>JAHRHZ010000266.1:45246145-45284606 GCA_024137785.1 Ginglymostoma cirratum
ACGGATCTAGGCCCGAAACGTCAAGCTTTCCTGCTCCTATGATGCTGCTTGGCCTGCTGTGTTCATCCAGCCCCACACCTTGTTATCTCGGATTCTCCAGCATCTGCAGTACCTTTTATCTTTGAAGACAGGGCAGATCTTATTAAATGGAGAGACACACTTGAGGGGACAAATATCTTGCTCCTGCTCCTATTTCTTATCTTCTTATCAGGTACTTTATCAAGTCCTTGCAAAAAACCCTGCACACCACAGCAACATTCCTAATTAACTCCTCAAAAAATTCAATCAAATTTCACATGCGTCGTCTTTCATTAACAAATCCATACTGACTATCCTTGATTAAACTGCAGATACATTCTATCCTTCGGAATACTTTCCAACAACTTCTCCACCATTGAAGTTAGATTGACTAGCCTATAACGACCTGGTCTGTCCCTTGCTCACTTATTTAATTACAGGGTAACATCAACAGCTCTCCAGTTTTCTGGCACCCCACTTGTGGCCAGAGAGGTTTTGAAAATTGCTTCCATGGCCTCTGATATCTCTGTCCTTGACTCCCTCAGCAGCTTGGGATATATCTCATCCAGACTGTGGATTTATCCACTCTTAAGGCTGCTAAATCTGTTAGTATCTTCTCTCCGTCTAAGTTAATTTCTTATAATATTTCACAGTTTTCCACTCTGAAGTTTATACCTATGTCATCCTTTCCATTGTGAAGATGGATACAAAGTATTCATTGAGGATTATGCCCATGTTTTACAGGTTCCACACACAGATCATTCCTATGGTCCCTAACGGATCCGACTCTTTTCCTAGTTATTCTCTTGCTCTTTACATATTTTAAAAATTACCCTTTGGGTTCTCCTTTATTCTACTTATCGATACTTTCTCATGCACTCTCTTTACTTTCTTAAATTTTCTTTTGTGTTCTCCCATAAACTACTTGCTTAAAGGATTCTGACATATTGAGTCCTCAGTATCTGCCTTAAGTTTCTCCTTCTTTCTTAATCCTAACCTTTATGTGTCTTGACATCCAGAATTCTCTGGTCTTGTTCCCACCCTTTGTTTTTACAAGAAGATATTTGCCCTGTACTCTCTCCATTTCCTTCTTGAATGCCTCCCAGTGCTCCGACAGGAGTGGCGCAGTGTCTCAGTGGTTAGCACTGCTACCTCATAGGACCAGGGACTTGGGTTTGATTCCACCTTTGGGCGATTGTCTGTGTGGAGTTTGTACATTCTCCCCTTGTTTGCATGGATTTCCTCCGGGTGCTCCTGTTTCCTCCCATAGCCCAAAGATGTGCAGGCTAGGCGGGTTGGCCATGCTAAATTACCCACAGTGTCCAGGAATGATCAGGCTAGGTGGATTAACCATGGGAAATGCAGAATTACAGGGATACGGTAGGGGGTGGGTCTGTGTGGGATGCTCTTCAGAGGGTCAGTGTGGGCTTGATTGGTCAAATGGCCTGCTTTCACCCTGTGGAGAATCTATTCTATCTGCAACTAGCTGTTCCCAGTCCACTTTGGCCATTCATATATTCGCAAAATAAGCATAATTAGCAAAATTTGCCCACTTTGAACTTGTATTCCTGGCCTATATTAATACTTTTCCATAATTATCCTGTGGGTGGTGATGGAAAGGTTTGAGACATTAACTGCAGGGTATGATTCTGTGAGGATGACCATGACAGGCATTGTGGGATAACTCTGCTAATGTTAGTACCAACCCCAGAAGTTAATGAGGAGGATTTGGGGATCTTCTGGTCTGAATGTGCCTTTGTTGTCTTCAGTGGGAAGGTTAATGGTGGGTAGTCCATCCAGTTATCTTCCTTTCAATTTTTCTGCAATGGTTTAATACAACTGCAGGGCTTACTAAACCATTCCAGATGGAACTTAATGGTGTGCATCTGTAGTCACATGTATGCAGACAAGATAAGGAATGACAATTTTCTTTCCTAACACAAGGAACCAGATGAGTTTTTTTTATGATAATTGATGGTTTTACGGTCATCATTACCGAGGCTAGCTTTTTTTATTTGAAGTTTTTATTTAATTGAATTTAAATTCAACCACTTACTGTATTGGGATTTGAGCACACAGTTCTAGAATTTTAATCCAGGCTTTTGATTAATGTGTCTAGTAACAATGCCAGTAGCTCCTGTTCCTGTAATCTATGTACACTTTTAAGGACTGCATGATAAAATACCGTGGCCTTTGGAGATTATGCAGCAGATTCTTTGGAAGGTTACCCTGATTTTAATGGTTTGATTACGAGATCAGATAGACCAGACCTGTGTTCTCTGATTGTTAAAATGCTAAGGGATGATTTTTCTCGTGGTTGTGTAGACTTTTGAAAAGAGGGAACAGAGAGAAATTTGTCCACTTGTGAGATAATCCGGGACAAGGGGACATTACATTAGTATTAGAAAGAGATAATTTAGGAGGGAAGTTAAGAAACACTTCTTCAAGCAAAGAGCATTAGAACTATAAACTTGTCTCCGGCAAAGATCAGTAGATGTTAGCTAATAATGTTAATTATTTTAGCTTTAATTTTTTGTCAATCAGTTATTTGAATTAAGGAATGTGGAATTAAGGAACTAAGGTTATTTACAAAAGAACCAGAGGTGAAATGAGGAAGAACTCTTTCACACAATAAAATTCAGAATGTGCTATCTGATAGGATGATGGAAATGGATTCAAATAGCCACCTTCAAAAGACAAATAGTACAGAGAAAAAAATGTATTGTATATGGGAAACGTTAAGGGAAGTGGACGAATCACAATGGCTTTTGGAAGAGTTGTTCAAACATGATAGGCTGAATTAACCTTCTCTGTGTTTTATAATTCCACAATTTTAAGACATTCTGATTGTTGAAGGTATATGCTGTGATTGTTATGCGCTTATTACCAGATGTGTGTCATATTCATAATTTTTACTAGAAGCTTATAACTTGTATTTTGCAGTGTTTGGTGTAAGGCCAGTAGCGTCATGAATAATCTATTTTCATCCTTTGTGCTCTATTTTTAACTGAATTGAGTTTTAACATAAAGCCCACAGAAAATTAAGCTGCCATCAGAGGAAGGGCGAGATTTCTCATACCTATCACTCTTGCAATATATCGTTTAACCTTTACAAATGATAAGAAACAAAACACAGGTGACTTTTAAGGAAATTAGTGTTATATATTGGATATCCGTACAAAAGATGAAAAGTCATTCCTTCGGAACAGAAATGTTGTCTGCCGCAGAATGGTGAAAAATGAAAGGAGGTGTGCAACTAAAGTTAATAAACATAAATGGTTTTCCTGTGGTGCTGCTTAAGGCTACCCTGAATCTGTACTGTGGTTTCTGTATTTACTGTGGCCCCGCAGCATCCTAGCAGCAACATCAGTATCCTGTCATTAATATGAAAGGTAAACTTAATGAAGCATGAGTGGCATCAGTTCAATGAGTCGTCCAGCTTACTGCTGCAAAAACAAATTGGTCTCATAGGTGGAATTTTTATATTTTATTTTCCTGCACTCTGCAAAAATAGCTGAAATACCAGTAACTTTCTTTATGTATTCCCAATGGCCCTGAATTTTCTATAGATTACAAAACTTCATTTCCACAATTTGTTATATAATAAAACAAATACTTGTTTTTTATTTCCCCTTCCTACATTTGATTTGTCATTTTTGTTGGTAGTTTGGTTGATGTAATGCTCACCAGAAGCATATTCCCTTTGGTAAATTTACTTGCCCTGCTTTGATGCATCCCTTTCACATAACATCCAGTTCTTCAGCATAAAAAGGAGGGTGCAATGATTTGCTCGGGAGGTTTTGTGGTTCAGTCAGTGGTATCCCTATATCTAGAAGTGCCAGGTTCAAGTTCCAGCCCAGGTGTTCTGTTTGTAATGTGGCTGAACAGGTTGAGTTTTGTAAATGCTTCTAAGAAATACTAATGGTAGGTGTTAAGAGCAGGAGAAACGGAAAGAAATTGGATCCTCTACCATCTCTATCCATAGCTCCAACTACAGCCTGCAAGCCGAAGTGCCTATTCCCCAGTAACTCAGACTCCGTAGAAAGCAGTTGATGTAGAATGCATTCAGTCCTTTTGGAATGAAGGGTTAATTATACCTTTACTTAATGAATAGATTCTGAAGATGTATGTCATAGTGACATCAGATCACATGAAATAAAGCCTGAAGATGCTATTAACTGTTTATGTTTATTAAAATCTGTTAAGGTCCACTCAGAAGAGTGTAGATTGCAAATTACATGTGGTTGCAGTGATTCAGACTAAGGAATCTAAGACAAGCATCATGGAGTGCCTGAAGTGAAAACCAGAAATAGCGTCATGTGCGCAGAAGATGAGCCCTGACCAGTGTTCCAATAAGAAGATCTCAAAGGCAACAAAGACAAACGAGTGATGGTCACCAAAGTCAGAGAGGAAGAACCCATACAAAAGCTGAAGAAGAGATAGAGACTGTCCATAGGAAGAAAAATTGTAAGCAACAAGAAAATTAATCAGCTACAGTGAGCAAAACATTACAATAATGCATAATTACTCGCAGGAATGGGGAAACAAAAAAGAGCACTCAGAAAAATCACCAGCTGTAATCACAGGAAACAAAACAGGAAGCAAACCACAAGAACTCAGCTCAGCCAGATTTACAGAATGTCACAAGTGCCAACTGAGAGGCCATGTCACAGCTGCAACACAGCTCAAAAAGCTTAAGCACGGACCACTGCGGTCTGTGAGGTTCCCAGCATTAGATGACACAGAGGAGCAGAATGAATTCTTCCTGAGAGATGTGGCCAGACCATTAATTGCACAGATGAGCAAGACAAATTCTGGCATGCAGTAATTATGATTGGTAGCAAGAAAACTAAGTTTAAATTGTACAGAGGGGCAGAAGTATCCATCGCCACGCCTACAGATTCAGGCTCCAGTTCACTGTAATGGGAGGGAGATCACAGAAAACCTGTATGTCATTTCTAATCAATACATTTCTTTATTCAGAACATATACCTGTGTAATTTCAAACATGAAAATGAAACAATGACCTGCGGATATTGGAAATCTGGAAGTTCTGATGAAGGGTCAATGGACTTAAAACGTTAACTCTGTTTGTCTCTCTACAAATACTGCCAGGCCTGCTGAATTTCATCAGCACTTCTTGTTTTTGTTCCAACAATTTTCTTTATTTAGCAGATACTGAGGTTGACTCCCAGATCTTTGAAGTAGTCTCTACCACAGAGCCTCACTCAACTTTAAGTCTACTCTCAGGTGGTGGGAATGAGTTTGCATAGTAATAATGTCACCAGACCTGAGGCATAGAGTAAAGCTGTGGCGACCTGTTTTCAAATGGCAACTGGTAGATTTTAAATTCAATTAATTAAATCAGGCTACAATCAATAAAATCATCTCAGCAATTGTGACTATGAAACTATTACTTTGTCATAAAAATCCCATCTTGTTCACTAATGCCTTTCAGGGAAGGAAATTTGCAATCCTTTTCCTATATGTGACTCTAGGCTCATAGCAATATGGTTGATTCTTAACTGCCTACTGAAATGGCCTAGCAAGCCACTCAGTGAAAGGGCAATTAGGAATGGGCAATAAATGATAGTCTTATTGGCAATGCCCACACCCCTTAAAAGAAGAAAAAAACATAATTTCCCTAAAACAGAGGCTTCTGACGGCAGAAAAGGAAATGTTCTAAAACTGAAGACAATCAGCCCCAAGATGGTATTCTGAATCTTTGGTTACTCTTTCAGGACTAGATGGCAAAGGATGAAGCTACTAGTCCAGTCATGCTGTTAATTTAATGGGCACAGAGGTCGTTTCAGTTTGCCAAGGCTCACTTGTCTCTTTTGAGGAGAATGATTCCTTCATCAAAGAAGGTAACAAGAAGCAGTGAAGTTGTCTACTTATTTCAAGGAAACTACCAAGGAAATGCAACAGTAGCAATTACAAGCATAGTTATATAAAGGAATTCCTCCCTGTATAGAAATCTGTACTACCAGAGGGAAGCAAGATCAAGATCTCTTGTTAGTTCAATCACACATGCAAACAAGTGAAGGTTCAGAATATGACACAGCCTGAAAATTAACCGTAACATCTGAAATCGTTCAGGTCACAAAGTCAGAAAGAAGTCTTCAATCATGCAAGAAAGAGACCTCGCAGCTCCAAAACAGATTCATGAAAATTTAAACTTTAAGGAGAGTGGAGGATGCACACCCGAATTGGTAGAATGTTTGGCAAGCACAGAACCAGCTCATCAGAGGTAGTTCAATAACTAAAAGCAGTTCATAAAAAGTGATTCAGGAAAGGATACGTTTAAGTCCAAACTGGACCATGCCAGTAGACAATGTTCTGAAATTATTGAGCAGTATACATGGCACCAGGAGTATGCACATGCATCTCATCAGTCTGATGATGAGTGTACACTCAAGAATCTTTTAAAGCTCAACAAGTAGGAGATCCAACTGTAGAGATTCAAAAGTTGCAAAATGCCTTGGTGGACCTTAGAGTCACACATAAAATAAGTTTGACCGGCTCAAAGATAAAAAAGAATTGAAACAGTCTAATGGTCTCAAAGTGATTGTTGACCTAAAAGCTATCAGCAGTCGCACAACATAAGAAAGCTTTGAAGTTAAAGAAAAGGTTGTGGTGGATTTCCAAACTTCCAGTGCAGGTAATTGATGTTTTCAGGCAAGTGACACAGCAAAAGAGGTACATTAATGCAGGAAAAAAAAATCTTTCAGGGAAATAATTAGCATTCCAAGATTATTGTGAATGATCTGAGGAAAACTTTTTCCTACAATTCATGAGTGGTGATCTCTCTCTTGAGAGAGAACAAAAGTCTTCATTTAACGTCGCAGAAGGGAATCATGAAGAGGTAAGTTCTTGTTAATGCTGAAGATCACCTGCAGAATAAGAATGATCTTTTGAAAGCAAACATATTCTATACATCACCCAAGAGAGCTAAAAATGCTATTGGAAATTAGTGGCTCAAGCAAAAGGAAATTGTGAGGTTCTAGGGGATGGGGGGCATTGGGGGAGGGGGTGCAGGATGGAACTTGGTTAATAGTGGTATTATAAACTAAATTGGGGGCCATGTGAAATAAAGTTAATTGTAACTTTATTTGAAGAATACCTACTGAACATATGAAAAAGGAGCTATATCACAGTAAGATCATGTCACGTGGAACTGAAGCCTACATTGTAGGATTCCATAAGATGTCATATCTTTACATGCTTTGTAAATATTAGTATTCAATGAAGCTTTTTAATGATCATTCCCAAGATGTATTATTACGACATTCTGGTCCAAATGGGGTAAAGTTGGGGTTTCTCTTCTCGCCCTAGTCATGGTGAGGACCCAAGAGACGTAGGTTGAACCTGCTTTTGGGCAGAGGACTCAAGAGGGAGAATGGTTTACTCATGAAATGTTAATCTGTCCTTTCTCTTTGTGGACCTTGACTGACAATTTTAGAGTTTACTGCTATGTTTCAATGATTCCCAGGACTTCCCTATTATTGCCTACCTCCTTCTATTGTTCCAGTCTGTGTTCTGCAGTTAAGCGTGCTACAAGCCAGTTCTCTGGTTAAGTTCTTGTATGTCACTTGCCTATTATCAGATTGTTATAAACAACAGAAAAGATTTATACAGTTATACTCATTAGCTCATTAACCAATATTTCTTCCATCAATAATGTTATGTAGCAATAAACCTAAATGGAATTACTCATTGTTAAATTTAAATAATTAGAGTTTCTCATTTATGCCGTCTCCAAATTTTACCTTGCTAACTGACATAATGGTTATGTTCCCAAAACACAGAAATAGCCTTAGGATGAAAATTTTTCCTTTTAACAATTCACGCTAATGTATTCATTCTTGCCTGAATTTTATCAGCCCTCTGGGATGATGTTGGATATCAAGGGAATCCCTTAGAATGGCAAGGGATCTTTTTGCCATGATGCCATCTTGCCAGTGGGGATAGGGTGACAGAGTGTCCTCCCTACCAGAGGTCTGTCAAGCTGCTTAAGTGGAAAATTGATGGTTTTTCCCCATCCCTGCTGACAATCTTGGTGGGAGGTAAGAGCTTATCCACAAAGGGAAGCTAACAGGCGAAACCAGGTGACCTTATAGTTGACTTGGGGTGCAGTGCCTGGTGGGAGGCTATGACCATCTCTACAGTAAAGTGCCGGTCCTCATCAACACCAAACTCAACCACAATGAGGGCTGCCTGACCGATTGACTCTGACACATGTTCCCAAACCACACTTATTGGATGCCACCATCCTTTCACTAGGTCGTCTTGTTCCAACTGCCATTCAGCATTCAGCATTCAGCATTCACCATCGCACTGTTCCCAGTGGTGTTCTAGAGGCTTTTGAACTGGATTGTTGGTAGCTTCTCAGGGAATGAAGTTGGATGGATGACCTTAATAGGGACTGCCAGTCCAGCAACAGCTAATTAATTTACTGCAATGAAAAAATACACCTCCATGTCCTGAAGGCTGAAGAAATGGAGTGACACTACTTATTCCACGTCTGCCCCACCCCATCCCATTCCTAAGTTTAGGGTCTCTCAATGTGAGAACAAACTTCAGCCCTATCTTTTTGCGCTTCACTTGCACGAGTACATCTCTTGTTTTCACTGACATTATCTTATTTTTAACCACAATCATAATTTAGATTGAAGAAGTAGGAATGAAGCTCATAATTTGCTTTAAATAAATTATAAGCATTGACACTAATGATGCTTAAAGCTGACATTTCCGACTCAGTCCATTTTACAATTTCCCTAATGCAATACTGATATTAAAGAGTTCCTCCAGGGAGCTACAAAGTTATGATTATTATAAGAAGGATTCCAACTAGACAGATGACACAAAAATCCCCTAGGGCCATCAACTCTGAGTACATTAGAACGTTACAATGCTTTGACAATTCAACTGCAAAGCATGCTTTACATGGATTTGCAGGGGATATATGGTAAAGAAACAGGTCATTTCACCCAGCTATTGCATGTTATAATGCATTATAATTATTCTTCAGGAGGGCTGTTAACCAGGAATAACATCCAGATCAGAAATTATAGAATGGTACAAAAGTGACCTTTATTCTTTATACCCTGAAGAATCTTTTGAGGTTGTCAATATTGCCAATGTACTTGGACTACCCTGCTTGGCAACAAGAAATTTCAGGCTTGCAATCCAAATATTATATGACAAATACAAGGAAAGCAGTTATTGTGAAAGCTTTCAGAATACACAAAAATTATGAAAAGAGTAATCTTTCAAAGGTTGCATAGGAACCATATGACAATTCTCCTCAGTTGCAGTTCAAGAACCCCAATGAAGTAATTTTCTTACGTTTGTTCATTCTTCCTTTCATTGTACGTGAACTTTATTGATAAGGACAATATTTATTGTCAATTTCTAATTGCCCAAGAGGTTGGTGATGAGTCACCTTTTACAACTACTGCAACCCATCTAAACTGCTGTCACGAAGGCAGCTCCTAACTCTGATTCAGTAAAGGTGAAGGTATGGTTATATTGAGGTGATCTATGGCTTGGATGGAAACTTGTAGGTGATCCTGGAACCAAATGTCTGCTGACTTTATCCTCCCAGATGATAGGTGTCACATGTCTAGGAGATGCTGTTAAAAAGTCCTCGGTGAAGAGTTGCAGCGCATCTTGTGCATGACATACAATGCTGCCACTGTGCTTTGGCTGTGGAAAGATTAAATTATTAAGCTGATGGATGGATGGTTGGTCAAGCAAGCTGCTTTGTCCTGCATTCTATCAAGTATTAATGGGGCAGCTGGCAAATGATGAATATTCTATCACTCTTCTAAATTGTGCCTTGTAAATTATGGACATGCTTTGGGAAGTCAAGACATGACTACTTATGACAGAGTTTCCAGGTTCTGCCCTATTCCTGCAGCCATAGTATTTTATATCACTAGTCCAGTTAGATTTCAGGTTAATGGCAATGCGCAGAGTATTGGTAGTGGGGGATTCCACAATGGGAATGCCATTGTATGTCAAGGAGAGGCTATTGGATTCTCTACTTTTGGTGATTACCATTATCTGCCAATTGCCTCACTTGCTGCTGATCAGCCCAAGCCTGAATGTTGTCCAGGTCTTGTTTCATGCAAGCAGACTGCTTCAGCATCTCAGAGTTCTGAATGATCCAAAATGTCATGAACACTGAGCACCAGCCAATATCTCCAGTTTTGATACTGTGCTTGATGGGGTCGATTGGTGTAGGATGGAAGGGTGTTGGAGATGGGTGCTAGAAGGTGGATGTGTTTTTTTGACAGAACAACTGAAGACATTTTGGTCTACTCTTGAGGAACCCCTAAGACAATGCTATAATAAGAACTCTTACAATTAACTTACTTTCTGTAAGGTACAATGCTGACCAATGGAGTTTTCCTCTTGTTACACATTTACTAGGGTTCCTTAACACCATACTGGGTCGAATATTGTCTTAATATCATGGGCAGAGGCTAGTTCTGAAGCACAAGTTCTCAGTACTTTAGCCAGGATATCATCAGATATCATCATTCTATAGCTTTTGCTATATTTAGTACCTCCTGCCATTTCTTGCAATCAGATGAAGTGAATTAAATTCAGGGATAGGTAAGGGAATGAGTCTGGATGGGGTGCTCTTCATAAGGTTGATGTGGATTCAAAAGGGCACATGGCCTGCTTCCACACTGTAAGGATTCTATGATTCTATGAATTGGTTGAACTAACATTATGCTGGTGAAGAGCTTAGAAGGAGACTAAGACTGTTCATTCATTTGGGCTTCTGACTGAAGGTAGTTGCAATGTCATGTGCTTAATTTGTACTAATTAGAAAATTGAAGCATTACTTTAAACTCTAAAGATAAAATGTTCATCTTATTATTTAATATTAATAATACTATAAATCATAATAAACAGTAAATTATGCTTTTGTGTATGCATTGGTTGGGAATTGAGGTTTAATATAGGAATATGTTATTTGATCTCTTAAATTTAACTGAAGGAAGCACAGGAATGGAATGCTGTACTTCAGTAATTGTTAGTGTATGGAATTATGGAAAGGGGTAAATAATTAGAAATGTGTTAAACACAACCACACACTTAAAGACATTACATTGATATTAATATTTTTACATGATGGGCATGAGAGGGTCATGGGCTGATTAACATTTTTAATGAGGACCACACCTCCAAGCACCATATGTATACCTTTTGATGGAGACCAGCAGCTGTTTTGAATGGTGGTATCCTTCGCCTGAGTTTGTAAAAAGGATCACCTTTTAACAGCAGGTTGAATGGCAAGTTAAAGAGGGCAGATATTTCACTATCATGTCTAATTTTGATTTCGGTGGTGTAGTGGAAAAAGGAGGAAGCTCAAGCGCAACATAAATGGCAGCAAAGACTGGTTGGGCCAAATGGCTTGTTTCTGTGCTGTATATCATGTGTAAAGTATATCCAGGCACATAGTGTCTGAGGAATGGTAAAACTGGCAGTTTCATCAGGAGCTTTCCACATTTGAAATTAAAGAAGGTTTGTAGTAAAATGCTGAAATGATTCATTTTTGAGAAAGCACCACTTCGTATCTTTCAGGGATCAGTGTGCTCGTACAGTACTCAAATAAATATATAGGTATAAGGATTAGCAGGAAAACTACACAGGAAACAACTAGATATAGCAGGCAGATGTAATTTCTCAGGAGAAAGGAGTTCAGCTGTAAAATAGCAGCTTTGAATGAAATGATTAAAGGCATCTACTCAGGTAAGCCAATATTAAAGAGAATATTTGAAGGAACAAAAGATCAGCAGACATCACCAGAAATAAGAAAGTTTATATTAGAAACATCACTAATGGAGCAGTATCTGATAGAAGCAAAAGTGGGAATGAAGTGATGAGGTGCTTTGCTTTGAAATTATCTTGTAGCAGAAAGCTAGGTACCTTTAGAGGCAACAAGTTATGATAACTTGTTATTGAGTAATGAATCTAAAAAAAAGGATTTATGGCCTTAGAGAATGAGATATAGAAATTTACAAGACTAGACAGAAATATCAAGAAATAGATCAAGCTATGACTTCACAGTGAGAGTGCAGCTGTGATTGACCCAGCTCCTGCTTTATTTACATTGGCCAGCAAATTTGCATCCCAGTGAAACTCGTCAGAATATGAAAGCTTGTAAAATTGCTCATAAATTACTAACCAACAAATAAAGAAAAACAGGCACTACAGGATTTCCTCAAAACTCCAAAATAGGGAATAAAAAGTAGCATTTTCTATGTATGGTATTTTCTATTAAACAATATGCTATTCCTTTTCATACACAGTGCTCTCAGTGTTCTTCAGTCGATGATGTTCTCTGATGTAAAGTGTTTCTAGTATACATAATTCTCTGATAAATTTATATCAGTCTCTGGAACTAGTTGTTATCTTTTATACTTCCAATGTCTGAGAAAGGACTGGCGTTACTAAGGGATGCAGATAGACTAGGCAAATGGGCAAAACTGCGGTAGATGGACTTCAATGTAAGCAAGTGTAAGGTTATCCATTTTGAACTGAAAAAGGATAGATCAGGGTACTTTCTACATGGTATGAAGTTAACTGCAGTGGAAGTTAAAAGAAATTTGGGATTTCAGTTGCCTAGATCTTTAAAATACCATGACCAAATGCAGAAAATAATTGGGAAGGCTAATGCAATGCTGGTCTTTATAACTAGAGCACTGGAGTATAAGGACATGGAAGTTAATCTGAGCTATACAAAACCCCGGTTAGACCCCATTTGAAGTTCTGTGAACAGATCTAGTTACCACACCTTAGTGAGTTTGGAGGGAGTTTAACATTCATTTACAAGAATGATACCTGGACTTTCAGGGGTTAAGTTATGAGAAGAGATTATACAAATAAGGCCTGTTTTCTCTAGAATTTAGAAGGATAATGGATGATCTAATCAAAGTCTTCAAGACACTAACAGGAAAAGACATGGTAGGTAAAGATAAACTATTTCCACTGGTTGGAAATTCTAGAACTAGGGGGCATAGTCTGAGAATTAAGGCCAGACCATTCAGGAGAGATGTTAGAAGCACTTCCACACACAAAGGATGCCAGCTGTTTGGAAGTCTCTTCTGCCAACAGTAGTTGATGCTAGATTTGTTGTTATTTTAAAATCTGACAAAGATAAATTTTTATTAAGCAAAGGTATTAAGTGAAATGGACCAAAGGCAAGTGAATGGAGTTAAGTTACAGATCAGCCGTGATCTCATTAAATAGTGGAACAAGTTTGAGGAGCTGATTGGCCTACTCCTGATCCTACGTTCCTTTGGTGTTCACTAATAAAATTAAGAATTACCAGCAGGATTTTATCAAAGTAGCAACACTGTCTTCATAAATATTTGGAAACTCCAGCTGGGTATAAAAAATTCATATATTAGTGCCAGGTTGCATCTTAATCTGAGTTTCATTGCCTCCTTTGGATATCTGAGGGCTTTCTCACATCTTGCAGCCTTCCTAAAAAGCACAACAAAATAGATGTTGAAGATAATGAAGTAGATTCAGCCGTTGAAGATTCTGGATGAGATTTTCTACTCTTTGAAGGTGGTGAGGGAGTTGACAAGAAGGGAAAACAATTGACCCAATGAGATCTGAAGAATAATTTATGAAAGTTCTGATCAAGAAGGTCTAGGGGAAAAGTTTACATTTGTTACCTTTAAGGTCTTAAATGGCCAATAATGGTTTCTTAAGAGCATTGCATCACCACCTCTCCTATCACCTGTGGACCAGGACGGAATTGTGGTCTTTGATTCCCTGACATTGAAATTGGGGTCACCTTCCTGCTTCCCTGGGAATATGTGGGAAATCAATGGCAAAGTTGTGAAGCAAGTGGGTGGTCTTTGAAAGTCACCTCTTTGCTCTTGCCTCTGACCCCCAACGCTATTTCCCTGCAACTCAACTTTGCAAGAAGCCTACTACGTCAAGGAATGGAGTTCAGTCCCAAGGTGATTAGTTATGGATACTTGGAACAGTCCCTTTTCCGCTGTTACACTGGCACTATTCCCCACCTCTTCCTCCGTTACACTGATGAATATCTCGGCACTGCCTTGTGCTCCCATGAGGAGCTTGAACAGTTCATCAACTTTGCTAACACCTTTCACCCCAACCTCAAATTCACCTGGACCATCTCCGACACCTCCCTCCCCATCCTGGACCTCTCTGTCTCCATCTCTGGTGACCGTCTCAGCACTGACGACTATTTCAAACCCACTGACTCCCATAGCTACCTTAACTACACCTCCTCTCATCCACCCTCCTGCAAGAATGTGATCCCTTACTCCCAATTCCTCCACCTCTGCCGCGTCTGCTCCCGAGATAGGGCATTCCACTTCCCAGGCATACCAGATGTCCTCCTATTTCAAAATAGCTTTAAAATCTCCCCACCCCTAGCCTCATCCCACCTCCAAACCTCCCTCTCATCCCCACTTCCTTGACCTGACGTAGCCTGTCCATCTTCTCTCCCACCTATCCACTCCTCCCACCTCACTGATCAATCCCCACCACTGCCTACCAGCACTCACTTATCACCATCCCATCTATCTTCCCCAGCGCCACCCTTCCTCTCTCTATTTATTTCTGAGCTCCCTTCCCCCTCCCCATTTCTGAAGAAGGGTCCCAACCTGAAATGTCAACTTTATTGCTCCTCTTATGCTGTCTGGCCTGCTGTGTTCCTCCACACTGCACTGTCTTGTCTCTGAACCCGAAGCATTGATTGCTTTCAAGAAGGAATTAAATATGGAACTTTGGGCTAAGGGGATCAGAGGGTATGTGGAGAAAGTGAGGACAGAGCACTGTGTTGGATTGTCAGGCTCAAAGGGCTGAATGGCCTACTCCTGCTCCTGTTTCTATTTTCTAAGTTAAGAATGCACTTAGAGTTGGATTGCATGCCCTAATCATGGAAATGAATAAGTAGCACATAAACTAAATGCTACCTGTACCTTTGAACAGGTACAAATTAATTGTAACCACTCCTTGCTAAACTTTGGAGGTCCTTACCAAAAGGTCTTTAAAATCTGAGGAACCAATAAAGTTGCACCACAGAAAACATCTGTTATGCCAAGCTAGGTCAATTCTGAAATGGATCAGAAGTGACTTAAATATTGATTGATGTTGTAATTTTCCAAACAATCGGAAACAACAGAAGGCTGAAAGTCCTTAGATACACATCGCAACCAGCTCAGACCATAAAACCAGAAGTCATAGGAGAAGAAGCACGACATGCAGCCCATCCAGTCTGTTACACTAATCAAGCAGATCATCGTTCATGTCTCAATTCCAGTGACCTGGCCTTTCCCCATAATACTTGATTCTCTTGCTGGTTAAAAACCTGTCTATCTCAAATATGAAATATACTAAATGACTCAGCCTTGATGGCCTACTGCAGTAAAGAATTCCAAAAATTCTCTACCCTCTAAGAGAAGAAGTTCTTCCTCAACTTTGTCTCAAATGGCTGGCTCTTTATTCTGAGACAATGCCCCCAGTCCTAGCCTCTCACACAAGGGGAAATAATCTCTTTATGTCAGTTCCGTCAAACTTCCAAAGAATATTGCATATTTCGATTATGTTGCAACTCATTCTCCTAAACTCTAATGAATGTACTGATTTAATCTACTCAAGTTCTCCTCATTTGAGCTGATTTAATTTATTGCAGTCACATGTACCTAATTACAGTAAACATCTTTGTTTTATAACCAGTACAGGCAGATCATAGCAAACAACGATTTGCAGATCATAGGGTGCCTAGACGGATTGAGGCATACAGGGTTATGGCTGCACAGACAGTTCACAAAGCAAGATCAACATTAACAAGATCAACAATTATTTGAAGTTAGAGAGGTCCATTCATCAGTCTAATAATGGCAGGGAAGAAATTGTTCTTGAACCTGTTGGTGTGTGTGTTCAAGCTTCTGTATCTTCTGCCTGATGGAAGAGGACAATCCTTCCACACCCAGTATCAGCCTAGTCAATCTTCTCAGGAGAGCTTCCAATGCGAGGTAAAGGGCCCAAATCTGTTCATATTATTCTAGGTTTAGTCTAACTGATGCCTTCTATAATTTTAGCAAGACTTCCCTATTTTTAAACTCACTCTCTTTGAAATAAAGGCCAGCATTCTGAAATAACTCTACAGACATCTGCATCTCAACACCAAGTCACCCTTAGATAATAAGGTGTAGAGCTGGATGAACACAGCAGGCCAAGCAGCATCAGAGAAGCAGGAAAGCTGACGTTTCGGGCCTAGACCCTTCTTCAGAAATGGGGGAGGGGAAGGGGGTCACCCTTTATTTCTATGTGAAAAGTTCTTGACATTGGTTCAGCTCCTTCAGAGGAGCTCTCAGAGTGACACAATGTCTGAAACTCCTGTTTATATCTGTCTGCCAAGGCTCCCTGATTGGACTAGATTAATAGCCCCAATCAGGGCACTCATATTCTATGAGATCCACCTGGCTGACCTCATTATAATCACTACAATTCCATTCCAGAAACAGAGTTAACATTCAAGACCCATTGACTGTTCTTCAGGACTAGGATCACTGGGCTCGAAGCATTAATTTTACTTTCTTTCCACAGATGCTGCCAGACCTGCTGAGTTTTTCCATCAATTTCTGTTTTTGGTACAAAACATAATATGGTCATATGATGAAGCAGGTTTTCCTTTACTTAACAAATGGAAAAAATGTTCCTTTTAAAAATGCATATTGCAGATTTTTGAAATATTATTGTCTCTGAAATTCAGGAGGGGAATAATCTGCATTTTACTTTGTTCATACAGTGATTTGAAAGAGTGAGTTTGTAGGAATTGTTCAGATTGTATGCCAAGCAAATAATTGCTGCTGCTTATTGTCTGCCTAGGAATTGGATATCGATAAAGAGCCATTCAACAAAGCACATTTTTTAAATAAAACATTTTCAGCGACCTGAACAGAAAAACACAAACATCCTATCAGCAACTGCATTTTCCAAAGAAATTAAACTATGATTTAATGAGTGTAAATTAGGCTTCAAAAATTTTACTGTAGAGATTCTTGCAATTTAAATTAAATGCCACTCTTCACACACATCAAAAATCTTTTTCAAGTTCCTAATTTTACAGTATGGGACCGAAGGTTATATTTTGTGACCTGTAATGTACACGAAGCATGCTTAAATGATGAAATAATACACCCCATTCAGTCAGTGATTTTTCATCCCTCAGCACGCAACAGGGATTGTACATGTGATTTGAAATAAACAATAAATTGCAACTCTAGCAGTATTTCGTACCCAAGAGCTTTTTATTTAAGGAGCTAAATTGGATTATGAAGAGCAAAGTCTTTTTCATTAATTGTCACTGGCTATGTTCCTTGGTATAACATATCTACCTGCTGCAGTAGCTCAATAAATAGACAATCAGATTAATTGGATAAACCTGAGCTTAGTAAAATGACATGGTTTCAGTCTATGTTTTAGGCAATGGATGGCTTTTCACTAAGCTTTATTCACTTCAAGTGTAGTGCAACATGGCTTTGCATCAGTAATATTATTGATGTATTTAGATTTATATATCTCAGGACATTGTATTAATTAAAGGTTTTTTTAATAGGACACTATTACCCACACACGAAGTGCATTCTTCTGCCATATAATTAGAAACAATAAAAGAGTTACAACCACTTTATTCTAATAAATGTGCAGAAGTACAGAATTTCAATTGAATTGGAGTAAATATATCTTAAGTATGCATGCTCTACGAACAACCTTTAGTTATATACACTAAGATGAACTAAACATTTAAATACCTATGCCTCACCACTCACTTCACCTTTAACGGCCATATATATGAACAGATCAACAGGACACTCATGGGATCACCTATCTACTGACTAATAGCTGAAGCGGTGATGCAGAGACTTGAAAGCATGGGCCATCCGCTAATCCAACCAAAACTATGGATACGCTACATGGACGACACCTTTGTCATTATTAAACGGACCAAACTAGACAAGACACAGGAACCAATAAGCAACACCCTCACCGGGATCAGATTCACCAGAGCGGGGAGAAGAACAGACAGCTCCCATTCCTGGATGTCATGGTGGAACGCAGGACCAGTGGGGAATTCCTAACAAAGGTACACAGGAAAGCCACACACACTGATCAAGTACTGAATTTCAACAGCAACCACCTTAACACACACAAACAAAGTTGCGTGAGAACATTATTTAAACGGGCAACAACACACTGCAGCAGCACAGAGCTATACCAAAAAGAAGAACAGCACCTCTTCCGAGTATTCAAAGACAATGGGTACCCAAAAAAAACTGGGTCAGAAGATGCCTATTACACGAACAACACCAGGAAGATACTGCACACCCCGACACATTCATCACTCTCACTTACATCAGGAATATATCTGAACTGACCACAATACTCCTATGACCACTGCGCATCAGAGTAGCACACAAACCCACATCAACCCTAAGACAACTGCTTATCCAACCAAAGACCCACTACCCACCACGGACAGGACCAATATGCAAGATTCCCTGCAAAGACTACGACAAACACTATATTGGACAAACAGGAAAGAAATTAACCGCAAGGGTATATGAAGATCAACTAGCAACAAAAAGACATGACCAATACTCACTCATCTCTATCCACATGGATAAGGAAAACCACTAATTCAATTGAGACAATACCAGGATCCTGGGACAGGCAAAGCAGAGACAAGCACGGGAATTCTTAGTGGTCTGGTTCTCCACTAAGAAAGCCATCAATAAACACAAAGAGCTAGGCACCATACACACTCCATCGCGAAGGAAAGCTGGAAGTGAGGTAATCCAGCTCAATGGACACCAGAGTTTAAATACCAGGCGGGAAAGCACAGTAGCGCTTCATCAGAGGCTGCATTAATGACGTTACCAGTAGGGTAACGAAATGTCTGCGGAACAACGAACCAGCTCGGCGAGCCAACCAACCACAACATTGTGATATTTCATTCCACACTGAGAAGTTGGGTGAGGTGCGGTTGGTATCGCATACAGTCAGGTCGGCTCCCAATAGAAAGTCACAGACAAGTCGTGGGGTCATATCGGAGCCACAACAGCTTGCAAAATGTACCCTTATTTTCCATCCTGTTTCATAAATACTTAAATAAAGAGTTGGTTCTATTACAGCTCCTTTATTTTCTCTTGAAAAATTAGCCTCAGATGATGAACTCTGGTTTGCCCAACACACCTTTTAGCAAAGTCATGGCCTTTAGTGCAGCAATTTCTGATGTTGATTTTCTATTACTAAATATTTTATACAAATACTGTTCAAAATAGTAAATGTCAAAAAGATTCAACAGGAATAATGATCCCTGACCTCGACTGGGCATTGTGCCTGAATATATTGACCAACCCACAGCTGCATGCTTCATTCCTCCTGCAACTGACCTACATTTCCCAGGTAGCATATGGCACAGTAATAGGAGGTATAAAATCAGAGTTTATGAAAGGAATAGGTGGTGTGGTATTGATTCCTTACTTGACAAAAGCACATAAAATAAATGTTGTTTTAAGGTTATCTTCCT
This sequence comes from Ginglymostoma cirratum, assembly GCA_024137785.1. Lineage (NCBI taxonomy): Eukaryota > Metazoa > Chordata > Chondrichthyes > Orectolobiformes > Ginglymostomatidae > Ginglymostoma > Ginglymostoma cirratum. The sequence continues at coordinate 45,265,767 of JAHRHZ010000266.1, forward strand.
GAGAATACAGTTAAACAATATTTTCAAAACAAAGTGACAAATATAGTCTTCATGAAAAAGATTTCAATTAGAAATGTATTTGTAAAGTTTAGTTCATTACGACATAAGACCATAAAATGTACGAGCAGAAGTAAGCTATTCAGCCCATCGAGCCTACTCCACCATTCAATGACATCATGGAGGATCTTATAATCCTCAATTCCCCATTCTGCCTTTTCCCCATAAGCCGTAATTCCAATACTAATTAAAAATCTGTGTATCTCAGCTTTGAATATACGTAATGACCCGATTAATGGCAAGATGGCAGCAGGGTAAGTCACTCTATTTGGAGCTGCACTATGCTAGCCAGTTCCCTTTCTCTGTCTTTCTTTATCCTTCCTTTTTTCCCTCCTTTCTTCTCTCTGCCTCTGTAGTAATTCTAACTCCCCACCCTACCCCTTTTAATTACCTACCTAAAGCGTTGGGAAGGAGCTGAGTTGCAACCGGGAACCACATGGCGGGAGCTAAACACGCGGGTGGAGTCCTGCAGCGACAGCAGTTCTAGGGTGGGTCAGAGTGACGTTGGCAGATCAAGAGTGAGACCGGGCCGGTGAGACAGCGGCGGTGAAACCAGGCCGGTGAGACAGCGGCGGTGAGACCGGGTCAGTGAGACAGCAGTGGTGAGACCGGGCCGGTGAGACAGCAGCAGCGCGACCGGGACAGAGAGACAGCGGCGCTGAGACCGAGCTGGTGAGACAACAGCAGTGTGACCGGGGCAGTGAGACAGCGGCGATGAGACCAGGCCGGTGAGACAGTGGTGGTGAGACCGGGACAGTGAGACAGCGGCGGTGAGACCGGGGCAGTGAGACAGTGGCGGTGAGACCAGGACGGTGAAACAGCAGCGGTGAGACCAGGCCGGTGAGACAGTGGCGGTGAGACCGGGGCAGTGAGACAGTGGTGGTGAGACCGGGACAGTGAGGCAGCCTCGCGTGGGACACTGGCTAGGGTGTAGCATGGGCTGGAAAGCCTAGAGAGGGACTGTGGTGGAGGTCTGGTAAGGGCTGGAAAGGCCGGAGTGGGCCTGCGGCAGTGGAAAGGAAAGGTAGTCTCTCTTAAGATTTTTTTTCTTATCTTATTATAAGTTAATCTGGATAGCACCATGTATGAACGGTGAAGGTACACACTTCTCGCTGTACTTTTACATTGAATACACGTGACAATAAATGATTCAATTCAATTCCATTCAAATCTCTATAACCTCTGTGGTAATGAATTCTACGGAATATGAAATCAATATTTGTGGGTACTTACAATTTTACGCTACAATATTTCTGTCATTTTTGTCAAGATATGAAGTCACTCTCCATCAACATGTTAAGAGTTGACAGATGAGCATGGATTCTCAATAAATCATAGACCTTAACTCTGACATCCCATGTCACCTGAAGCCACCAGCCAACCAGAGGTAAGCAACTTCTGGGCTCTAAAGACTGCCAGTCAAAGCCTACTCATTGGACGATCCAGCAATGAGAAAGTAAATACTTTTATGTACTTTTTTCTCAGGGTGGCCGTTGTGGGGAATGGGGTTTCGGGAGGGTTAGAAGTAAAGGGAGTGGAAATCTTTCAGAGGATTTAAAAGGTACTAAAGGGCAATTTTTCCATGCAGAGGGTGGTGTGTGTATGGAATGAGCTGCTGGATGAAGTGGTGGAGGCTGGTACAATTACAACATTTGAAAGGCATCTGGATGGGTACATAAATAGGAAAGATTTAGAGGGATATGGCCAAATTCTGACACTTGAGACTAAATTAACTTGGGATATCTGGTCAGCATGGACAAGTTGGACCAAAGGGTTTGTTTCTATGCTATACATCTCTATGACTCTGTGACACCCCTCTGCTCCCCAACTATGCCTCTGTTTCCCTGAATATTGTTCTCACACTACACCCATCAGGATAACCACTCTAATTTCCTGGTCAGGAAACTAGTCATATTCCTTGCCCACAAGAGAGGCAGGCTTTCAGGCAGGTGGTGAGAAGAGGCCCTTAAGTAGCCATTAATTGATGATGTCAAGGCCTTAATTGGTAACAGGTCAGAAAGGTCTCCCATGGACCTTCTCACCCAGAATTTAATTAGTCAGGTAGCAAGCAGGGGATAGTTTATCACGAGGTCCAACTCGCCCCATTATTTCCCTTTCGCAACATCTCTCTCATCATTCAACCAGCATATGTGACCTCTTAAAGGCCAAACAACTCTGTTTTCTCTTGCCATTCAACTCATATATATGGTATTCATATGGTAATGCATCTCATTTACAATTACTCATGCAAACACAAACACATTTGGTTTTTATTATTCATTAATGAGATGAGGGCATCACTGACTAGGCAGCATTTATTGCCGATCCCTAATTGCCCACAAGGCCATTCAGAATCAACCACATTGCTGTGGGTCTGGAGTCACATGTAGGCCAGACATTAGAGGACATTAGTGAACCAGATGGGTTTTTCCAACAATGGACAATGGACAATGGATTTATGGTCATCATTAGATTCTTAATTCCAGATTTTTTTTATTGAATTCAAATTCCACCATCTGCCATTGTGGGCTTTGAACCTGGGTCCCTAGAACATTATCTGGATCTCTGGATTAACAGTCCAGTGATAGCACCACGAGGCCATCGCCTCCCCTTAATCTTGAAGAATAGGGAACAGTTGGATGATATATTTTGTAATGCAGAAGCACTTTGGAGAAACTCAGAAATGAAAATTAATTGTTATTTGTGTTTTCTTTTTACAACTGGTGAATCTCACTTTCTATCGAACAATTCACCAGCTAACTGGGAGCACAATTATCAACATTTGAAGACAAAGATAATTATTTAAGTTTGTGTTTTTTTCCCAACTTGGAGCCAATGTATGTCAATAATCACGGGGATGATATGTAAATGGGACTTGCTGAAAGTTGGGACATGGATACTTTGGATGATTTCAAGTTTGAAAGGTAGAGACAGACGGGCATCCTTTTCATGAATCACAACAAGTCAGCAAGCAGGTACAGCAAGTCAAAGGCTAATAGAGGATTATCTTATGAGGGGGGTTACAGGTCAGGCTTAAAAATATTAGAGTTTAGAAGAATTAGACAAAATCTTTTTCAAAGATATAAGATTCTGAGAGGGCTTGACAGAGTAAATGCTGAAAACATATTTCGTATCCGGAGAATTCTAGAACAAGGGGGCATAAGACCATAAGAGCACAGATATAGGAGCTGAATTAGGTTATTCAACCTACTGATTCTGCTCCATTGTTCAGTCATGGCTGACATGTTTCTCAACCGCATTCTCCTGCCTTGTCCTAATAACCTTTGATCCCCTTACCAATCAAGAATCTGTCTATCTCTGTCTTAAATAAACTCAATAATTTGGCCTCCACAGCCTTCTGTGACATTGAATTCCACAGATCCACTACTCCCTGGCTGAAGGAATTTGTCCTCATTTCAATTCTAAAGGATCATCCCTTCACTCTAAGGCTATGCCGTTGGCCCTAGTCTCTCTTACTCGGGGAAACATCATCTCCTTAATATGCCATCTCCCATTTAAGACAGAAAGGAGGGTGAGTTTCTTCTCGGAGAGCATTATTAGTATTTAGAATTCTCTCTCACAGCAAACAATGGAGGTTAGGTCATTGAATGTGTTCAAGACTGAGTTTGACAGATTTTTGAATGACAAAAGAGTTAAGGATTATGAAGGATAAGCAGGGAAATAGAGGCAAGACCACAATCAGAGCAGCCATGATCTTACTGCCTTCATTGGTCAGAACATTGAATTTAGGAATTGAGTTGGGATGTCATGGTGTCGCTGTACAGGACGTTGGTGAGGCCACTTTTAGACTATTACATACCATTCCGGTTGCCCTTCTATAGGAAGGATGTTGTTAAACTTGAGAGGGTGCAGAAATGATTTACAAGGATGTTGCTGGGACTGGAGAGTTTGAGCTATGGGGACACAGTGAATAAGCTGGGTTTTTTTTTCCCTGGAGTGTCAGAGGTATAGGGGTGACCTATAGAGGTTTATAAAATCACAGGTGGTGTGGATAGGGTGAAAAGCCAAAGTCTTTTTTCCTGGGGTTTGGGAGTCTAAACCTGGAGGGCATATGTTTAAGGTGAGAGAGGAAAGATTTACAGAGGACATGAGAGGTAACTTTTTCACGCAGAGGGTGGTGCATGTACTGAACGAGGTGGTGGAGGCGGGTACAGTTAGAACATTTAAAAGGCAACTGGATGAGTATATGAGTAGGAAGGGATTAGAGGGATATGGACTTAATGCTGGCAAATGGGACTAGTTCGAATTGGGATGTCTGGTTGACACACACAACTTGGACTGAACAGTCTATTTCCATGCTGTGTGGGTTAATGTAAGAAGAGATCAAATAGTCTATTCCTGCTGCATTTTTATATTCTTTATGATTTCTGCAGAGCTGCAAAATGCGAACAATTTTTTTTAATAAACATTCAGTTTTCTAAACTCATAATAATTGAGTAGCCTAATGAAATTTTTTTTGTAATTACTTGTTGTAAATTTAAAGTATGAACTGTTGGAAATTTGCCACTACTTTCCTTCCTGTAGCCAGTATTTTGAAGCTAAAATCACACATTTGTGTAATGGGGCTGTTGATGTATCCATGTATATTGCATTATTTTGTCAAAGATAATTTGCATAATAACACCAAGTATAATTTACATAGGTGAAAATGACTCAATACAACAGATAGAAGTAATTAATTTGATCTGCCTTTTGAGTGAGGAAAAACTGAGTGTCACTATTCTTGCACTGACTGAAGGAATTTATGACAGATGTTCAAGAACTGCTATATGTGACTTAATTGAAAGAATCTGTCAAAGGCACAGTCTTAGCCACTAGTGGCTCAGTTGGTGGTTTTGCAGTCAAAATGCATAATTTAGTTTTGTATGTCTGGAGTGTATTCTATTAAAGGGGTTGGTCAGGATGGCCAATAGAATTAACGTGGCAAAACTGAAAATACTTTTGTTCAGAAGAAACTGTTTAAGCCGAGCCAATCATAAAATTTCATTCAACATCCACGAACTTGAAAGATTCTGATAGGTCCAGTTGAGCTCCCATCTGGCTTAGTTTAATTTTTTGCCAGCATTGTCAACTTTATTTTGATAGTGTACGATTGCATTTACTGAACAATTAAGTTAGGGCATGTTTTCATCTGGATGAGAGACTAGTTATATAATGTTCCTACCCCTTTTCACACCTAATTCAATTCACCTATCAGCCCTAATCTCAATGATCTTCATCAGTTCCCAGTATGATTGTAAAATTCTCATCCTTGTTTTGAAATCATAGTCTTATCCCTATGTAACCTCTGTAATCACAACCCTCTGAAATTTCTGTGCTCCTTCAATCCTGACATTTTACACATCCCCGATTTCATTATACCATGATTGGCAGTCATACATCCCATTGCCTAAGTATCTTGCTCTGGAATTTCCTCCCTAAACCTTTCCTTCTATCTACTGCTTTCCTCTTTTAAAATGCTCCTTAAAACTTATGTCTTCTGGACTAATATTTCATCTGTGGCTTTGTCTCAAATATTTTTTAATTACACTCTAATTCGGAACATTCTGCTTGTTAAAAATGTTATAGAATGGTTGGCTTGTTTTGTCATAAAGTTTGATGGCTTAAAATTATGTTGAGGGAAATTCTAATCATTTTATTATGTTTGCCTTGGAAATTGCCAAAGGCTTTGACAGGTTCATCATCATGTAATTCTAAACAAGTTATAATTATTTAATGTCTCACCAAATCTACATTTATGTCAAACTAGTTTCATCATAAATCAGAATCTGTAATGTTGATAGTTTATTCATTGACATTTTTACTCCCAATAATACAAGTACCAGTCAAAATTTTAACATTTTATGTGTTTCTCCTTAATTGGATTTTATTCACTCATCAAACTTCAGGTATCACTTGCCTTCGATATTCACAGTACAATGGCTGAACTCAATATCTTCATTTCATGCAGTGGCACTGATGGCAACCTTCCAGTTCTTCATGGACAGCTTCTTGATCTAACTTACTATCATTACCACAGTGCTAGATATTTTTCATAGCTGTAATTTCGTAATTGTGCTTCATCTACTGTCATAGATTTTCTGCCAACTCTAAATGCAAATGGAATTTCCACATTTCTTTCATTGCAAAACTTGCTCACGGAAGTCCTGATTCATCTTGTCCGCCATCTACCTTTCCAGGAAAAGGGCTTTTCAAATATGTGAACAGTAACCCGAAATTCAACACCTTGTCTCCGGCAAACTGCTTAGATATGTTTTCAGGTGGCAGTAGCTTGGCAGCCTGATTTAAAAAGTCTCCTTAGGTACTACAATCACTTCTACCATCCACTTTGTGTCAATATCTGAGTCCGCTTTTCTCTTTATTCATTTTCTTTTTTTTTTCTCTTTTCTCTTTTTTTTCTTTTGTGTCTCTTTTATTTTACTTACCTCTTGTTGAAGAGCCTGGTCACGGCGATGGCATTGGCAGGTGTGAGTGAGCCCAACGCAGGCTCATGGCAGTGGTTTTGGAGGTGAGCTTGGATTCCCAGCAGCTTCTGCATCAACGAGGTGGTACTGGCACTGACTCATGGCGGTGGGCCTGCAATGGGCTTATGGCAGTGGAGGAATCAAGTTTGGGCCAGTGTGGTACCCGGCGACATTGGCGTCTGCATTGGCAAGGTCCAGCAAAGATTCAGTGTGGCGAGTGTGTTGGTGGAGGTGAGATGGCACCAAAGACTGGTGACTTTTGTTCCAATGGCAGCAGTGGCACCGCAAAGGGACTCATGCTTGGCCACCAGGCCCATGGCCCCTGGGCAGTGCCCTTAACAAGAAGGACTGTACAGTTGAACACTTCTTCTTTATCTGTTTAATTTTCTGCCTTTATTTGTTTTGGGTTAATTTTCTGTGTTTTAATGTAGTGCCGGAGAGTTGCAACACTACACAACATGTTTCGCTGTATTTTGTAACAATATACATGAGGAAATAAATAAATCAAATCAAAATGAAAAAGGTAAGCTTCCTGGTGAGCAGCAGGAAATCAGTAGTCCATTGGATGCATTCACAGAAAAGCCAGGAATACCTCGTCTCAATTACTATTAATATGTGGAATGGATAGGTTGTATCATGAGAGACATTGAACAGGCTAGGCTTGTATCTGTTGGAATCTTGAACAGAACGTATTATTTAAAATTAAAGAGTTGTCCACCTAGAGAAATGTACAAAATGGTAACCCTGTGCCAGGAAGTCCACATTACTTCAAAGAGCAGGTGAATTGAGGAGCCTGAGACAGGAAGTTATCATCATATAGAAAAGTGGATAAGGTCTTCGGACGGTGATCATCTCCTGGAGGAGCAGGATTGAAAAGGGCCTCAGTCAGGAAGTCATAGACAGGGTGAGATTCATTGGAGCTGTTTGGAATTTGCTCTTGCTGGTGAGTCTTTGATAAGTGGATAAGAGGATTCCTGCTCTTAAGTTTTAACGTTGTATCCAAACTGATGGGAAGTTAATCAATTCCTAAAAAGAAAGATAAATATGTAAATAATATGAGGAAATAATTAATAAAAATTCACCAATGATAACAGAATAGGTGATGTGTCAAAGCTACAGCATGTCTGAGTTCCTGGATAACATTGGGATCCCCGACAATCATGTCAACAGCAAATAGTTCAGGTAGTTTTCGCCCAGAAATTATGACCTGAAGCCTGAACTGCAGACACTGCGAGGCATCAGGAAGGGAAAAGTTTACCCATACTCTTTGTATCATGAAGCAGTCATAGAAAATATTGAAACTAAGAGTAGGAGCTGGCCGTTCATTCCTTTAAGGTTGCTCTGCTATTCAGTACAATCATAGCTGACCCTTTATCTCAATATAGCATTCTCACGTTCTTCCCATTACCCCAATGCCTTTAAATTTTTTTTAAAATTATCTATCTCTTTCTTAAATATATTCAGTAACTTGACCTCCACAGTATCCTGCAACACAGGCTTCCAAGGGTTCACTACCCTTTAAATGAAGAAATGTTTCCTTCACCAAGGCTCAGTATAGCTGCGGTAAGACATTCCTACTTCTGAACTGAAATCCTCTTGCAATGAAGCCCAATATATCATTTGCCTTCCTAATTGCTTGCTGCATCTGCCCCTACTTTGACAGGTGTAGAAGGACATCCAGATCTCTTTGTACATCTACACTTCCCGACATATCACCATTTAATTAATATTATTCCTTCCTTTTTTGTCACACCAAAGTGTATAACTTCATTATCACCAAGTGTTTGACCACTCACTGAACTTATTCAAATTACTTTGAAACCTCCTTGAATCCTTTTCAAAATTCACAGTCCTACTCCAGTTTTGCGTTGTCAGAAAATTTGGAAATGTTGCTTTTGGTTCCTTCATCAAGGTGATTTATATGTATCGTGAATAGTTGGGGTTCAAGCATGGATCTTGTGGTATCCCAATGGTCACTGCCTGCCACTCAGAAAAAGATCCACCCATTCCCACTCTGTTTCCTGTCAACGATGGTATTTGTGCAATATTTGGAGATTATCTTGGTTAAGAAGATGAGGATGTGGAATCAGTTGGCACGGAGGTGAGGAACAGTAGGGAAAATAAGTCACTAGTTGGATTGGTCTACTGGCCCTAAAACAATAACAGGGATTTTGGACAAAGCCGACAAGAAGAAATATTAAGTTTTGTGATAAAAGAATGATGATAATAACGGCTGACTTTAATTTACATTTAAGCTACAAAAATCATATGTCTGGATAAAATGTTCAGAGAATGCTTTCAAGAGAGTTTCTCAGAACAGCATATTTTGGATCCTCCTTGAGAGCAGGTTACATTCGACTTGGCGTTGTGCAAAATGACAGGACTAATTAATTAATGATCTCGGAGTAAAAGCACTCCTAGGTAGGACTGACAATAACATGATTGAATTGTACATTCAATCTGAAAGAGAGAAGATTGGGTCTAAGGCTATTTTAAACCTAAGGAAGGGAAACTGCAGGGCTCAAAAGCTGAGCTAATTAACCAGCTAGGGGTTAGATTAATAGAGATGCTGTGGCAGATGTTTAAAGAGATATTTCAGAATACACAGAATAGTGAAAAGATACCTTTTCACACAGCAAGCAGTTACAGTATGAAATACAGGAACTGTACAAAGGCAGGCTCAGTTGAGGCATTCAAGAGGGTATGCACTGTCACTTAAATAGAAACAATTTGCAGGGTTATAGAGAGTAGGCTGGAGATTGGCATTAAGTTAAAATGCTCTGAGAGCCACTGTTACATGGTGGGCTGAATGGCCTTCATCAGCACCATAACAATTTTGTGAATACTAAACAAGTTCAATCTTACTGTAAAGAAAAATTCTAAAGAGAGAACCCACCCATCCATAGTTAGCTAAAGTAGTTAAAACTTAAAGAAAAGCATGTAACTGGGCAAAGATAATCAGACGATCAGTCAGAATATTAAGAACAGTGAGAATGACTAAAAGATCAATCAGGATCAAATAATTAGAGCAGAGTAAAAGCAGATTATGACTGAAGTGGAGAACAACTGCTGAACTCCAAAGTGCAGAGGGATTTGGATGCTGTGGTGCATGAGTCACAAAAGTTGGTATACCAGTACGTAATCAAGAAGACTAATGGAATGCCATCCTGTATGATGAGAAGAATTGAACAAGTAATTAAGAATGTTATACTTGAGTTATATAGGGCAGTGGTGAGACCACTTGTTGAAAAAACTGCCAGTTTTGGTCCCTGTATTTAAGGAAGAATGTAAATGCATTGCGCGTGGTTCAGAGTTGTTCAGAGACTTAAACCTGAAATGGGTGGGTTGTCTATGAAGATAGGTTGCACAGGCTGGATTTGTTTCTGCTGGAGTTTAGAAGGATGAGGAGTGATGGATTGAAGTGCACAAGATCCTGAATAATCTTGACAAGGTGAAGATGTAATGGACCCTTACACTTATGGATCAGTCTGGCACTGTTGTAAAGTTAAAACTAAATTAGGCACTAAATCAAGGTGACTTCATTATCTCTTACCCAGAGGGAAGAGGTTACATGCCACAGTTTCAAAGCAGGGTAGCCTCTAGTGTCATGGTTAATAATTATCTCTTGGTTGCATCACTAAATTAGATTATTTATGTGATCTTGCTGAATACAATTTGGCTGCTACATTTCCTTCTTTTACAACAGGGACTCAACTTTAAGTTTGCTTTGTTGAATATGGGGCCCGTCAACTCCATATTTTCACAGACTATTTTATGAAATAATACAAACAGCACAAGTTCAAACCCTATATTAATTGAGGGGCCCTACCCTATCCCTTTGTTCTATACCGATATGTAGGTAGAGTTCTAAATGCATATTTTGACCTAAGTAGGATTCTAATTGAATACTTTGTATTGGTGTTCACAGTTGAGAGGGATGATGTGGGTGTAGAAATTAGGGTGAAGGACAATGATATCATTAAAGAAATTAGCATGTACAGAGTGGAGGTTCTGAGTGGTCTGACAGGCTTAAAAGTACATAATTCTCCAGTGCTGAATGAAATGTAACCCAGGCTGTAGAGGAAGGCAAGGGAGGAAATAACAAGGGTGCTGGCAATATTTGTCAATTCCTCTCTGGCCACAAGAGAGGTGCCAGAGGACTGGAAGACAGCCAATATGGTACTGTTACCCAAGAAGGGAGGAAGGGGTAAACCAGGGGACTGCAGGCCACACAGTCTAACCTCAGTAGTGGGGAATTTATTGAAGCATTTCTGAGGAACAGAATTAATTTACATTTGGAGAGGCAGGGATTAATCAAGAATAGTCAACATGGTTTTCTGAAGGGGAGGTCATGTCTTACCAACTTGATTGAATTTCTCAAAGAGGTGACCAGGTGTGTAGATGATAGCAATGTATTCACTTAATGTAGTCTACTTGGACTTCAGCAAGGTTTCTTGATAAGGTCCCGCATGGAACACTGATAGCAACTGGGATCCAGGGAAATTTGGCTAATTGGATCCAGAATTGGCTGTGTGTCAGGGTCAAAGGATGATGATTGAGGGTGTTTTCACAATAAAACCTGTGGGATTCTGCAGGGTCACTGTTGGGGCCCTTGCTGTTTGTCCTATATGTAAATCATTTAGACTTGAATTCAGGAGGGTTGATTAGTAAGTTTATAAAGGATACACTAGCACGAGGGTGGTAGATGGTGAGGAGGAAATCCTGAGATTACAACAGGATATAGATGGTCTGGTCCGATGGGCTAATCAGTGGCAAATGGATTCAATCAGATAAATGTGAGGTGATGCACCTGGACAGGACAAACAAAGCAAGGAAGTATGTAATGAACAGTAGGACCTGGGGAGCACTGGGTGTCAGAGGGACCTTGGTGTGCATGTTCACCGGTCTCTATATGTAGTGGGACAGGTAGATAAAGTGGTTCAGGAGGCATGTCACATATTTGTCTGTATTAGCTGAGGCATAAAGTATAGGAGCAGGGAGTTTATGCTGGAGCTATTTAAAAAGTTGGTTAGGCCACAGCTTAAAGTATTATGTGCAGTTCTGGAATCCACATTATAGAAGGGATGTGATTGCACTGGAGAGGGCGCAGAGCACATTTACCAGGATGTTGACTGGCATTCAAGAGTTTGAGTTATGAAAAGGGTCTAGAAAGCTCATCAGAAAGGGTCTAGGCCCGAAACGTCAAGTTTTCCTGCTCCTATGATGCTGCTTGGCCTGCTGTGTTCATCCAGCCCCACACCTTGTTATCTCAGATTCTCCAGCATCTGCAGTACCTTTTATCTCTTGAACAGACTGGTATTGCTTTCCTTGGAGCAGAGGATACTGAGGGAAACATAATTGAAATGTATAAAATTATGAGAAACATAGACTGAGTAGACAGGGTGGAACAGTTCTCTTTGGTGGAGGAATAAATGACTGAGAACATTGATTTAAAGTAAGGCATGGAACGTTTCAAGAGAATGTGAGGGGGGAAAATTGCAGAGAGTAGTGGGAATCTGGAATTCATTGCCTGTGACAGAGGAAGAGGCAGAACCCCTCATGATAGTTAAGAAGCATTTACAATTGCAATTGTAATGTCAAGTTATACAAGGCTATGGGCAAAGGTCGGGAGGAAAATGGGATTTGAATAGTTAGGTACTTGATTTTGACTGATGTTGGCTTGATGGGCCAAAGGATGTTTTCCCTGTAGGTAGATCTCTTTGACTCTCTGATACTGTTGCATAATCCATGATTAGCAACTCATGGAAATCTACAGCAAAGTGAAAAAGAGCAGGAACACACATTACCAGTCATCCACTGCAACCGTCAATCTTGGATGTATGACCTCTGGGATCATGCAAAAGCAGCCAATAGAGTGGGGCAATGGCATGCATATTTTCTCCACTATAATCAAACACATTAGTGTAGGTTTAACTGCAAAAATGTGACTTCTGAAATCGCTTACAATTTGTGTATAATCAAAAAATGAGGGTAGTATCACTGTTGCTACTTCTTGGCTTTAAAGTGTTTTGGGGCATTCTGAGTTTATGAATGACACGATATAAATATTCCCTCCATTCACTTTGATTAGTACAATTGATCAAATAATGAAGCAAAGCGTAAATCATAAAATTGATCACTTTTTTTCTTAGTTGTATTTTATTCACAGCCAATTATCATGTTGCAGTAGCAATTTTGCTTCTCAGAGGTGTATGCCCCAGTGTCAGTATGATTTGTCTGCTATAATAAAGTATTTTACTTGATTTCAATAAATTATCCAAGCTCTGTGTAATTGCAAGAGAAAAGCAGGAGTCCTGTCTCACTGAAGATCTACAGCCAGTGTGGAAAACAGGAAAATCATTCCCATGGTCTCAAAAAGCCTTTGCTGTTACAGGCTGATTTATCTTTCTTCAACATTGGTTATGTCGTACATTAAGGACCTTGCTTCCTCTAACAGATATCTCAAGTTACAGTAAAAGCAACATTAACCTCACTTGTTAAATGTACAATACATATTTAGTGGGAACATTTAAGAGAAAATGGAGCAGGAGTGATTTTGAAATATTTATTCAATAACACTAACAGCCCAATGTTTACAGGAACCTAAAATATGGCATAAACACGGCAGAGGTTGTTAATTAAGAAGGGTGGTTGTAATGCAAATTCATAATGTCAAGAGATTTTTACCTTTTTTTTCCAAGCATTAATGAATTTACTTGCGCAAAGCTTCGAAGTTTTAAATGATTTCTTCCAAGCAGCTCCAATCTTCAGCAAAATAATTTTCCGCAAAGCTTTCTCAAGCCGTTGTCAAGATGGTCCCACCCATTTCTATTGTTTAAGTCTTTTCAAAATTCAGCTTCTGGTTTCTTTACAAATTACGGCAAAACTGCTTGATATTAATAATCCAGTAGAATGGGCTATGATTGGTAAAACGATTCAGAATTTCTTCAGGCTTGGATTAAAAAAAAACTGAATGAGAATCACTGATAAATGTGGTGGGTGAGGAAATTGAAGATCTTTGATGTCTATTTCAATGATCCAAGATTGACAGCTACCCGTACAAAGGAACAAGTCAGTCCACAACAAGATTCTTGAGAGATTAAATGTCAGGTAAATAGTTAGAAATACAGCTATCAATAAATGGTTTTATATCAGCCTATGGCATTAGACTGAATGAAATGCGTTTTCTCCTCTGGATTACGAAAGCACGGTTGCTTAACAATCAACTCCATCCATGTAGTCATGGCTTATATGTGCAGCAAAGCTTCTACTGATAAAGGGGAACAACAGATATAATTAATCTCATGGGACTAAAAGAAGTATGACAGAGCAGATTGTAAACATTCTGAAGACATGTGTTAGGTTTCTAGATAAATCTGGTTAAGCCCTGCAATATGCCAGAGTAGGAGTCTCTGGATGGATATTGCAGTAAAAAAAGGCTTCTTGCTTCCATATGCTGCAGTGAATGATAATGAAGATGGGGGAAGGGAGATGGGGAAGGATCTTTACCAACATAGCATATGCAACCGTGCAAAGAAAGAAGGCGAGGTAGAATAGGAGATCCAGTAACAACTAAATCAGAATATAGAAGAGAATTTATCACCCAGTGTTTTCAATGAGTAAAAGTTGACATGACAAATACAATCATTTTACAAAACCTAGTTTCTATGCTCCACACATTCTATCTTTCCTACTGTAAATCTATCATCAAAACCGTCCATTGTCTCTCATATGTTTGTCTAGTTTTGATTGAAATGCATCTATACTTTCTACTTTAATAACTCCTGCTGGGCCACATTCCATATTCTCACCACTCTTCTGGCAGCAAAGTGAATTCTGAATTCCTTATTTTATCTCTTGGTGATGATTTCAAATAACCTCACCCTTTTCCCATTAGCCCTGTGAGTGGTATGATAGCTGGTGAAGGAACAAGTGATGTATATAAATAACAAACAACTGAGGCATACAAAACAAGTGGAGGGGAGGGGGTTTGGAACATGCTGAATCGAATGTGGAATTCGACTGACCCTACTAGCATTTAATGACTGATATGATACTTGTTTTCATGAAGCAAATTTTAAATGATCCTTCATTCGTAAAGTCTTACTATCTTGACTCTGAGCCTGTAACTTGATTAATGTGATGTAACTGTGCTATTGTTTAAGGAACCGAATGGACCAAAACCTGCAGGAGGGTGCTGTAGATAAAATTGACATTAAATTGACCAAGTTAATGTTACTGTTAAAGTTGTTACAAGTGCACTATGTGGGATGATTGTTCAGAAACCAAAAATCTTGTTGAAATGAGGTTATAACCTCATTCATCATATGTGAGGGCTGGAGAACAGAGAACTAGCTCTGTGAGATGATCAAAAATCTTGAATTTTGAATGAACATTATTGCCACAAGTACTTAAATGAATATGGTGAAAAGTTTATAAGTCACCACTTAAAGTACCATCTTAAGTATGAAGGTACAGCTTCTTCAGTTACAAGATTAATTACACTGTAACAATGTCACCAACACACGGCACCATCTTCGGTACAGAGTACTTAGGTACAATCCTTAGTTATTGAACAGAGAAATGCCGAAAATAAAGTTACATTACAGCGAAACACAGTAAACCATAGGTCATAAAAACAAGAAGCCAAGTTAAAAAGACAAACATCACAGCCCTGCTCCAAAGACTCAGCATTGCAGACCAGTGCAGGGAGCCTCAAGGTGGTCTGACCACTGGCTGTTACCACACTGGGCCGCTTCTGCTGCTTTGCACTGGGACGCTGGTCACTGGCGTACCCACACTGGACTGTTAGTCACTGGTGCACCCACTCTGCGACACTGGTCACTGGTGCATCCGCTCTGGGACACTGGGCACTGGCGTACCCACACTGGAACACTGGTCACTGGTATACACACACTGGAACATTGGTCACTGGTGTACCCACACTGGGGCACTGGTCACTGATGTACCTGCACTGGGACACTGGTTGCTGATGTACCCGCACTGGGGTACTAGTAACTGGCATACTCACACTGGGACACTGGTCACTGGCGTACCCACACTGGGACACTGATCACTGGCGTACCCACACTGGAGCGCTGGTCACCGGTGTATCCAGACTGGGACACTGACGAACCCACTCTGGAATGCTGGTCACTGGTGTACCCACACTGAGACATGGGCGTACCCATCCTGAGACACTGGTCACTGGCGTACCCACTCTGGGACACTGGTCACTGGCGTACCCACACTGGGACACTGGTATACCCACTCTGGGACACTGGTCACTGGCATACCGACTCTGGCCTGCTGACCCCACGTTGGAGGCGGGGAATCAGAAGCCAGGCCGGGTGTCCAAGGCTGAGAGGAGGGACAGGAAGGAGAGAAAAAGAAAAATAGCACAGTCGGAGAATATCAGCTCTGGATGCAGCATCCTACTTTGCTGTCGTCTTACTGGAAGTGAAGAGACTGCAAAGAGATGACTGACCAGCCAATGAATCCTGTGAAGGCAGGTTTGGCCTGTCTGGAGCTGATCATGCAGGTAGAAAGTAAAATATAAGGAACAATGCCCTGAGAAAATCACTAGCTAGCTCAGAATGAAGTAGTTTGGTAAACTGCTTAGAGAGAGGAAGGAGAGAAATGATCACTTCCTCCATTTTGATCCTTACACAAAGCCTGGCAATCTTGCAGACACGGACAATGAGTATAAGTCTTTTTGATTGTAAGTTTCTTTTTGAGTGCCAAATCAAATATGTTGTGGCACGTACAATAATTTGGAATAACAAGGTGTAGAACTGGATGAACACAGCAAGCCAAGCAGCATCAGAGGATCAGGAAAACTGACGTTTTGGGTCTGGACCCTTCTTCAGAAATGGGGGAGGGGTAGGGGATTCTGAAATAAATAGAGAGAGGGGGAGGCGGATGGAAGATGGATAAAGGAGCAGATAGGAGGAGAGGAGACGGACAGGTCAAGGAGGCAGGGGTGGAGCCAGTAAAGGTGAGTGTAGGTGGGGAGTTAGGAAGGGGATTGGTCAGTCCATGGAAGATGGACAGGTTAGGGAGGTGGGGACGAGCTGGGCTGGTTTTGGGATGCGGTCAGAGGAGGGGAGATTTTGAAGCTTGTGAAGTCCGCATTGATACCATTGTGCTGCAGGGTTCCCAAGCAAAATACAAGGTGCTGTTCCTGCAACCTTCAGGTGGCATCGTTGTGGCACTGGAAGAAGCACAGGATGGACATGTCGTCCAAGGACTGGGAGGGGGAGTTGAAATGGTTTGCGACTGGGAGGTGCAGTCGTTTGTCGCGAACCAAGTGTAGGTGTTCCACAAAGCCTTCTCCAAGCCTCCACTTGGTTTCCCTGATGTAGAGGAGGCCACATCGGGAACAGCGGATACGGTGTGCCACATTAGCAGATGTGCAGATGAAAATCAGCTTGATGTGGAAGGTCTTCTTGGGGCCTGGGATGGGGCTGAGTGGGGAGGTGTAGGGGCAGGTGTAGCACTTTCTGCGGTTGCAGGGAAAAGTGCCAGGACACACCTACTTAAAAAGGACCACTGGCTTCGAGGTAAGTGCTTAAATGGCAAACACTTACCTTGCCAACAGCCTCTCCGCTCTGACCTCGCTTCCGCCCAGCTCCTGCCGCTCTCTGATGTAAAAACGACCTGAGGTTTTTGTCACCAATGCCATACTTAAAGCTCAGCTGTGCACAAGTTCAAATGCTACTAAGCTGAAACTTCATGGAGCAGTGTGTGAAGAACCCAGAGATGATTGACAGAGGCATGTTGGCACCACACTTTGCTGACCGGAAGCCCTGGTCAATTGTGCAGTAGACAAAAATTTAATAACCTTCTGCAGTGTGTAAGTGTCACCAGCCTCCCTCTGCCACCTCACACTCTAACGTCGCACGCCACTGCATACACGTCCCTTTGGTGCTCATGTTTTACAATTCTCACTACTGCATGTGTCACCGCCCCCCTCCCCCACACATCTCAGTCACCCAATCACCCTTAAACTGCCAGCCCTTCCTGCCCTCTGGCATTCTTATGCACTTCTTCGGGTCACCTTATCATCTTTGCTCCTTCTACACTAACAGCTGTGCCAGCCTCTTTCACCTTACTCAATCCATGTCCTTGTTGAATTCCATGAGAAAATAGCCCACTACACTTTAATGGGGGCCAAAATGGGGGCCCGATACTCATCTGCTCACCTCTTACAAGGAGGGAAGTAATTGCCTTAGTGTGAGAGAACTGTAACCACACATTAGGTGATTGTGAGACCTCCATGTCCAGAAAACCAGATACGATTCATTGCAAAGTGTTGTGCTGTTGTTCCATCACACTACTTTCCCTCCGACCTGCACGGCTGCATGTATACACAACCACTTCAACATTTTGTGTCAACGCCAATCACGGCGTTGATTTCTGGCTCCAAAAACTGGTCTTGTGCTCAGACCTCAGAGCTCCTTGCAGCCACAAGAAAGTTGGAGGGAAAGTGTTCTTAACATTCCAAAACTTCTACCGTTATTTCGCAATTCATTCACTCTCTTGTCTTCTGAAGGTACAAGTGGCATTCACTCAGCCTCTGCCAAGAAGAGGCCAGCTCCTTCGGATATCATCTCCTCCTCCATTTCCTGAAGAAGAAGTCACAGTCCTCTCAGAGGCAGGACTGGCAAGGCTGACTCCTGTACCCTCCAGTAACTCAAATACTGACATCTCGGTGGGTACTTTATCGAGGTTAGGGTCAGGAGTACAATCTGGTCAGCACATCACTGGCACATCCCCAGTGCATGTCAGGAACAAAATATCCTGAATCTCTGCCACTTGGTGAATGACTAGAGATCAGGACCCTGTTTAGAACCAGGCAGGAGAGGACCCCATGGTCTCGACCAACAATAACTTTATTAAGTTTTGGCAACCCATGCTGTTGGTTGTTGGAAAAAGCCATATGGGTTACTAATGTCTTTAGGAAATGAAACCCGCTGCCCATACCTGGTCTGATTTACATTTGATTCCAGACCCATAGCAATGTAGTTGACTCGTAAGTGCCCTTTCGACAATTAGGATGAACAATAAATGCTGGGCTATCCGGCAAAGCCATATCCTATTCATCAATAAATTAATGCACAATTTGACATGGCAGCAGCAAGCAGGATTACAGGAGGCACTTAGAAAACTGGTTCAGAGATAGTAGGAACTGCCAATGCTGGAGAATCGGAGATAACAAGGTGTAGAGCTGAATGAACACAGCAGGCCAAGCAGCATCAGAGGAGCATGAAAGCTGATGTTTCGGGTCTGGACCCTT
>JAHRHZ010000266.1:45285006-45426432 GCA_024137785.1 Ginglymostoma cirratum
TGCTCCTCTGATGCTGCTTGGCCTGCTGTGTTCACCCAGCTCTACACCTTGTTAACTTAGAAAACTGGATTGTGGGTTGGAGGAGTTCACAAACAGCACCTGTACCAAGCTGGCTCCAACTTCTGGTTGTCTCCATGGACATATCAGCACCCATCCCATGGAGAGACAGGGCCAGAAGAACACTCATTGGCTACTGGAAATGCACATGGACCTATAGTCCATCACTTTTCTCATTTATAGTCAGTACCAAAGCAAGATAACAGAGCGATGAGGGAGGTTGACCTCAGTCCAAGTGCCTCTTCCTTTCAAGGAGACAGGGCAATGCCAAGAGGCAGCTACCCAAAGGAAAAACCTCATTTCGGCCCCAAGGAGCTTCCCCTCAGGACAGTCAAGAGATACCCAGTCCCTCCACCTCTGCCCAGCCTGTGCCCCTGAAACCTGTGAAATCTATTCTAAGGAAAGTGAGTTACATCTGGCAAGAATGTTCTCAGCATATCTGGGTCACCCAACCACAAGCACCCCTGGGGTCATTGTCTACAACTTCAAGGTCAACAGGGAAGTTATGCTCTTTCTACCCCAGTTGCAAAACCTGAGACTGTTCCTAGACATAGTGAGAGGGAAAGAGAAAGTAAAAACTTAACAAAACATCTTGAAAGCATGGGTGACACTTCACTGTAAATAATATTTGCAAATAAGTGTTGAATCTACATCACCACTTATGTGATGAGCTGTCATTATAACTGCAGCTAGAAAAATGAAGGTGGGGAGGGTACCCTTCCTTAATGACACACAATGCTACAATTGTCTGAATGATAGCTACCTTTTTTTAACATCATAAAATTCTGTCAGTATTGAATGAGGGACCTTCAGATGTTGGGAAGTCTTCCATCAGTTTGTAACATTAACTTTTAATAAAAAAGTGGAAAAGCAAGATGAGAACAAACTGGTAAGCTGTATTTGCTGTTGGGATTAAACAGGGGATGCCTCCCTCTCCAGCAGTAATACATTCACTGTCGATGAATGATGGCTTCATCCAAAGCAGTTCCATCGAAAGCAGTTGCCCCGTAAGTGTTTTTGTCGTGGACACTGTTGCACTGTAGGATGGGGAAAGTGATGCTCCTTTTGCTGAACATCTTCATTTTCTTTCTGGTAACAATGCTGCAGTTCTCACAGATAGATCCCCATCTTTTATCACATACTCTTTTTGCATGCTTCGGTTGATCAGAGCAGAGGATGCGAGGATTATGTGGCTTATCTGTCTGCGCTGTACTGTAAGGAACTCCCAGACCTGTGCAGGAACGGGAACCTCATCTTGAGCAGACATCCACTGTGGCCACTCGTAGTACAGCAGCTGCAGACACGATAATAGATTCTGCGCCTGGACCTACTGGTGATGGCTCCAATGAGTGATAAATCACTTGTCAGCTTGCAGCACAAATCAGCAAGACAGGATCTTCTTCAGCACAATTTAAAGATAGCATGCAGTATCCATGGGTCAAATCCAGTTCCGGATGCAGCAGGGTTGGGAGTGGAAAAGCAACTTCATTAGGCAAAGTTGGGCATACTAATAACTCCACTGTCCCTACCTCGACACAAATTATGTTCTGGACAAGAAGACCCAAACACATCCTTCCCAACCTGAAATGCCAATTGAGGCTCTTAAGTGGTCAACTAAGAACTAATTCCCTTGGACAGCTAAGAGACAGCCTTTTGGCTATAAACCAGAATGGAGTCCCTGTCAGTTGGCAGGATGGCTCCTCCAGTCTGCAATAACTTGGACACATAATTTGAAGGACTGGACACAAAGCAGGAGGGTGGTTGCTGAGATTCATCGTTCTGCCGTTGCTGACAAACATCTTACCCTCTGTGACTCTTTGTAACATCCAACTGCAGAACACCCACCTCTAACAAATTACTTAATTGACACTTTAGTGCTCATGATTTTTCTTGTCCCTTCTCTAGCAATCATAGCTTTCTCCAGATATGAAAGTGAGATGGGTCTTTTTTTTACATTCATTCATGGGATATGGGTACTGCTGACGAGACCAGCATTTGTTGCCCATCCCTAATTACTCGAGGTTACAAGGGCATTTCAGAAATCAGCTAGGAGGCAACAACATTTCCATAGATTTCTATTTGGACCCAGATGTAAGTAAGACAATGTAATGTCAGTGTATTTCTTTTCCTAACAGGTATTAGTGAACTAGATAGGCCTTCAGGACAATTGTCAGTGGCTGCATGATCTCCTGTTCAAATTCTGCCATTTGCCAAGGTGGGATTTAAACCCATGCCTGCAGAAGATCAGAGCCTGAGGTCCTGAACTACTAACCAGTGACATTCCCAATATGCCACCACTGCTGCTCCCCTCCCTCTCTTTCAGCAGTTTGATTTCAGTGGAAGGCTCCATACTGCTCTCGACACTGCCTGCTTGGAAGAAGATAATGCAGAGTTTCCACTGAAGAGTTAGCTTGGATGACTCACTTTCTTTCAAGCAAGCAAAACACCAGGAGAAAACAAAAGATTGCACCTTATATGGTGGATGGTGAAAGGCCCCATTCTCCATGTCACTTAAAAAAAATCCTTTTACTTACTTTCATTTTTAACCAGTCAACTCAGGATATAATTTCCGTTAGAATCCGCAGTCACACAAAAGTAAACTACTCAACCCATGGTGTCTGCTGATGCTTTGAATGAGCCATCCAATTAAGCTAATTTCCTCATTTACCTTTAAATTATTCCTCTTCAAGCTTTTATCCAATTCACTTTAAAAGTTATGATTGCATCTGTTTCCATCACCCTTTTAGGCAATGAACACTAGATAATACCTATTCCCCCTAGGAGTAAAAATTCCTCTCATATCAATTCTAGTTCTTTTGCAAATCTGCTTAAATCTGTGTTATCTCATAACTCCCACTGAAAGCAGTTTCTTTTTATTTACTCTATCAAGACCCTTCTTGATTTTGAATACCTCTATTAAAGTTCTTACAATATTCTTTCCTCTACAGAGAACCAGCACAGCTTCATCAAACTCTCCACATATTTGGAGTTTTTGTTTCTGGTTTGGCTCTCAGAAATACCCTCTGTTCTCTCTCCAATGCTCTGACAAATGTTTCCAAAGTGTGGTACTTAGAGAGTTGGGCCCAACATTACTGGAGCTTAACTGGAGACAAATCAAGGTTTAGAATAACTTTCTGCATTCAGTTATTTCATTCCTTTATTTGTCAAAGACTTTTTAAAAAATCTGTTTGCAACTTGTCCCACTACATTCAATTATATGTGCACACATGTCCCACATCTCCCTGTTCCTGTGCGTCCACTAAAATTGTATGATTTAGTTTATCTTGCCACTAATTATTCTTTTTGCCAAAGTGTATCACTTCCTTCTGATGTTTTTCACTATCCTCCACACAATTAACTAAATTTCAGATTAATATGAAAAGAAAAATTGCTCAGAAAACTCAGCAAGTCAGGCAGCTCTGCCTGTACCTGTAATATTTTCAATTTGTTTTCTGTCTGTAATCTTGTCTTTAAATGTTCTTAAGGCAGTTAGCAAATCCACATGAGGTGTACGACAAAGTTGGGTTTCAGCATCAAAAGCAGAAATTGCCAAAGAAACTTGGCAGGACTGGCAATCTCTGTGGAGACAGAAGCAGTTAATGTTTTGAGTTCAGTGATTTTTCTTTAAAAGTGGACTTGAAATGTCAACTCTTTTTCCTTTCCACAGATGCTGCTAGGTTTCTCCAGAAATTTCTGCTTTCCAGCATCTGATATTCATTGTTTTATTTTGAGTTTCAGCATATTCATTTTCATAGAATCCTTATGTATGCAAGCAGGCCATTCAGCCCAACCAAACCCACTTGGAAGAACATGCCACCCAGATCCCTGTATTTCTCTTGGCTAATTCATCTAGCCTACACACTGTGGGCAATTTAGCATCAACAATCCATCTAATCTTTGGATTGTGGAAGGAAACTGGAGCTCTCAAAGGAAATGCACACAGACATGGGGAGAATATGCAAACTACACATAGACTGTTGCCTGAAGGTGGAATTGAACCTAGGCCCCTAGAGCTGTAAGGTAGCAATGCTAACCACTAAGCCACCATGCCATTCAGTATTCATGGCTAGGTAAGTATTTATTACCTACCTTTAACTGCCCTGTAGAAGGTGGTGTTGAGCTGTCTTCTTGAAATGCTGCAGTCTTTGGAAAGTGTGTGCACCCACAGTACTGATAGCCTTTTGGATTTTGACTCAGTCACAGAAAGGGACAGCAGATGGTGTGTTGCTTGGAGAGGAACTTGCAGATAGTGGTGATGTTTTCATATATCTACTGCCCTCTTCTTTCTAGATGATAGTGGTCATGAGTTTGGAAAGTGTTGTCTAAGGGCCCTTGCTGAGCTTCTGTAATGAATCTTGCAGAGAGTACGCAACACTACTATGTCAGTGATAGATAGAGTGACCATTAAAGGAGGGCAAGTCAAGTGGTGCTTTGTGCTGGATGGTGTCAAGCTCAAGCTTCTTGAGTATTGTTGGAGATGCGCTGACCCAGACAATTAGAGATTATTTTATTACAATCCTGAATTGTGCCTTGAAAATGGTGATCAGGCTTTGGGGGAAACAGAGGAGATTTATGAGGCACAGAATTCCCAGCCTTTGATCCATTCTTGTAGCCACAGTCTGCATATGTCTGCCAGTTCAATTTCTAGTCAATGGTCACCCCAGGATGCTGATAGCAAGCAGTTCAGCATGTCAGGGGACAATGTTTAGATTGTCCCTTGTTAAAGATGTCATTCCCTGGCACTTGGTACTGCACTAATGTTACTTCCTACTTTTCTGCTCAAGCCTGGATATTGTCCAGGGCCTTGGTTCATTTAGAAATGGACTGCTTAAATATCTGAGGAGTCACAGATGGTGCTGAACATTGTGCAATCATCAACAAACATCCCCATTTCTGACCTTATGATGGATGCTAGGTAATTGATGAGGCAGCTGAAGGTAGTTAGGTCTAGGAAGCTACTCTATGGAACATCTACAGAGATTGTCTGGAGCTGAGATGAATGATTGCCATCACCACAGCCATCTTCTGATGTGTCAGGTATGACTTAGACAATAGACAATAGGTGCAGGAGTAGGCCATTTGGCCCTTCGAGCCAGCACCACCATTCATTATGATCATGGCTGATCATCCACAATCAGCAGCCTGTTCCTGCCCTATCCCCATAACCCTTGATTCCATTCCACTTCAATAAGTGAAGAGGTTTCTCCCTGATTTCTATTTACTCCAGTTTTGCTCAATTTCCTTGATGCCATACTTAGTCAAACGTGACCTCCATATCACCTCACCACAGCTCTTATGTCCATGTTTAACCAGTGCTGTGATGAGATCTAGAGCTGAGTGGCCCTGACGGAACCCAAAATGAACGTCACTGAGCAGGTTATTGCTGAGCAGGTGCTGCTTGATAGTGCTAGTGATGACACCTTCCACCACTTTGCTGATGATCGAGAACAGACTGATGGGCCTGTAATTCACCAGGTTGGCTTTGTCCTGCTTTTTGTGCACAGGACAATTTTCCACATTGTCTGTTAAATGCCAGTGTTATAGCTATACAGGAATGACTTGGCTAATGGTGTTGCAAGTTCCGAAGCACATGTCTTCAGTACCATTGCAAGAATTTTGTCAGGGCCCATTGCAATTGTGGTATTCATTGCCGCCACTGTTTTTTCATAAGGTTGGGCCAACTTTTACTTCCAGATTTATAAATTGAATTCAAATTTTACAGTCTGACATGGTAGGATTCAAACTCATGTCTCAAGATATTAGCACTATGTGGATGCATGGCAAGCAACACAATGCAAATTTTATTTGGCCACTAATCAGTCGAAGTCTGGATATTGTCCAAGTCTTGCTGCATATAGGCACAGATGTCTTCACCACCTGACGAATTGAGAACCAAACAAATCTTCACCAAATAGCTCTGTTTCTCTGAACTTTAGAAAGATGTAAAGGCATTAATAAAGCAACTAAGGAAGATTCAGTCTAGGAATTCCTGTAGTGACATCCTCAGTCTTAGATGTTTACCTTTCATTTGTCTTTTGTGCCAGGTGTGACTCCCAGCTGCTGGAGAATTTTTCTCCTAATCACTAATTACTTTGGTCTGTTGGCCTCCTAAATGCCACATTTAGTTCAATGTTATCTTGATGTGAAGGGCAGTCAGTCTCCTCTCAATAAATTAAATGTCTTAAAATGTGATTTCTCATGAGTTTGATCATTGACTCTATGAATTAGGTGAATGCAGAAAAATAATACTCTAAAATTACAGACACTACTGTAGAACAAAGCAAACGTCAATTTAAGCCAGCATCTATCATCATTACTATAGGTTATCACACAGTAATGTTGTGTCAGTACTATCAGTTTGATTAAGGAGCAAAGGCTATCATAAGGCTTGTTGTATCTACTCTTGTTAGATTAGTGCCTGCTTAGAGATCATTGCAGTCTATTCTAATGTCCAGACTAGTTATGTCAGTATGTGCTTAGGACATATAAACAGTTTCTTGGAACAAATCAACATATATATATATTACATTGAAGTGCACAGATGCAATTCCAAATGGAGAACAATATCAGGTAATCAGGAGGTGTAAAAATATCGTGGGTCATGAAAAGTAGGCCACTTCTGTCAGCCATCTTTGGCTAGTCATCCAGTCTTTCAGACGTTTTTGTTCAACTACCTTTTTGGTCTAACTTCACTTTCTTCAGCCATAAAGGAAATTAGTGTTCCTTATAAATAATCACTTGAGATGGAAAAGACATGAAAACTCTTTTTAGCCCATGACTATGGCAGAATTGGGCCTAATTCGACAGCAGAAGCACTTGAGTGCCCTGTTGTTTACTTGTTGGGCAGGGTAGACAGGAGTTGAGGAATCCTGCCCTGTAAATTCTTTTGAAGGTGATAAATATCGTGGAGACTGGCCTAGGCTGATGTCTTCCATGTAAGAACTTGCTGAGAATTTTGTAATGATTTGGGGATTTGATGGCTATCTTTAGTGTATGTTTGGAACACATAGATTTAAGAATCAGCACTTTTGGGTTCAAAATGTATTAAGTGATTCAAATCCATTTGATGAATGTAGAAGTCAGGTTCCACTGTTAATTGAACTAAGCATCCCTGGATTGATGGGATTTCCTGACCATGCAAGCAAATGTTTACAAAGAAACAATATTCATCATCTAAAGTGTTGCTACCTCATTATTTTAGCAAAGGAAAGGTAAGACAACAATTCTTTCCATGATTTACAATATGATTCTTTTATCATAATGGTGTGGGACGTGGTGGTGGTTTCATTGTACATTGTAACAAGGAGAACATGACACTAATCTTGTATTATACATCACCATTAGTTATACCATTTTGTTGCAGCTACTTTTGTCAGAACAAATGTGTTACGGCATGTAGTCTTAATTGGTTTATGATTACAAAAATTGTTATAGTTGTTAAATTGTATATTAGCAGCTTAAACAAAACATCTGAAGTATTCATTGGTTGCTGATATTTACTGAATATGATTACAAAAATGTACAAGGCTAATATGAAGGAAAAATATGAATGAATTATAGAAACAAATCTAAACTTTTACTGTCTTTGGGTGATACATTGGTTGATACCATTTCTCTTGACTAATTAAGTCTATTACCAAAGAAAAGTGTCTAATAATTAATGCAATTTGGCACATGTTGAATTTCAAAACAAGAATTGGAGGAAAGAATACTTTCATACTTTTGATTGTCAATCAATCAAAACACGATTTAACACAATACCATTTATATCATTTGCTTAGGGAATAATTGAAAACTGTATTACATTAACGGGTAAAAATTGCGAGTTTGAACTGATCTAGGTAGTTCCTGAGCAATGCATAACATTTTTTAGCACATGGCCTAGGATTTCTTTGTAATGTTGTTACAGAGGCATGACTATAAGATGATGTAGATTGGGGTACAGAAACATACTACAGGAATATATAGATTGGGACCTGAATATTAAAGGTTGAGGACAGTTCGGAAGGACAGGAAGCTGAGAAGGATGGAAGGGTAGATCCGTTAATTAATCATACTAATAAAATGAAAGAGGAGGATGATTTAAGTTATAAGAACATGATAGAGAAGCAGTTTGGATAGCGATGACAACTGACAAAGACAAGATATCACTTGTAGTTTATAGGCTTGTAACTATGTAGCAGATGGAATGTGAAAGAAGTAATGGTAACTCATCAGAAAGATACAGTGATAATCATGGGGGAGTTTAATCTTCTTAAAGTTTGGAAAAATCAAATGGGCAAAGGTAACTTATTAAAGGAGCTAATAGAATATTTCTAGAATAGTTTCTTAGAACAGATCATCCTTGAGCTGACCAGAAAGCAGCACATAATAGAGCTGGTATTATATAACCAGATAGCATTAATCAATGGCCTCTTGGTGAAAACATTCCTAGGCAACAGCAAAGAGGAAGAAATGAGTGGGTGCAACAATGATATTTTAAACTTATACATGGACAAATCTTAAGGTATGAAAGCAGAGCTAGCTAAAGTGAGCTGATAAATTAAGAGATACAGAAATGATGGGAGAATGTAAGAGAACATTTCAGAATGCACAGAATGGATAAATTCCAATGAGAAAGAAAACTTCCAAGAAAAAGAGCCACCATGCATTGTTAACTATAAAAGTTACAGATTATATTAAATTAAAGAAACGCATACAATTATGTTAAGAAGGGTGACAGGTCAGAAGATTGCTAAGAAGAAAACATTGGAATACAAGAGAAAGCTAGCTAGAAGTATTGAAACTGAAAGGAAGGGATTATGTATATATTTTTAAAAAAGGAAACTAATTAACAAAGCAAAATGTGAGTCTGTAGAACTAATAACAAAATAAGGAGACAGCAAATAAATCAAAACAGTACTTAGCATCAGTTTTTACTGTAGAGGATGCAAGTAATGTCTCAGAAAGAGCTGAAAATAGGAAATGGAAGAGAGGGAGGAACTTAAAAGTGTTCCAATCCATAGATAAATAGTGTGGAACAAATTATTCAAACTACAAGCTGACAAATCCTCAAGACTTCATGAACTTGATCCTAAGATCTTATAAGAAGCAGTTAGTGAGGTGGCTGATGCATTGGCATTCATTTCTAATATTGCTTAGATTCAGGGAAAATTCTATCAGAGTGGGAAATAGCATGTGTAATTCCTTAATTCACAAAAGAAAGCAGACAGAAAGTAATAAGCTGTGACAGGGAGCGTGTGGATCAGTGAGTTTAACATCTAAGATGTCAGTGTAGGACACTTGGGTAAGTTCAAGATAATCAAGCAGAGTCAACATAGTTTGTGAAAGAGAAGCCATGTTTCATCAACATTTTGGACTTCTTTGAGGAAGTAATATGTGTTGTGGACAAGGTGGATTTGCTGTTCTTGAAATTCCAGAAGGTATTTGATAAGTTGCCACATCACATGTCGTCACGGAAAATTAAAGTTCATGTTGTGAGGCTTTCATGTTGGCGTTCTAAGTAGATTGGCTAACGAACAGGAAACAGAGTAGTCATAAATGGGTTGTTTTATGGTTGGCAAGCTATAACAAGCACTGTGTCACAGGGATCAGTGCTGAGATCTCCACCTTGTACAATTTATATAAAGGCCTTGGATGAATGAACTCATGAATAAACTTGGTTGCTAAATTTGCTCTTGACGCAAAGATTGGTAGAAAAGTAAGTAGTGAAGAGGGCAAGGTGAGGCTACTAAAGAATATAGATGGGTTAGGTGAGTGGGCAAAGATGTTTCAAATGGAATATAAAATGGGAACGTGAGGAATTTTCCATTTTGTCAGGAAGAATGAAAAATAGCATATTATATAATTGGTGAGAGATTGCAGAGCTCTGCGAAGCTGAGGGGTCTGGATGGCCAGTACATAAATTGGAAAAAGTCTTTCTATTCTTCCAAACAAAATGAACAACCGCACATTAATCCACATTAAGCACCATCTGGATCATTCCCCTAACTTATTAATCCAATTTGTAATTTTTTCTATTTCTTCATTGCAACATACATGCCCACATATTTCAGCATGATCTGCAACTTTGGCAATATTCCTGCAGCCAAGTAATTAATATTGATTGTAAATAGTTGGGTTCTGAGAACTGAACTCTGTGGCACCCCTCTCGTGCCAACCAGAAAATGACTCATTTCTTCTAACTCTCTGCTTTGTGCTGGTTAGCCAATCCTCTAGTAATGTCTGATGGGACAGTTTCAGTCTATCTGAGAGGACGACACCAGCCGTTACAAGTCTAACAGGAAACAATAACAGCACCAACTTGAAATGAGTCTCTCAATCTAATAAAATTTTCAGGAACATCACCAAACAAAATTTGACATAGAACCTCATCCAAAGATATTAGAACACTTGGCCAAATACTTTGCCAAACAATTAAGTTTTAACAATTGCCTTAAAAGAGGAATGAGAAAGGTGGTGATACACAGAATTCTAGAATGTGGAATTCAAGACCATATGATCAAGGTAGCCGAAGGCAAGCCAAAAGGATTGGCACAATTAAAACTGAGCAAATGTTCGAGATCATAATTAAGGGCACATTAACCTCAGAGGAGTCTAGGACTGAAGGGGGTTACAGAGAAAGGAAAGAGAAAGAGAGAGAGAGAGAGACCATGGAGAAACTTGAAAACATGTCTAAAGATTTTAAAATGGTTGCTTTTCCAGACCAGATGTCAATGTAGGTCAGCAAGTGCACATGTTGGGCAAACAGAACAAAAACATAAATAAGTGTTTATGGAGCAGATGAGCTGATACAGCACTCCCATAGTACAGCTCTGAAATGTCTGCCAATAATTTGTGTTTAAGTGCCTTTAATTCCAGTTACCCAATTGCATTTGAAGTCAGCTGTTTCATGCAGAAAACCTCACATGAATATTTATTGATTGCCTGTTGCTATTTACTTTCATCGTGGTTATTTGAAAGATTAAGCTGTAAATTTAAACCTTTTGCACTTGTATTGAAGCTTCTCCCAGAAGCTGGATGTGAAAAATGTACACATCTCAGCCTTATTTTGCAATTTTTATGTGATATAATTATTATATTTCTGACCTTAGCAAAGGCATATCTTAGAAATTGTTCAGATGGCAATAATTACAATGATTAAAATATTTCCATCCATGAGCATCTCCAGCAAGACTTCATGAATATTCTATTTAGCATTTCTGAAAGCTGGTGTTCACTCCAGTAACAGTTACAGACAGGTCCGGGTTGATGGTGCATATCTCACAAAAACTGCCGTTATAAATAAATGTCTGGGAGTATAGCACTTAAAAATTGCTGAAAGGAGACTGGAAACTGAAGCTTTTCATTTTGCACACATTAGAATTAGGATACAAGAAAATGTCTTGATAAAAGAGATACCATCTTCTCCAGTACAAGAAGAGGGTGCAGATTGGGTGGGCCATCATTGGCATGGAGAGGCAGCAAGAACAGCTAACTTTCAATTGTAATTGTCAGACAGGTAGATTATGATTGATCAGAGCACTGTCATAGGGATTAAACAGAGTGTGGCTGTCTCCCAAGATGCTGTTGTTTTTTGAGTAAGGTTTAATGTTTGGACAAATTACTTTCGACCAATAAAACAGAGACCTGAGTATTTATCTATGAAGTTTCTAGTGCGCACAATTGCATCACACTGTGCATCCAGCAGATGATCTTGAGTTGGTTGCTGGCGTAATCCTTAGCACAGTTTCGAATATTTAGTAAGATATCACCAATAGCAGAGCACTTTTAATTTGGATATACCTTACCGAGGCTTACAAATCCAGGCTAGTTTAGCACAAGCAGTATGCTGCCCACTGTGTATGGTCAACAGAACGTGTTGTTTGATACAATCTGCCTGTCATAGAGTCATAGAGAAATAGCACAGAAACAGACACTTCAGTCTGACTCATACATGCAGACCAGATATTCGAAATTCATTCATGTACTCATCGAGATGACTTTTAAATGTTGTTATTCGACCAGCCTCCACCACTTCCTCTGGCAGCTCATTCCATACACGTACCACCCTCTTCTGCATGAAAAGGTTGCCCCTGGGGTCCCTTTTAAATTTTTCCTCTCTCACCTTAAAACTATGCCCTCTAGTTTTAGACTCGCCTGCATTGGGGAAAAGACCTTGACTAATCACGCTATCCAAGCTCCTCATGATTTTATAAATTTCTATAAGGTGACCTCTGTGCCTCTGACACTCCAGGGAAAATAGCCCCAGCCTATTCATCCTGTCCCTATAGCTCAAACCCTCCAGCCCTGACAACATCCTTGTAAATCTTCTCTGAACCCTTTCAAGTTTCACAACATCTTTTCTACAGCAGGAAGACCAGAATTGAACACAGTTTTCAAAATGTGGCTTAACCATTGTCCTGTACAGCCACAAAATGACCTGTCATTGGGACCCATAAACTATATACCTTGCACTGTCCTCATGTATTACATCAGTCACTTGTATGATATGTAAAATATTTTTTATGGCTTCATGGCAGCATCCTATTAGTGGGGGAAAAGCCACTTGCGCTGGCACTGTACATCATTAGGAAAGTGTGTGAATGTTGAGGTTGGTGAATGAGGTGCCATTCAAGCAGGCTGCTTTGTCCTGGATTGTGTTATGTGAGTGTTCTTGAAGCCGCAGTCATCTAAACGAATGGAGATTATTCCACCACACTCATAAGAGGTGACATGTTGTGACAAGTTGTGCCCTGTAGATGGTGGGTTACTCATCACTGAATTCCCAGCCTCTGATCTGGTCTTGCAACCACAGTATTTATATGGCTGGTCCAATTTGCTTGCTGCTTAATGGTAACCCCTCAGGCTGTTGATAGTGGTTGATTCATTGAACCTTAACAGATGAAATTTAGATTCTCTCTTGTTGGAGATGGTCACTGTCTGGCACCTGTGTGCTGCAAATGTTACTTGTCACATTTGTCCACGTTTGAACAAAGGCTGTAATGAGTTTAAGAGCTGGCCCTGGCAGAAACCAAACTGGGTGTCACTGAGCAAGTTATTTCTGAGCAGGTGCTGCTTGATTCCACTGTTAATGACACCTTCCATCACTTTACTGATGATGGAGAGTAGACTGATGGAGCACAAGTTGGTTGGGTTGGTTTTGTCCTTTTTTGGCATACAGCACATATCTGTGAAAGTTTCCACTTTGTTAGTTTGTTGACAGTATTGCAGCTGTACTGCAACAGTTTGGCCAGGGGAGTGGCAAGTTCTGGTACAGTAGTCTTCAGTACAATTGCTAGAATGTTATCACAGACCAGAGCCTTTGCAGTATCCAGTACCTCTAACTGTTCCTTGACGTCACATAGAGTGAAACAAATTGGCTGAAGACTGGCATCTGTGACGCTGGGGAGCACTGGAGCAGGCCGAGATGGATGACCCACATGACACTTCTGGTTGAACATTATTGTGAATGCTTCAAACTTACCCTTTTACCCTAGGTATTTGTCACGGTCAGGCATTAACCACCACAGAGGTTAAATTGGTCACATTTCACATTTGTGATGACATGCATCAGGAACCCAGGTTCGATTCCACCCTCGGGCGACTGTCTGTGTGGAGTTTGCACATTCTCCCCGTGTCTGTGTGGGTTTCCTCCGGGTGCTCTGGTTTCCTCCCACAGTCCAAAGATGTGCATGCTAGGTGGATTGGCCACGCTAAATTGCCTGTCGTGTTCAGGGATGTGTAGATTAGGTGGGTTATAGCCGGGTGGGTCTGGGTAGGATGCTTTGAGGGTCAGTGTGGACTGGTTGGGCTGAAGGGCCTGTTTCCACACAGTAGGGATTCTATGATTGTAAGCAGAATAGTGGGACTTGATTTCCGGTGCACTATTCCCTCTAGAATTGTGACAATATAACCATTGAGCCATACAACAACAACGTGTAAAATTGCTGAGAAAGAAAAAGCACCCATTCAGAAATGTGCAAGGATGGAAAATCCTGTTCCTAGGCTTTTAAAATTGTCCATCATACAAATCATTGTAATAGCAATAACAGAGCCTCAACCACATGACACCTCTTAATGTTATGCGAATAAACATTGACGAAAGAGATCATAGATAGCACAGTTTATCACCACCATTTAAAGATACCCATCAAGCAAAGTCAACTTGTTAGTTTGTGTTTCCAAGGGGCATGAGCTGACACTGAATTGGCATGGCAGATTTAAGGAGCCATGGGGAGTGGTAAGATGGGTGGTGAGGTGAATGAGAGAGGTGAAAGCTGAGGGCTAGCTGCTTTTGTTGTAACAGGGAGAAAGTCCCAGCGAACCAGGGCCAGTCTTACGCTGGCCCACCTCACACTAGCCCACCTCAGCCCTCATTCACCCCGTGGCTACATAGGATTTGCTTCCAGAATTAGAAGCCCATCTCTATCTTCCACCCACCCACTCCCATCGTAAACCCCCACCAACAGCAATGAAAATGTGTAACTAGACGCTTCAAAAAAAAAACAGAGGAGGAAATTCTCAACTCAAGCGACCAGCCTCTTAAGGGCAAACTGATCCCAGTAAAATTACAACAACCAAAAGTGATATATTTTAATACCACATATGGAAGTATCACATGATAGAAATACGACTGTTTTTTATGAGTATATTAAGTATTGGAAAAAGTCCTGCACTTTGTTAATTCTGTTTTGCATTTTCGTGCTTTCAGCATTTTGTAGAAGGGAACAGAAAACCCAAATATAGATCAGTACTTAGAACAATGTATCAATTTTTAAAATTTATTTATTGCTGCTGACCCTGTGATCTTCTTTTGAATAATGCCTCAAAACTGCATGGATTTATTTTGACGACTAAAAGCATCTAATCAAACCTCACATATTTAAAATGGTAAGTGTTCTATTTATGTGAGTGTGCATTTTCAGTTTCTTAATGTTCATTTAATCACCATGCTGAATAAATATCCTTCATCTGAACGAATTTGAATGAAAATAGAATGACTTTTCTCTGGGGCCTTTTTAGAGGAGGCACCGTTTATTACACGGACGGTGGCTGATGACAGTATTGTGATAAAAAAAAAAGGTTGCGCTGTAGTATCGAGGCATAACTGGGAGTTCATTGTACAGCTCCGGGAATGAGCTGACAAGGTTTCGCTGTATGACTGATGATCGCAACTGATGGGAGAAACTTGGTGTAATTGGCTGAACAGATTACTCCTGTCACTTACACATTCAGGGAGGTTTGGTCTCGGAATAATAACTGATCAAAAAAAATTAGCCACTGAAGAATCAAAAATGGCTCTTCAGAGCCAGTGTACAAAGGAAACTATATTTCTGAGCTTAAGGTTTGCTCACCTCCTGGTATTAGATTTCATTAAAGCTCTAATGATAAAATAATGCATGTTCATCCAAGTGCTTAAAATTGGTGAAGCAAGGAGCCACCATAAGTTTCAAATAATAATACGTTAAGTGTTCTTGATCCTATTTGATAGCATTAATTAGAAAATTACCCATGAAATGTTTTATTCATAAGAGAGGGCTGCATTTATCAAATGACTCGTGACCATAACAATGGGGTCATTTCTGAATCACTTGGTCCTACAATGCTCAGATTTGGATGGGTGCTGAACCTCTGAGGTCCCCAGGGAAGTGGGTGTGTATAGGGATGCAACAGCATTTTTTTAATGATTTCTCAGAGCCTATTCGTACACATATGTGCACTTTTGGGAATAAATCCACATCACATCTGGTGTTACATCTCTGGCATACTTAAAGATTAAGTGATGCTAATGGAAGGCCACGTGTACCAAATATCCAATGACCTTTGAGTGGTACGAAAATCAAACAAAGAACTATGGATGCTGAAGTTCTGAAACACAAACAGAAAGTGTTGGAGAAACTTGCCGGGTCTGGCATCACCTGTGGAGAGAAAGCAGAGTTAATGTGTCGAGTCCAGTGATGCTTCTTCAGAACTGACAGTAACTAGGAAAAGGTCACATATTTGCTGAAGAAGGTGGTGGGGGGTCTGGGGCGTGGGGGATGCAAAGGGAAAACAGATGGGTGAATAGAGAAAGACTGTTTAGGTGGACAAAGGGATTGTTGATAGTAAGTCAGGAAAGGCGAAGAGCTACTAATAGGGGCCATAAGTAGGAACAAATGGGTTGGCTGTACCTAAACAGCTCATGTCATGACACGGTCTCGAGTGTGGGCGTGGGTAAAGGACATGAAACAAGGTGTTCAGAATCTAAAATTATTGAACTCAATATTGAGTCCCGAAGACTATTGAGTCCATTACAGGATACAAAATGAAGCAGAGCAAGATAGCGTACAAAAACACATCCCTCCCTGATGTGCTTAATGCTTTCAATGCCAGTGGTATGGTGTCACCTGCCCTGACAGCCCCAGAAGCACCTGTTTATACTTTCATCGCTGCAGACATCAGATCAGTCTTCTGGGGACCCAAGACAAGGAAAGTGATGGGCCCAGACGGTGCCCCTCACCGAGCACGCAGATCCTGAGAGGACCAACTGGCAGAGGTATTCACCGACATCTTTAACCTCTCCCTCCTACAAGCACAAGTCCCCACCTGCTTCAGGAAGACCACCATCATCCCCGTACCCAAGAAAACACATGCAGTGTGCCTTAATGACTACTGTCCAGTGGTTCTGACCTCCATAATCATGAAGTGTGTTGAGAGGCTGGTCATGGCTCACATCAACTCCCATCTCCCAACCTGCTTTGATCCCTTACATTTTCCTACTGATGTAACAGATTCACAGACGATGCCATATCCCTAAGCCTGCACTCATCCCTGAAACATTTGAACAACGAGGACACCTCCATCAGATTCCTGCTCATTAACTACAGTTCTGCCTTCAACACCATTATCCCCTCCAGACTGATCTCAAAACTCCGAGACCTTGGTCTTGGCTCCACCCTCTGCACCTGGATCCTCAGCTTTCTGACCCATAGACCACAATCAGTGAGGATAGGTAACTGCACCTCCTCCACAATAACACTCAACACTGCATCCCCCCTCAAGGATACATTCTCAGCCCCCTACTGTACTCTCTGTACACCCACAACTGTGTTGTCAAATTCTCAAAAAATGCCATCTGCACGTTTGAGGATGGATATCGAACAATGATGAGTCAGAATACAGAAGGGAGATAGAGGGCTTGATGATGAGGTGCAATGAGAACAACCTCTCTATCAACTTCGGAAAAACTAAAGAACTGACCATCGACTTCAGAAAGAAAGGAGGAGAACATGCCCCATCTACATAAACAGAACTGGGGTTGAGAGGGTGGAGAGCATTAAGTGCCTCAGAATGATGATGTCTTGGATTGTCCACGTAAATGCAATGGTCAAGAAAGCACAACAATGCCTGTTCTTCCTCAGGTGGCTCAGGAAACTTGGCATGTCCATAAAGACCCTCACCAACTTCTACAGATGCACCATTGAAAGCATACTGTCCATTTGCATAATGGCCTGCTATGGCAAATGCTCTTCCCAGGATCGTAAGAAACTACAGAAGGTGGTGTGCATACACAGACCATCACAGAAGCCAACCTTCCATCCAAGGACTGCATTTACATGTCTCGCTGCCGTGGAAAGGCTGCCAACATCACAAAGACCCATCACGCCCTGGTAATGATCTTCTACAGCCTCTTCCATCAGGCAGAAGATATAGCAGCATGAATACACGCACGAGCAGGTTCAAGAACAGCTTCTTCTGGCCGTTATTAGACTAATGAATGGACTCTCCAGCCTCAAACAATGCTGATCTTGCTAATGTTGATCTTGCCTAACACATGCCCTGTGCAATGTAACTTGTATGCCTCTGTCTAAGTTTGATCTGTACATCCTTGTTTACTGTGATCTGTCTGTATTGCTTGTAAACAATGCTTTTCACTGTACTCTGGTACATGTGACATTAAACCAATCAATCAGTCAAGGCTGCAGAGTCCCCAAGAAGAAAATGAGATCTATTCTTCCGGCTTGCGCTAAGCATCGCTGAAGCACTTCAGCAGACCCGAGTCAGAAATGTTGGCCAGGGAATATGGTAATATAGAATCATAAAATCATATAATTTTATAATACCAAGGATGCCATTTGACCTATCGTGTCTGTACCACTTCCTGAAAGAGATACCCTGCATCGTCGTTTTCTCCAGCCCTATTTCCATAGTCCCCTAAAATCATCACTTTCAAATATATATGCAGGTCTCTTTTGAAGCCTATTTTATGATCCATCTCCACCACTTTCCCA
This sequence comes from Ginglymostoma cirratum, assembly GCA_024137785.1. Classification (NCBI taxonomy): domain Eukaryota; kingdom Metazoa; phylum Chordata; class Chondrichthyes; order Orectolobiformes; family Ginglymostomatidae; genus Ginglymostoma; species Ginglymostoma cirratum. The sequence goes on from JAHRHZ010000266.1 coordinate 45,303,315, forward strand.
GGCAATGTACTCCAAATCATAACAACACTGAGTAAAGAAATTTCTCCCCATCTCACACTCAGGTCTCTTGCTGACAATCTTGAAATTGTCACCCCTAGTTACTGACATATGAACTAGTGGAAACAAAATATCCTTCTTTATTCTGTCAAAATTTTTCATAATTTTAACCACCTCACTAAGGACGCCTCTGAAACTTCTCTGCTCCAAGAAGAATAAGCCCAATTTCTTTAATTTTTCCTTTTGTATAAAATCCCTCATTCCTGGTATTTTTCTAGTAAATCTGCTGTGCACTCTCTCCAGGAATTTAACATCTTTCCTTAAACAAGGTGCCCAGAACTGAACACAACCATCCAATGTAGTTTGACCAATGATATGTAGAGGTGTAGCAGCACATCTTTGCTTTTATACTCTATGCCCCAATTTATAAATTAAAGGATTCTATTAGCCTTCTTAATAGTTTCAATTTACCTGGCCACTTTCTGAGAATTATGGACGTGAACCCCAATGTTCCTCTGCTCCTGTACTCCCTTCAAAGTTAAACCATTGGTCTTGTATTGTGTCTCCATGTTTCTTGGATCGGCATGCCTTACCTCGCTTTGAAATTCATTTGCCACCTGGTCAATGTCCCTCTGAAGTTGTTCAGCACCGTCCTCACAATTCACTATACCTTAGTATAATCTGCAAATTTAGAGATTTTGCCCCCAATACCCCCCATCTCCAAATTTGTTGAAGTGGCAGTCAACTGGAGCCTCAGGGTTATTTTTACAGCCAGAACGTCGGTGTTCCGCAAAATGGTCACCCGTTCTGCATTCTGTTTCCCCAGTGTAGAGGAGACCACCAAGGAACCCTGCCTACAGCTGTGCATTGGGTTGACACGATGCCCCAGATGGCAGGGACTTCCTGGTAAGTAGAGTAGTTCAGGAAAAGATTGAAGAAATGGTGGCTGAATGCAGCTCGAAACAACATTTCCTTTGCTTTAGCTGTGGATCTTTGGTTTCTCAGCCTTTTGGATCATGAGCTAAATTGTTGTTTCCCACAATAATGACAGAGACCTTGACTAAACAGATCCAGGTGGTACACCATGGTGATCTAATGCCCTGGAGCTCCTCATGGGAGTTCCAATTCCCCGGTCCCCAACACTTCATCTTTACCATGGCCATCCAGTCCCTATACACCTGCATTCCCCATACAGATGGCCTAAAGGCCCTCTGCTTCTTCCTGTCCCGCAGGCCCGACCGGTCCCCCTCCACTGACACCCTCATCCGCTTAGCCGAACTCGTCCTCACCCTCAACAACCTCTCTTTCAATTTGTCCCACTTCCCACAGACAAAGTGGGTAGCCATGGGTACCCATATGGGCCCAAGCTATGCCTGCCTCTTTGTAGGTTACGTGGAACAATCCCTCTTCCGCAGCTACACTGGTCCTATCCCCCACCTCTTCCTCCGTTATATTGATGACTGTATCCGCGCCGCCTCGTGCTCCCACGAGGAGCTCGAACAGTTCATCCACTTCAGCAACACCTTCCACCCCAACATTAAGTTCACCTGGACCATCTCTAACACTTCTCTCTCCGTCTTGGACGTCTCTGTCTCCATCTCTGGCAACCACCTAGAAACCGATATCCATTTCAAGCCCACCGACTCCCACAGCTACCTAGAATACACCTCCTCCCAAACATCTTCCTGCAAAAATGCCATCCCCTATTCCCAATTCATTCGCCTCCACCGCATCTGCTCCCAGGATGAGGCATTCCACTCCCGTACATCTCGGATGTCCTCATTTTTCAAGGACCGCAACTTCTCCCCCTCAGTGGTCGAAAACGCCCTCAACCACGTCTCCTGCATTTCCTGCAACTCATCCCTCACATCCCATCCCTGCAATAACAACCAAAAAAGAATCCCCCTCGTCCTTACGCACCACCCCATCAACCTTCGGATCCAACGCATCATCCTCTGACACTTCCGCCATCTGCAATCGGACCCCGCCACCAAAGACATTTTTCCCTCCCCACCCTTATCTGCTTTCCGGAGGGACCACTCTCTCTATGACTCCCTTGTCTGCTTCACACTCCTCTCCAGCCCCACCACACTTGGCACTTTTCCCTGCAACTGCAGGAAGTGTTACACCTGTCCCTACACCTCCCCCCTCACCCCCATTCCAGACCCCAAGAAGACTTTCCACATCAAGCAGATGTTCACCTGCACATCTGCCAATGTGGTTAACTGCATCTGCTGTTCCTGTTGTGGCCTCCTCTACATCGGGGAAACCAAGCGGAGGGTTGGGGACTGCTTTGCAGAACACCTACGCTCAGTTCGCACTAAACAACTGCACCTCCCAGTCGTGAACCATTTCAACTCCCCCTTCCATTCCTCAGACAACATGTCCATCCTGGGCCTCCTGCAGTGTCACAACAATGCTACCCGAAGGTTGCAGGAACAACAACTCATATTCCACTTGGGAACCCTACATCCCAATGGTATCAATGTGGACTTCACAAGCTTCAAAATCTCTCCTCCCCCTACCGCATCCCAAAACCAGCCCAGCTCGTCCCTGCCTCCCTAACCTGTCCTTCCTCCCACCTATCCCCTCCTCCCACCTCAAGCCCCACCCCCATCTCTTACCTACTAACCTCATCCCAAGCCCTTGACCTGTCCATCCTCCCTGGACTGATCTATCTCCTCCCTACCACCCCACCTACACTCACCTTTACTGGCTCCATCCTCGCCTCTTTGACCTGTCTGTCTCCTCTCCATCTATCTTCTCCTCTGTCCATCTTCTATCCGCCTCCCCCCTCTCCCTATTTATTTCAGAGCCCCCTTCCCCTCCCCCATTTCTGAAGAAGGGTCTTGGCCCGAAACGTCAGCCTTCCTGCTCCTCTGATGCTGCTTGGCCTGCTGTGTTCATCCAGCTCTACACCTTGTTATCTAACATTCAGTCATCCAGTCAGAGTCCTTGCAGTATGGCATCATTTTGACTTTCCCACAGTTTTGGGTTTTCATTGCCCATACACTTGGGAATTGCTAGCCTGTATGCTCCCTCAGCTGACCAGTCATGCATCATGGCTGTGGTCAATGATACTGCAGCAGTGAACCATACTATCACTTTTAGCCTCTCAAGTTACGCCATACCTCAGCTTGCCCATAATGCATAGGAACAGAAATAGGCCATTGAGTCTATTGAATCTGCTTCATCATTCAGCAGGTTCATGGCTGATCAGAAAATCCTCAACTTCACTTTCCTGCCACTGACAGATTAAAAATCTGTCTATCCCAGCCTTGGATGTACTTAATAACTCCGCTTCATCGGTCCTATCCGATATGGAATTCCACAGATTCATTACCCTCTGAGAAAACAAATTCCTCCTCATCTCTGTCTTAAATGTGTGATCTTTTACTCTAAGATTGTGGTCCCGGTCCTAAACTCTCCAACAAGGGGAAACAACCTCTCTGCGTCTACCCTCTCAAGTACCACAGGAATGTTATATGTTTCAATAAGGTTTCCTTTCATTCTTCTAAACTCATTCTAAATCCTTCTAAGTGAACACAAGTCCAACTTACTCAACTCTCATCAAAAAGACAATCCCTGCATACCTGGAATCAACCTAATGAACTTTCTCTGGACTGCCTCAGGTCCTTGGATAATGGGACCAAAACTGCTTACAATATTCCAGGTGTGGTGTGTACCTTGTTTAATTTTTACAAGACCCTGTGCTCTATTCCCTTTGAAATATTCTAACATTCCGTTTGCCTTCCTGACTACCTGTTGAAAGTATATGCTAGCTTTTTGTGGTTTATACACAAAGACTTCTAAATCATTTTGTGCCAAAATTTAGTGCCTTCTAAGATGAAGACGGGTGCAAAGTATTTATTCGACCCCCACCCCCTTCCATTTCCTGGCTTCCCATTATTATTTCCCCAGCCTCATTCTCCTTGGATTCTATGTTCACTCTAGCTTCTCTCTTCCTTTTTAAAAATGTAAAAAAAAAAGCTCTTGATGTCCACTTCAATATTAGCTTTGTGCAAGTTTACCCTCAAAGTTTATTTTATTTTTTTTAATTTGTCATCATTTATTGGTTTTTAAAACTTTCCCAATATGCTGGCTTACCACTGTCTTTGTCACAATGTATGGTTCATCTTCTTTCAATTTAGTGCTATCCTTAACTTCACTGGTCAACCGTATCCAAGGAATATTTGTCTCTCTCCTCCCATGCAGCCCACCAATTTCGGGTCTCACTGTGCTCCCTTGAGAAACTGATGTCCCATCAGCTTCTAATCCAGAAAAACAATTTGTTAGCAGGACCCTAGGACCTCCTGCATTACTTGCCTGATGTCTTGGACTGCTTGGAAGCAGGCAGACTCCCTTTCTGCCTTCAAACCCTATGAAATATCATCTGTCTGTGTGTGATTTCCACAACATTCTCAGCCTCGCAGATGTGCCATATGTGCCATATTGACACCAGCTGCCCCTCAATCTATAAAACTTGGAGCATACCTTTCTGCTGTTATAAAGTCAAAGAATCTTAGAGTTGTACAGCACAGAAACAGACCCTTCAGCTCAACTCAATCATGCTAACCAGATATCCTAAATCAATCTAGTCTCATTTTCCAGTATTTCACCCATATCCCTCTAAACCCTTCCTATTCATATACCCATCCAGATGCCCTTTAAATATTGTTATTCTACCAGCCTCCACCATTTTCTCTGGAAGCTTGTTCCACCCTTGCATGAAAAAGTTGCCCCTTTGGTCCCTTTTAAATCATTCTCGTCTCACCTTAAACCTATGCCCTCTAGTTTTGGACTCTCTCACCCTGGGAAAAAGACATTGGCTATTCACTCTATCCATGCCCCTCATGATTTTATAAAATTCTATAATGTCACCTTTCGGCCTATCATGTTCCAGGGAAAATAGCCCCAGTCTATTCAGTTTATCCCTATAGCTCAAACCCTCTAACCCTGGCAACATCCTTGTAAATCTTTTCTGAACTCTTTCAAGTTTCACTACATCCTTCCTATAGCAGGGAGACCAGAATTGCTGCGGAATTCCAAAAGTGGCCTAACCAATGTCCGGAATAGCAGAAACATGACCTCTCAACTCCTACACTCAATGCATTGACCATTAAAGCCAAGCATACAAAATGCCTTCTTCACTATCCTGTCTATCTGTGATTCTACTTTCAAGGGACTATGAACCTGCATCCCAAGGTCTCTTTGTTCAGCAACACTCCACAGGACCTTACCATTAAGCGTATAAGTCCTGCTCTGATATGCCTTTCCAAAATGCAACACCTCACATTTATCTAAATTAAACTCCATCTGCCAACTGGCAGCACATCCTGCAGATGCAGTTGTCTGGAATACTGACAGGGACCATGGCTTCCCATATATTTCAAGTTACACATTCCACTTGACAGTGGTGAGTTGCCATATCTTAAAATGATTTCCTTACATGAACATTCGTCAATTTGGATTATTTATATCACTTTATTACATTAGTTCTGACTTTCACTTAACCCTGGTGTTTTTCAGTTAAGTTCAACTATAGCCACTTTAAACGTAATATGCTTTTCTAATTTACATCCAATTAGATACAGTGTCTAATGACAGTTTCTTACCAACCAATGGCTTTACAGGTTTTCTCTGATGTCTCCATTATGTTTTGTCACTCTCCTTTCAAACATGGTATGGGGTGACGCAGAGCTGGTGAATTGTGTGATTCTCTGACTCCCAGGTCAATGGTGTAAGCTGCAAGACTTGCCCAAAATTTATAGCCTACTCCTCCAAGTTGCTTCCTCCCAGGTCTGATATTATTCTAACTCCTGGTTAAGATGATGCTATCTGTCTCTGGGAGCTGTGTTCACTTGCTTTCAGGTCAAATTGCCTTATTCTGTGCTGTAATTATTTTATGAATCTCTGAAATGTGAGCTCCTGTTTTCTGGTTGCTCTGCTGGTGACTCAGGAGCAGTATTGGCATAGGGAACAGAATCAAATCTCAGATCCAAATCATCAAAAGTATACAGAATTCTAAGCAATGCCTTAAATGATCAGAGATTTTTTTAAAATCATTTTATTTTACAGTACAGTTTTGTACCTGCTCTTAGCTATTTATTTTTATTCACATTTTTTATGAAAAATGAAGTTGTTCTATCATTTTAATGCATCTTCCTGAATGATTTTTAGTTTTCAGATTTTTAGAACTGAATATCTCCACATAAAGGATGTAAAAATGAGTCTTTACATTTTGGTTGGCAAGGCTTGTGCTTTCATTTACTGTAATTCCCTTGAGTAACAATGCCAGTAATTACATAATTGCCAGATGCCAATGTAGTGACACATTTTCCAAAGAAAGTTATGTTAATTAAAAATTAACATGGTGAACATAGAACAGGTTGATAGAGACTGTATGCCATCCATTTATGAACTAGAAGTCTAATAAACAAAGCCTTACCATCTTCTCCTGTACCTGTTTTCAGGCTATTGCCTATGGCCCGTACAGTGTTAGCCCTGGCCACTAGTTGCTCACAACAGTATTGCATCAATGTCCAAACACCCACCACACATAGCAGTATGTGCCTTTTGCCAGCACCAGTACAGGCATTTAGGTATTCTATACTTTGTTGTTAAGCTGTCTCTTCATTTGCAATGCCACATCTGTGTTCTCCAAGTCATTCGTTTAGCACATAAAACCTTTAGAACAGGTGATTGTTTTGCCCTCCGAGGCAAACGTAAATTATTTAAATGACTATTTTCTTTAAATTTTGGTGAGAGGCCTCTGCAATCTTGTCCCACAGATCTTTAGCAAAAGTCCAATGTAATGTTCAATTGCGTTCATTATTGCATTCAGGATGTCTCACCTGCTCAGCGAAAAGCACCATAAGTGACCACTAAAGCCTTTTGACTTTAACTACTCTTTGCAATTGCTTACTGAAATGATTTTCAGCATAACATGCTAGTTTTCGCTGTAATATGAGATTGTTGCATTAATCAACTATTCCTTTTTTTATGAATATATTTTATTCATAAAAAATATCTTTATATCACAAATGCAGTTCAGTTCTGTATAGTAGCATATCATGGAAACAAATTAACATTGGAGTTTGACTCTCTCCAAACAAACCGAAGGCATCCATTGCATGTTAGGTGAGATGATGTGGAGGTGCCGGTGTTGGGCTGGGATGGACAAGGTCAGAAATCACATGACACCAGGTTATAGTCCAACAGGTTTATTTGGAAAAAGCCTGCTTTTTTTTGAAATAAACCTGTTGGACTATAACCTGGTGTCATGTGTTAGGTGTGAGGTCCTGTTTAGAATCTGTATTTTGGTTTGGAGTCAGACTGGTTTTATTTCTAAAGTAGGAATTTATGAAATATCGCACTGACTAACTGTCTATAAATTGTCTGTTATTTGAACAAAATAGAATGTATCTGCAAATACGAATTCACCCCATAGATTCGTGTGTGTGTGTGTGTGTGTGTGTGTTAGTGCGTGCGCATGTGTGAGTGTGTGTGTGAGAAAGAGAGTGAGTGCCTGTGAGGGAGAGAGAGTGTGTCTGTGTATGTGAGGGAGAGTGAGAGAGTGTGTCTGTTTGTGTGTGTGTGTAAAGGAGAGTGTGTTTGTAAGGGAGAGTGAGTGTGTGTGGTGGGATAATATGTGTGTGTGTGTGTGGGAGAGCGAGTGTGTGTGTGTGAGAGAGAGAGCGAGATTGAGTAAGTGAGTGAGTATGTGTGTATGTAAAGGAGTGTGTGTTTATGAGGGAAAATGAGTGTGCATGTGTATGTGTGTGTATGAGGGAGAGAGTGCATGCGCGCGCGCGTGTGTGTGTGCGTGAGATAGTGCGCACCCAAACACGCTCGTATGTGTGAGTGTGTGTGTGACAGGGAGAGTATGTGTGAGGGAGAGTGAGTGTCTGTGTATGTGTATGTATGAGTGAGAGAGAGAGCGCATGTTTGTGTGAGGGAGGGAAAGCGAGAGAGAGAGGGAGAGAGGGAGAGAGAGAGAGTGTGTGTGTGTGTGTATGAGGGAGAATGAGTGTGTATATGAGGGACAGTGAGAGAGTGTGTGTGTGTGAGTGTCTGTGTGTGTGTTTGTGTAAAGGACTGTGTGTTTGTGAAGGAGAGTGAGTTTGCATGTGTGTGTGAGAGAGAGAGAGAGTGCATGCACGCGTGAGTGTGTGTGAGAGAGAGACAGACTGTGTGAGTGTGTGTGTGTGTGAGTGTGTGTGTGTGGGAGTGCCTTTGTGCAAACAAGTGTGTGTGTATGTATGCGTGTGTGTGAGAGCATACAGTGCGGTGGAGTCACCCGTAGTGCGACATAAACCCAAAATCCCGGTTGAAGCTGTACTCATGGGTACCGAACTTGGCTTTCAGCCTCTGCTCAGCAACTCTGCAATAAAACCAGTCTGACTCCAAATCAAAATGCAAACATGTTCTAAACAAGGTCTCACACCTAACATGCATTGCCTGACCTAAAATGTCACCTCTTCTTCACACTGATAAAAGCTTTCATTCTCTCAGGACAGTGGTTTCAAAGAATTCGGGGATTTATATATTGATCAATTAAAACCTTTTAACTGATTAAAGATTTAACAGCATCTTAGGTTTGTTTAGTACATCCTCATCAGTGGTGTGACACTTTGATCTTTTACCTATAAATTCAATGTCTGATACTACCTCTCTTACTAACACCTGAGGAAAAAGACACTGAAAGCTTGTGTTTTCAAATAAACCTGTTGGACTATAACCTGGTGTTGTGTAATTTCTGACCTTACCCTCTAAATTAACCTACAGGTGGATGTGGTGAGCCACCTTATCGGTGGAGGTCATCCCAAAGTGCTGTTCCAGGATTCTAGATTCATCGGTTCATGCAGCACAGACAAGATCCTTCAGCCTATCGAGTCTGCACCAACGTAACTACCACTAAAGGTGCACTAATCCCAATTTCCTGCACTATCCTGGAATGTTATGAAATCTGAAGTGCTCATCCAAATGCTTTTTAAAGGTTGTAAAGTTTCCAGCCTCTACTACTTTCCCAAGCAGTGTATTTCAGATTCCAACCACCTGCTGAGCTAAAGATTTTTTTTTTCCCCAAATCGCCAATGAATCTCCTGCCCTTTCCCTTAAAACTATGCCCTCTCATGATTGACCCCTCAACCAAAGGGAACAGTTGCTCTCTATTCAAACTGTCCATAACCCTTATAATTTTATATACCTCAATCATGCTCCCCTCAGTCTATTCTGCTCTGGAGAAAACAATCCAAGCTCATCTGGTCTCTCCTTATAGCTCAATTTCACCATTCCAGGCAACATCCTTTTGAATCTCCTCTGCACCCCTCCAGGGCTATCACATCCATCCTGTAGTCAGATGACCAGAACTGCACACAGTACTCCAGCTGTGTTCTAACCAATGTTTTGTAGAACTCCAATATTACCATCTTGCTCTTATACTCAGTGCCATGCCTGATGAAAGTAAGTGTCCCAAATGCCTTTTCAACTATTCTATTCACATGCTCTGCCGACTTCAGGGATCTGTGAATAATTTCCCCAAGATCCCTCTGTTGTTCTAAGCTAGCCAGTGTCCTTCCATTCATTAATTATTCCCTCATCTTGTTTCAGCTTCCAAAGTGCACTACCTTGGACTAACTACCGTCTGCAACTACTCTGCCCATCTGACCAACCCATCCACATCTCCCTGGAACCTACAACCATCCTCTTTGCTATTAACCACCCTACAAAACTTGGTGTTATCTGCAAATTTGCTTAATCTTCCCCAGCATAATGGAGGAACTACTGTGAAATTCCAAATCAGGATGAATTGTGACATGCTAGAAAACTTTGAGTTAATCATTTTCGTTTGCGTTTGCTGTATTTGTCTAAGTGATAGATGTCTTGGGTCTCAAAATTGTTGTCAAAGCTGCTTTGGTCAGTCGTTACTATGCACTTTGTAAATGGTACAACTGTAGTAGAGGGATAGATATTTAAAGTGTTCGATGAAGTTCCTGAAGTTATTTTGTTCTGAATAGCATTGAGTATTGCCGGAGTTGCTCTTATCCAGGCATGTGGGGCACAATCTATGACATTGCTGACTTTTTTGTGCCTTATAAATGAAGTGCATGCGATTGGGATTCAGGAAGTGAGTGTTTGCAACAGAATTCCCAGCCTCTGATTCTCTTATGGTGAAGTATTTACATAACCCGTTCATCAGTTTTGATCAATGGTAATTTCCAAAGGTGACAGACTCACCCATATTTATATTGTTTAATGTTAAAGGGAAATGGTTAGGTTCCCTCCTATGTTGGATAGTCATTGTCCAGTACTTGTGCAGCTCACGTTACTTTTGAAATTTCAGCCCAAACCTGAACACTATCCAGCTTATTAATCAACTGAGGAAGGACAGTAGGTAGTAAATAGCAGGTCATTTACTTGGTGAGGCAATGACCTCATGGTATTATTGCCGGACTGTAAATCCAGACATCCAGGTGATGTTCTGGGGACCCAGGATTGAATCCCACCATGGAAGATGGTAGAACTTGAATTCAATAAAATATCTGGAATTAAGAATCTAATGATGACCATAGTCAATTTTTCAAAAACTCACCTGGTTCACTAATGCCCTTTTAGGGAAGGAAACTGCCATCCTCACCTGGTCTGGCCTACATGTGACTCCAGACCCATAACAACGTGGTTGACTCTTAACTGCCCTCTGGGCAATTAGGGATGGGCAATAAATGCTTTCTGGTCAGAGCTGCCCTTGTCTTGTGAATGAATTAAAAAGAAAATAAATTTCCTTATCATTGACCATATACCATGAGAATACACAGGGTCAGGAGTCAATGTCGAGGACTCCGTCTTGACTGCATGCTAATGTGCTGTTACCTACAGTGGGTCTGTCCTGCCTATTAGATATGATTCAGTGAGTGTTACTATGTTATGCCATTGTTTGACTAGTCTTTGAGACTAATCTTTGGCCCAAATCTCTAGATATTAAAGAAGAAGACATCACAGGGTTCCCTGGGCCACGTGCGCCTACTCCATTACTAAATCCATTGTCAATGCTGTGTGGTTTGTCTAATTTTATTCTAATTATAGACTTGCGTAACACTTTCTCACAATGAAGTGGTTTGCTCAGCTTTTTAAAAGCTCACTAACAATCCAGGGTCACATATGCTGGACCAGATGAGAATTACTCTTTTCTTTCCAAAATGGGAATTAATGAACAAGATGAATTAACAACAATTTTGTACTTGTGTGTTTATATTCCAAATATTTTTGTGTCATTGAATTTAAGTTCCTCAGACAACCATTGTAGGATTTGAACTCATACATACAGTAACACAACCACATTGCCACCATATGGAGCAAGCACACACTTAAAACAGCATGAGAATCCAGCCAGCCCCTATGGGAGAACTTCAGAACAAAAATGGAGCAATCACTTTGCTGGACATGTATTATTGACCCTCAAACAATCAGGAGAGATAGAAAACCAGACTGGTATGCAAGTCTCAGAGTAGTCTAAAAATACTAGGTTCATGATGGTAGGGGATTTTACTCCCCAATATCGAATGGCAGAGACAAAGTGTGAGAGGCTTTCAGGGGGCAGAATTCTTAAACTGTGTCCTGGAGAGCTTTTTCAGCCAGCATGTCGGAAGTCTTACAAGAGATCTGGTGTTTGACCTAATTTGAAGGAACAAAGCTAGGAAAGTGGTATATATTTTTTAATATTCGTCTGTGGGACGTGGGAATTGCTGGCTGGTACAGCATTTATTCCCCATAACTGCCCTTGATCTAAATGACTTGCTAGAGACACTTCAGAGTGCAGTTAAGAGTCAAACTCAGCACTGAAAGTTTGGAATTATATGTAGGCCAGACCAGGTAAGGATGGCAGATTTCTCTCCCGTGAGGATATTAATGAGCCAGATGGATTTTTACAATCGACAATGGTTAACTGGCCATTTCAAACCCATGCCCCCAGCAAATTAACTTGGGTTCTTGATTACTTGGCCAGTGATATTATCACCACAACAACATTTCAGTGATAGTGATCATAACTCAGTAAGATCTAAGCTAATCATGGATAAGAGCAAAGGTGAACCAGAAATAAAAGTTCAGAATTGTGGGAAGGCTGATTTTGATAGGATAAGGCAAGATGTAGCCAAATTGGACTACAAGCAGCTATTTGTAAAACAACCTACATCAGAGCAGTGGGAGACATTCAAAAGGATAAAAGTGAGAGTACAAGCCCAAAATATTCTTGTAAAAAATGATCAACAAGTGCAGAGAATCTTGGGTATCAAGGGATGTACAGGGTTGAATGTGGCTACAATAGTAGGTCAGAGGCTAGGAATCTTGTAACAAGTAACTTACCTCCTGACTCCCCAAAGTCTGTCCATCATCTACAAGGCACAAGTCAGGAGTGTGACGGAATACTCCCCACTTGCTCAGATGAGTGCAGTTCCAACAATACTGAAGTAGCTTGATACCACGCAGGACAAAGCAGCCTAATTGATTGGCACCACAACAACAACGCATACCTGGAAAACAGGCAGCCTGATGCCTGAACAATGTGTCAGGACTTTCATGGAGATTTAGCACTTGCTGGAGATACTGCTGGAGTTCAGAACCATGTTATGGGCTGCATTCCACGTGGTCTGTAGCCTGATCTTTGATGTCCTAGAATAGTTGCACGGTCTAACAGACAAAATCAGTGAAGTCTTGCAATTTGCTGCATACTTCTGTATCAGAGAGGTGATCGAAATTCTCTCCTTGAAGAGAAACAGTTACATTACCTGCCTGATGGACTAAGCAAAACAGAGCAGGACTGTAAAAGGCTTGTTTCAAAATGTTTCACATGTCTTATAGGGCACACATTTCATTGCAGTTCCCCATCGGCAGACTAGTATTTCCTTCAATAGAAGGAGACACAAATCCCTCAATATGCAATGCTTCATACAAGCTTGACTCCTTTGACTGAATTCCTGATCCATTCAACCCACAGTACCTTTATTCCAAACAGGCAGTTTAAAGGCTGGCTATTGGATAACAAGAAATTTCCCTCCGGATATGGCTTATGACTACTGCCCTGTCAGTAATTCAGGCACTGAGGTCAAACTGGCCAGAAATTAGAGCTGCACTGTCAACAGAAATCTTAGGAAACAGATTATTGGCAAATTGAGATAGAGAGAATGAGATAACTGGCTGATGAAAGGCATTGCACATTATCATGCAGAGTGTAAAATGCAATAAAAATAATGAAAAAACAGGGCAATTTGAATAGAAATAAGAAGCCCTGTGCGATCTCTCTTGCAAAGTCTTTGCTTGCTATGGCCATGACTCACCCTGAGTACATCATCTCCACAAACTGTTTCACCAGTGGGGATAGGATGTGTGACTTCAACACCCTCTGGTCAACACCTACTGTCTCAAATTGTGTTCAACCCTCTCCTGAACAAAGAAGGGAATGTGTAAGCAATAGGCTTATGAGTTCTTTTGATAATGTGTCTGTTGTGATAGATTAGATTTACATATTGTGTTTAAGATGAGAAAGTAAAGAAGTGAGTATGGTATTAGAGAGAAGAGTGGGACGTGGATGAGTTGGAGGAAAAGAAGGTGTTTATGGTGCAATGATTATAAGAAACCAGGGTGGTGAGTGTTGTGAATAGTGGTTCTGTAAGTGGTGGAGATGTGATCAGAGCCTAATTGAACTGCCAGTGAGAATTTTTACCTTGACAACTCTGCCGATACCATTATTCCTCTTTCAGCATTGCAGCCATGACTTGGGAGCCCTCTCCCAAAATTGACCTCCTCACACACCTCCTCCCATTGTTTTCAGATGTCTTGTCTTGCTGACGGTGGTGGGAGAAGTTGGGGTATAGGCTAGCTAGGGTCTCTCTCTTCCTAATTCCTGCCTATTAGAGCCTCTAACAACTCTCAGAAAAGGGTTCCCACTGCCTCTAACTGGAATAATTCTTTACTTTAAAAGGTGGGGCGCATCCCTTCAGTAACATCAATGACACTTGATTTCCAGCACTCCCAAGCAGATACCCACCTAGTGCTAGCTGCAGGTCTACAATGACTTCCCAGTATGTACCTTACACTGTGCCTATGACAAAGTGAAGAGACATTTGCTGTCTAGTCAATGGTCTCTGTGTTCCTGCCTTTCACAGTGGTCAAATTTCTAGACAAATACACTCCACTAAGCACAAAATGTTAACTTCTTGAGTATTTTCTGATATTTTCTTCCAGCTTTTAATATATTTTTTCCAAACATTAATTACAAGCTCTGGCAGGATTAACCATGTCACACATATCTGAAATCGATAATTTATCACAATTTCTCTTTTGCTGTGTTTATAATTAAATCAGACCTTTATGGCATCATTGGTCTGTTTCAGCTCTAGACACTGTGAACAACCCATAAAGAATATAACAATTGAATAATCTTGCTCGATAGTTTTTCAGCATGGTCGCAGGAATAAATTCCAAATGATCAAATCTTCACTATTGTTTAAAAAAAGACAAATTTTGTCAGAAATTTTCATTGTGCACTCATCAGTCCGTCATAACCAATGTAAAGGAGAACAACGTTGTATAGTTTATGTGAGAAAGTATTAATTATTTGGTGAGTGCACTCTGATTGGTACACCAGTTAGAGGATGACTGGCAGTTCACTGCCAAACTTTGTTTAAATTTATATCAGGCTGGTGTCTCTGATTGTTCAAGGCATTGCTATGATTAATGAATCTGAGGATAGTGATAACCTACTTAGTTCAGGTGAAGCAGATACAGTCTGTGTACAGTACTTTGCCGGTTACAAACTGCCAAAGGTCCATGCTATTTGGTACGACCTACATCATTCCAACACTAAAATTCACATCCAACTTTACTCACTTATGTGATAGGCAGAACATGTTTTAAGCTTAATGACAACACCGTGTTCTTGGTGAACACACTCATTATGCTACTGTATTGTAGCAGTGTGAAAAAGATACCTCCCCTTCCAGAGTAAACTGAGGTAGACTGGACACATTGCAGGATGGTACTGGACCAGTACCAACCTTGGTAAACTTCAAATATAGTGTCCAAAATAAAATGTGATTCTGACAACATTTGCTAAATAATTCCTAGTGTGTTAAAAATTACGCTGACAACCAATGTCAGATTTTCAAACTGGCTGTAATTGTGGTGCAGATGTGCTTATTAGAAAGATGTAAACAACAACACACAGGCTTTGGTCCTTTGCACACAAAAATATCATGCACACACATTGTTCAGTTGAAACTTGCGCACTCAGGTAACAACCACTCTCTGGTTTATACCACAGGGCAATGCCTTGACTAATCATTGTCAACCTGCCTGACTTAAATTAAAACAAAGCTGTTGGTTAAAAGCTAACCAATGCATTCTCTAGGGCAGCTCCACTACCAATCAGGTTCTATTTGCCAACAAATCAACACTGACTTCTCAAATAGTACGAAATGTTGTTCCCATTTATACTCTTATCTGCTGAATGTCCTGATGAGTGCAAGATGAAAAGGTTCAAAAGATTATTTTTCAGCAGTTCTCAAATTTTGTATTACCAAATAAGTAATTATCAGATCTTGCTCAGACCCAAAATTTATTTGGATACTGTATCGACACTTCATGGCTTTTACACTCTGCCCAGTATTGAAATGTGTGGCTGTAAAACAGAGGAGTTTTTATTTCATTGTTGAAGATTTATTTGACAGAATAATTGAAATTTGTCTGATGCTGAGCAGTTACAGAATACCAGACAAGATGAAGGATTCAATAGCGACTTTCATTGGACTCCAATAACGTCAAGACAAGATGTTCAAGTCAACCAAAGCCTGGGCAATAGTTATGTGCAGACATAAACAGTTTCAATCAATACAGAAGTTCACTGTCACATTTCCTTCCTGCATGGATTCTATAATAAAACACTTTTTTTATGATTGAAAATACTGAAATAATCATTCCTGTCAGAGGATGTAAAAGTAATTCAGTTCGCTGAAGGTTTTCTACATTTTAGCTTTTGAGTGTAGATGCAATATCAGTGAAGTCTAGAAGCAGCATTATCCTTTCAATATATATCCTCCTACTCTCATATTGTCAACATTGTTCCAATAGTGGGGTTGATCTCTCCATCAGATAAAGCCACAACCTTATAAATTTAATTTTCCTATTGCATTGACAAATGAAAAAAAATGTCAGCACGTAAACTTTCAACTGATTTGGTGTCTTCCAAGGATTGTTATACTACCCATCAGCAAAAGTGCCACACTGCTTCACAGACTGATAAGAGAACTGATTGAAATACGAATAGAAACAGAATCATGACTAAAGTCATGTTTAACTGAAGGGAGAATTGTAATATTGGCTAAAGTTTGCAAAATATCATGAGGATGTAAATCAGTCCTTTACAGATAGTATTCTCACTATAAGCAGAATTCAGAAAACAAAGGTTTACCAGATCCCTGGTTTTGTTTATGTTACTTATAAAATAGCAAGGTTCAGCAGAATAAAACTACAATAAGGACTGCATTTCGTAGAATTGCCCTGCATTGTTGCCTAGGAACAGGAAAGCAACTGTACTGGATTAGTACTGGAAAAATTACACATTGTAAATGGCATAATGGAGAAATCCTGATCCAAGATAGAATGGTTTTAAACAGGATTTAAACTTTAGTGTGTTCAAATAGGATCACAGGAACAGGAGTAGGCCATTCAGCCTGTTTAGCCTGCTCCATCATTCAAATAGTCCATGGCTGATCATTTTCTTCAATGACTCTTCCCCATATTATCTCCAAATTTCTTGACATTATTTGTCTCCAGAAATTTATCAGTTGCTAAAATATTCTGTCTTCCTGTTTTCTACGAAGGTAAAAAAGTTCACACCTATTCCTACTATATTCCATCCACCATGTTCACTTCGCCTGTTCTGTGGGATTGATCCCATGAAGCCTTCTTGCCTCCTCTCTACAACTTACACTCCTACCTTGTTTTTTGTCATCAGCAAATTTAGAATTACTGCAATTGGTCTCTATATGCAATTTATTTGCAAAGATTGTGATCAGCTGATTCTTGCGGTACCCCTTTCGTATCAGTCTGCCATCCTGGGAATGGTTCATTTATCCCTACTCTCTGCTTTCTCTATTAACCAATTCTGAGTCTAATACTGATACATTTCCTCCAATCCTATGTATCTAATTTTATTTACAAACCCTGAGTGGAAACTTATCAAATGTTTTCTGATAATCCAAATCGACACCAACCATTCGAGCCAAAGCAGTTACAGCATCCCAGTGTTTTGCTTTTGCACAATATTACAGAGATGGATAATATTGCTGAGTAAAGCCAAGTGGAAACAAAATTCCTTCAAGGGTCACAATAGTTTAATGGATTTTCCAGCCACCTTCAACATTTGTTCAATGTACCAGAGAATAAATGTAAATATTGAATGATGAAACTATTATTACTGAAATGATTCCGAACTTCTATGGAGTAACAGTGTGGAAGAGCTGAATGTGTGCTCACAAAATCCATCATTTGCCTCCTTAATGGTCTTCTTTCTACTTCCATCAGCTGCCTCAGTGTCAGCCAAAGACAAACGGCTGAAATTGATGTTGAAGTTTAATAAAGGCTGAGATGACTGCACGGCCAGATAAAGTCACTATAGTCCCAGAGGATCACAGGGCACTCTCTAATTATAGAAAGATGACTGATAGTTGGTTCTACCTGACGGTCACCATGCTTCAGGTGAGGAGTGAAGGTGAGAAAGCATGGCCTTCACGATAATCTTAACTGGTATGACAATTGAATCCATGGTGTTGGAATTACTTTGCATCACAACAGCTGTCCAGCCAACTGTGTTAACAGAAGGCCCCGCCACGCATGCATGCACAGACACACACACACACACGTGTAGATTTAACATGTTTTAACAAGTACATTTCTTTTAGTTTTGACATGCTAGCCAGCTATTCTACTTTCTCTATTAAAATAGGAAGGTGATGGTCAGATGGTATTAGCATGAGACTATTAATCTGGAGACCTAAGGATCTGAACCTGGATTTGAATCCTGCCATGACAGATGGTGGAATTTGAATTCATAAACCTCTTCAGTTAAGAGAATAACCATGACCATGAACCATTGTCAATTGTGGGAAAACCCATCCGGTTCACAAATGTGCTTTAAGGAAGTAAACTGTCATTCTTATCTGGTTTAGCCTTGATGTGACTGCAGACCCACAACAGTGTGGTCGACTCTTAACTATCTTCTAGACAATTAGGATTAGGCAGTTACTCAGGGATTGCTTCTGGGTCCACTTTTGTTTGTCATTTATATAAACGATTTAGATGAGAATGTAGAAGGCATGGCTAGTAAGTTTGCGGATGACATCCAAATTGGCGGTATAGCGGACAGTGAAGAAAGTTATCTAAGATTACAAGAAGATCTGGATCCATGGTAGATGCAATTTAATTTGGATAAATGCGAGGTATTGCATTTTGGTAAAACAAACAAAGGCAGGACTTATACAATTAAAAGCAAGGCCTTGGATAGTGTTGTAGATCAGAGTGACCTAGGAGTTCAGGTACATAATCTTTTGAAGTATGCAACACATATACATAGGGTGGTTAGGAAGGCACTTAGCATGCTTGCCTTCATTGCTCAGATCTTTGAGTATAGGAATTGGAGTATAATGTTGAGGTTGTACAGGACATTGGTGAAGCCTCTTCCGAAGTACTGTGTCCAGTTCTGGCCACTCTGTTGTAGAAGGATAGTATTAAGCTGGAGAGAGTTCAGAATAGATTTACCAGAATGTTGCTGGGAATAGAGGGTTTGAGTTATAAGGAGTGGCCTGATAGGCTGAGACTTGTTTCCCTGGAGGGTAGGATGTTGAGGGGTGACCTTATAGAGGTTTATTAAAAATTGAGGGCGAGAAATAAAGTAAATGGGAAGTGTCTTTTCTCTAGTGCAGGGGATTTCAAAACCGGGAGCATATTTTTAAGGTGAGGTTTAAAAAAGACATGAGGGGCAATTTTTTTACAAAGAGAGTGGTTCACGGATGGAATGAACTTCCTAAGGAAGTGGTGGATGTGAGTACAGTTACAGCATTAAAAAGACATTTGGATAGGTACATGAATAGGAAAGGTTTGGAGGGATATGGGCCAGAAGCAGGCAGGTGGGACTAGTTTAGTTCGGGATTTTGGTTAGCATAGACTGATTGGACCGAAGGGTCTGTTTCCATGCTGTATGACTCTATGACTCTGTAAATGCTGGCTCAGACATCGATGACCACATCCCACGAGCAAGTTAAAAGGAAAGACTAGGTAAAATTTTATACAGGCAGGTGTGAATGGTTATTCAACTGAACTAAAGTAGAAAAGACTGGGCTGTTTGCTGGTTTGCACTCTGCTCCAGTAATGTGGCATAAAAGGTGGCAAAACATCTGAACTTCATAAGGTGAGGTGAACGTGACTGCCCTTGTCATTAAGGCAGCATTTAACCAAATATGATATCAAGGAGGCTGAGCAAAATTCAAATCGATAAGAATCAGGAGGACCAGCTCTTCTCTTGATCCAGTCATACCAAGCACAAAGGAAGATGGTTGTAGCTGCTGAATGTCAGTCATTTCAGTCCCAAGACACAGCTACAAGGTTTCACAGCTTAGTATCCTAAACCAAAGCAACTTCAGCTGCTTCTTCAATG
This sequence comes from Ginglymostoma cirratum, assembly GCA_024137785.1. Taxonomy (NCBI): domain Eukaryota; kingdom Metazoa; phylum Chordata; class Chondrichthyes; order Orectolobiformes; family Ginglymostomatidae; genus Ginglymostoma; species Ginglymostoma cirratum. The sequence continues at coordinate 45,323,020 of JAHRHZ010000266.1, forward strand.
ACCTTCCCTCCGTGATGTATTCAGAAGTGGGCATCTTTTCTGATGATTACACACTGTTAAACATGTGATGATAAATGGCAAGTAGATTCATATCAAGCAAGTGTCCGGTAATGACTATCCACAACAAGAAAGAATTTAACCTACATTGACATTCATTCCTTCCACCATCATCACACAGTGACAGCCAAATGTGCCATCTTCAAGACCATAACCAATGCTCCACTGACAACACCTTGCAAACCCACAACCTTTACCATCTTTAAAGACAAGGGCAGCATAGACATCAGAACGTCACCAACTGCAAATTCCTCTTGATACCACACATCATTAAGAACATAACAGCTAGGAGCAGGAGCAGACAATCAACTCCTTGAACATGTTCCACCATTTAACATGATTACAGTTAATCTCATCTTGGCCTCAACTCCACTCTCTTACCTGCTCTCCATACCCCTTCAACCTATTGCTAATTTAAAATCTGTCTATCACCACTTAAACTTACTCCATGTCCCAGCATCCACTGTACTCTGGATTATTGAATTCCAAAGATTCATATGACTTTGAGAGAAGTAATTTCTTCTCATCTGTGCTAAAAATCTGCTACCCCCCTTATCTTGAAACAATGACCTCTTATTCTAGATTGTCCCATGTGAAGAAGCGTCCTTTCTAGATCACCTTTGTAAATCCCCTTTAGCATTTTATATACCTCAATTAGATCCCTTCTCATTGTTCTAAACTCTAGGGAATATGGGCCTAAACTGCTCAATCTATCTTCATAAAACAAACCCCTCATCTCTGGAATCAATCGAGTGAACCTGATTTGGATTCATTTACAGATGCTGGTTTGAAGTCCTGGAACTCCGTCCATCATTGTACCATGCCTGTTCTAGGTGGACTGCAATGAATTAAGAAGGCAGTTCAGACTATAAAGCCACCTAGAGTTAGGCAATAAATCCTGCTTAGACAATCTCATTAAAGAATGAAAAAGAAAAGGAATGGAAGGCAGATGTGTGTTCCTACACCTTACGGTCTTACAGACCTGCATTTAAAAGGCTCAGCTGCAGAGTGCTGAGGAGGAAGTAAATAACAGCTCCTGGATAGGGGTAGGTAGATGAGGAATTGTAGATGAGTAAGGGCTAGGTTATGGCGTTCCCGAGCAATCTGATGTTTGGTTTGATTGGTTGACCAAATTCAGTGTCAGTGGGAGATTGTGGGTCGAGCAGAGAGTGAACAGTGGAGGGGAGGGTGATTGCTGAGGAAGTCAAACAGATGGCAGACTGGGGAAGACATAACAGGTCAAGGAGACCATGTGGGAGATAGAAAATACCATGTTTTGGGGAAATTATGGAAAGATAGGGAGATCAGGGAGGGAAGGTTTAAAAAGGCCACTGGCACTCTCTGTCATTTATCTCGAAATTTTCCATCTACTTGGCCCAAGGAAGAATGTCAAATTCCCACAAATTGATGAATGATTCATCAGGCGAAGACAATATTCTTCTGTCAACCTCTCCCTGAGGTCCTATAAATTAATGGATTAATGTTTTAATTAGCAATTGAGCTTGCCACCGGAAGTTACAACCGATGTCTATTAACTATATTTATATATTTCTGCAGTGCTATTTTACTTCATAGGCCACAAAAAGGAACAAATGAAAATTCAAATAAAAACATAAATTCTCTGTCTTTTTTTTCTTTCCATATCAAATCAATCTTTTATATTTCCCTCTCTTTATTTATCTTCCTGTGTCTGCTTTAAATCTGATTAACCCTACTTCTTTCTGTTACTAGATGTCTCATTTTCATTTGTTAAATCTCATTAGTTAAGGAGATATACAATTAACTCCATCAATCACAAAGGCTTTAGATTCCCTGTTTTCCTCACCAAACAAAAAAAACGGCAGATGCTGGAAATCAGCAACAAAACAGAGATTTTTGGAAAATCTCAGCAAGCCTGGCAACATCTGCAGAGAGAAATCTGAGTTAATGTTACGGATCCAGTGACCCTTCTTCAGAACCCACTTATACAGTCATAGAATCATACAGTATAGAAACAGATCCTTCGGCCCAACTCGTCCATGCTGACCAGGTTTCCAAAAACAGACTAGTCCTACTTGCCTGCTTTCATCCCAAATGTTCATCCCATCCCTATGCTCCAGGGAAAAAAACTCCCAGCCTATCCAGCCTCTCCTTATAACTAATCCCGCCAGCCCTGGTAAGATCATGGTAAATATTTTTTGCATCCTTTCCATTTTAGTTATATCCTTCGTACAGCAGGGTGACCAGAATTGTATGCAGTACTCCAAACGTGGCCTTATTACCATCTCTGGTGACCGCCTCAAAACCAACATCTATTTCAAGCCCACCGACTCTCACAGCTACCTAGACAACACCTCCTCTCACCCACCTTCCTGCAAGAATGCGATCTCCTACTCCCAATTCCTCCGCCTCTGCCGAGTCTACTCCTAAGATGGGGCATTCCACTCCTGCACATCCCAGACGTCATCTTATTTCAAGGACCGCAACTTCCCCACTTCAGTGATCGAAAATGCTATCAACCACATCTCTTGCTTTTCCCACACCTCTGCCCTCAAATCCCTTCCACCCAAAAAAAGACAGAATCCACCTCGTCCTCACCTATCACCCCTCCAACATCCGCATCCAACGTATCATTCTCCGCCACTTCTGCCACCTACGATCCAACCCCACAACCAAAGATATATTTCCCTCCCTGCCCCATCTGCCTTTCGTAGGGACTGCTCTCTCCACGAATCCCTCGTCCGTTCCACACTATCCACTACCCCCACCACCCTGGCACCTTTTGCTGCAACCACAGGAAGTGCTACACCTGCCCCTACACCTCCCCACTCACTCCAGTCAAGGCACCAAACAAACCTTTCACATCAGACAGAGGTTCACCTGCGCATCCGTCAACTTGGTGTACTGTATCCGCTGCTCCCGATGTGGCCTCCGCTACATAGGTGAGACCAGACATAGACTCAGAGGCCGTTTTGTAGAGCATCTGGGCTCTGTACTTGACAAATGACAACACCTTCTTGTCACAAATCGTTTTAACTCCCCCACCTACTCCCTGGGTGACATGTCCATCATGGGCTTGACACCACCGGCAAACTGGAGGAGCAACACCTCATATTCTGCCTCAGGAGCCTACAGCCCGATGGCCTAAACATGGACTTCACCAGTTTTAAAATCTCCCCACCCCTGGCCTATCCCATGACCAACCCTCCTTCTCATCCCCACCTCCTTGACCATATACAATCTGTCCATCTTCTCTACCACCTATCCGCCTGTCCCATCCCACTGACCAGTCCCCACCACTGCCTACCTGCACACACCTATCACCATCCCACCTACCTGCCCCAGCCCCACCCCTCCTCTCTCTATTTATTTCTGAGCTCCTTTTCCCCTCCCCCATTTCTGAAGAAGGGTCCTGACCTGAAACATTAACTTTCCTGCTCCTCCAATGCTACCTGGCCTGCTGTGTTCCTCCAACTCCACACAGTCTTATCTCTGACTCAAGCATCTGCAGTTCTTGCTATCTCTGTCCTTATCAATGTCTTGTGCAGCTGCAAAATAACATCCCAACTCAGATACACCCAATGTTCTGAGCAATAAAGGCAACCATGCCCAAAGTCTACTTGACCACCCTGTCTACCTGTGACCCCGCTTCACGGAAATATGTACCTGAACTCCTCAGTCTCTCAGTTCGACAACATGCCCCACGGCCCTACTGTGACTGTATTAGCCTTGCCCTGGTTTGTCTTACCAAAATTCCACACCTTGCATATATCCAAATTAAACTCCATCAACCACTCTTCAGCCCATTGGCCCAGCTGATCAAAATCCCATTGTACTCTTAGATAACCTTCTTCACTGTCACTATACCACCAATTTAGGCATCATCCACAAACTTACTAACCATGCCTCCTGTATTCTCATCTAAATCGTTTATGTGAATGACAAACAACAGTGGACCCAGTGCCAATCCCTGCAGGACATCGCTGGTCACAGGCCTGCAGTCCAAAAAACAACCCTCCACCACCAGTCTCTGTCTCCAACCACCAAGTCAACTTTGTATCCAAGTGGCTGGCTCTTCATGGATCCCATGCGATCTAACCTTACTAGGAAGTCTACCATACTAGAACCTTGTTGAAGGCCTTGCTAAAGCCCATGTAGACAATGCCTCATCTATCCTCTTGGTCACATCCTCAATGAACTCAATCATGTTAGTGAGACAGAATTTTCTACTCACAAAGCCATGCTGACTATTCGTAATCAGTCTTTACCTCTCGGTTGAGGAAGAAGATGGAAATTTCTGAGAACGCCCGTGGAAGTTGGCATCATCAAAACAGACGTAATAGAGACAGAGAAACTGGGTTAAAACAATCAGGTCTTTACAGGAAGCAAGCTGTGAGGGTGTGCTGTCCAGGTGACTGTGGGAGTCGGTGAGTTTTTTTGGATATTGGGATCCAGCCTATCCCCAGAAATGGAAAAAGAGACGTTGAGGAAGGGAAGGGAGGAGTCAGAGATGGACCAGGTGAAGGTGAGAGCGCAGTTGAAATTGTAAGTAAAACTGATCAATTTTCCCAATTCAAGACGAGAGAGGAAGACAGCACTGATATTGTAATCCGTGTACTGGAGAAAGAGTTGTAGGTGGAGGCCAGAGTAAAACTTGAACAAGGAATGTTCCAAGTAACCCACAAAGACACAGGCATAACTGGGACCCATGCAGATATCTATGGCCACCCCTTTGACCTGAAGAAAGTGAGATGATTTAAAGGAGAAATTCTTCAAAGTGAGGGCCATGTGACTGAAACATGGAGCATTCTTCTGGAATTTCTCACATATAATGAGGTTATGGGTGATGAGCAAAAGTTGAGTGATGCTCCTGTGTTGCAGATAGTGAAGTGGTGCCTAGAACCTTTTTGAATATTGCACCTAAGGGGTGAAGGCTGGAAGATCAGGGCTGGGAACAGATCTTCCCGCCTGCCTGCCCTACAATTTAGCATTTTACTCATGCACGCATATTCAATAAGCCTAAAAGACTGTGAGAAGACCCATCTTTCCTTGAATGATAGCATCCCTCTTTTTTCAGTCTGCCTCCACATCAACTCAAAAAAAAAAATTCCGCCCATGTTACTATGATATAAGAGAATAGGTCTGTCCATTTTTAAACTCTAAGATGATTTGCTTTTTAGGAACATAGGAACAGGAACAGGCCATTCAGCCCCTCCAGCCTGTTGCACCATTGAATGAGATCATGGCTGATCTGTGGCCTGCCTCCATATAAATGCCTTTAGCCCACCTTTCTTAATACCTTTGCTGAACAAAAATTTATCTATCTCAGACTTAAAATCAATAACTGATCCACTGTTGTTAGTGGAACTTCCTAACATCTCTCCTGAATGGTCTGGATCTCAAGAATACACTTTCTAGTTCGAGAATCTCCAACCAGTGGAAATAGTTAATCATTATCTACCCTGTCTCATCCTGTTAATATCATGAAGACATCGATCAGATCACCTGTTAACCTTATTAATTCTAGAGACAACAGGGTTATTTTATATAATCTCTCATCATGACATAACCACTAAATTTCAGCCATTATTCTTGTAAACATACGTTGTGCTCCCTCCAAATTTCCTTCCCAAGGTGCGGAGGTCAGATCTGCTCTCAGCACTTCCAAGTTTCCCTAATTTAAGTCCATATGACATTATCAGGTTGGGTAGAGCTTAATGTAATCTTCAGCTTTAATACTTATCAAGTTATCATTTTACGCAGTATCTTCCAGCACTTGAACTGTAAACCTATTTCTCCTCATTTTGTAATGCCCTCTCTTTCAGCAAAATTGCTCCATTAGCAGCTCCTCTAACCCACACAGTGCTATTTCAACTGTATAAAATACCTTAAATGCACTTCACTGTTCATTGTTAGTCACTGCATCTGTTTTATTTACAGCCCTGCATGTTGTTGTTAATCTCACTTTTATGCTGGTCTTTCCAAATGTAGAACAGCTGCTTTTGTAACATTCAAGAACTTAAAGGAACACTGTCAATCTCATACTGACAGGACAACAGTAATATTTAGGCTATCGTAACATTAAATAACCTTCTGACAAGTACTAAGTTATTGATTTTTTTTCTTAATCAACGAGAGCTACTTGTAATTTATGTAAAGACAGAAAGAAGAAATGAACTTTTTTCAGTTTTTTTATAAACTCAGCCTCTTCCAAGAGCCACAAATAAATTGCTTTTGAAGTCTAAACTCGACAATTATAAAGAGACCCGATGGGGGCAAGGAGTCTGGGTTAGGAACACAGGATTAGCATCTGGCAGATATTAACTTCAGGATGCCTTTTATACTTTTTCTTAAGATTACCTTCGTGTCAAACAGCTTGAATGATACATCGGCTGCCAAGCGTATCACTCTTGAGATTAAAATTACTCCATTTAGAATGTTTTTGGCATATATTAAAAATGTCATTGAGAATCTCTGATATAAAAGTCAATCAATGAAGACGTAAAAGGTCTCTGAAGTAGAAATATCGGACAGAATTTTCAATTTTGCTGAAATGGAGAGTTATCACTGCACTGTCCTGCTTTTATTTTCTGATCATTTTGAATCGTATAAGTTTTGTAGGGTTAATGTTGGCTGGCACAGTGGCAGGTGGTACTGATAACTTACTTTTTTTAATGACCTCTTTAAATTGGTAATTTCTATGTTACAGAAGGATTTCCATCCTTGATATCTGTGGCTGAAATTCTACCGTGCCTAGAGGCACAAAGGTAATATCCTGTGATGCATGGTGGAATAATTTGGACCTTGAATGTCTTTGCTGCTATCTGGCGTTGCTAAGGATCTTGCAGAGGGGATTTAAACTTCAAGGGGCTGGTTTCCTGATGAGCTAGATTGCATTCATGAACTAGGCCTCAAGCAGTGCCAGTTTCTACGTCTTTATATTCTTGGGGCAGCTCTGCTGATGTTTTTATGCAATAGTCAGACTCATCAGCAGGACAGGTTTTTATTAACTGGTGGGGGTTATTTTAAACTGGCCCAAATACAGAATTTCATGGTTGAGGTGGTACAAGATGAAATGAAATTGTCAGTGGGATCAGCAGGCACCAGAGTTAGAATGCTTTCACTTATCAATATGTTACAATATCTACAGCATTGGAAAGCTAACTGCTGAGGATACTAAGGACTGAGGACAGACTTCACAGTGCGGCAGCTACAGAGATGAGGTCTGATTTTGAAATATCTACAGCCAAGGCATATCATGGAAGCAACATTGACATTGGCAGTCAAGTTTGGTAGTATCCACAGTTTTGGTCTTTGCTTCCTCCCAGGAAGTCACAGGAATCATCTGCAATGACAGGTAGTGTGCTGCACACCCAAGTGCCAAAGAGGTTGAGTTCAACTTGATATAGATCAGTTTTCCCAAAGGTTTTATCACCTTTAACACTGACTAGCAAAGGGAACATATTGTAGCTTCCAATGCTACAACTAGTTTTCCCAGAGTTTAAAAAAAAAATTGCTGGCAACAATGTGTTCAACTGGATAACAGAATCTTTCTTGATCTTCCTTTTTGCCAGCACTATCCCATATAGTCTGTGCTTACAGCTCAGTAATTGCATGTGCTGGAAGTACACAGCTAAGAGACTACTTGCAAACATTGGTGAAAGAAAAAAATTCATAGAACTAAAAACAAAAATACTGGTGATCCGAAATAAGAGCAGAAAGTGCTGGGGAAACTCAACAGGTAAAACTGCATTTATGGAGTGGAAACAGTGTTAATATCTCAAGACTGATTTAACTCTTCTTTGAAGAGTTTTCAGGGATTCCATTTTCAGGGATTCAGAGAACTTCTGATTCTCATGTCAGAAGCAATGCTAACAGGACTATATTCCCCAAAAGGGGACCAGTGCTAGCTTGAAAAGTGTGTAGGTTTGATGTATATCTGCAAGGGAGTGAGTTAGAAAGATGACAAGACATAAGAAGAGAGTAACATTAACATTGGGGAACACATATTAATTATCTCCAATCACTTTAATCCTATAGATACATGCAAGGATGGCCAATGTGACCTTTTCATAAAAGACTCAATAGTTTTCAATCTCTAAGCACATTTTAACTTTGCTAATATAAAACAAAGCATTGCAGATGCTTGAGATCTGAAACAAATAAAACAGAAATTGTTGGAGAAGCTCAGCAGGTCTGGCAGCGTCTGTGGAAAGAAAACAGTATTAACATTACAAGTCCAGTGACCTTCCTTCATAATCGAAGAACTGAGTTCTGAAGAATGGTCACTGGACTCGAAATATCAACTTTGTTTTCTCTCCATAGATGCTGCCAAACCTGTTATGTTTCTCCAGGAATATCTGTTTTAGTTTGTTTGGGTTTGCTACTGTTTATTTGTCTTGTATCCTTCTGTTATCCCAGCGGAAAAGAAGACTGATTTTTATTTTTAAGTCTAATTCTAAACCAGTGCAAATTTTGCTCAGTAGGTCAAGTGCAAATTGTACTCAATTTTCTGATTTAGTTTATCCAGAATTGGCATTTGTGAAAAAGGAAAATGCTGAATAAACCAAGATTATAGAGATGAGGACAATTAAAGGGAAAATCCAGCAGGGAATTTCGATCTGTATCAACTACCTGTGAACTATACTGTCCACTATATATTTGATTTTTATCAGCCTGTTCTTGAGCCCTAAATAGTAGTTTTGAAATGAGAAATAATTAGAAATCCTCACAAAACTTTTGCAAAAGCTGCAAAAAGTATATAAACAGAAAAACAGCCTTTGGAAATGCAGGAAAAAAAATTATCCCCAGTTGAGGTCATGTGTCTTTAATTGGCCACATTATATTTAGATCATGGTTTATCGAAAGATTATCGTGGCAGCAGGTGTCAAATTGTGATGATCATCTAAATAAAAAAGGTAATCATAGTTCATAGCACTTGTACAAGCAATTATTCATGTAAATTTTGAAATAATGAAAAATTCACAATTGTGATCATTTAAGTATACAAATAATTGCAATGCATTGCAAAATGTTAGCCTCCTTAATTTATGGAGTAAAAACTAAAGATCTGCTGCACTCAGCACTTTGTATTAACATCATGTTGTCAGTTTCAGTTCACTAAATTCTCAATCATCGATGCATTATTTACGAGTTTTATCAAGTAGGGGATTGCTCTGTCCCAAAATCAATTAATTCTCAATCTTATTGAAATGTTATCTTTATTTCTGGAATCAGCCTTTTAAGTATTGATGCCTTACTGGATTTTTCTCTCCCGTGCCCCTTGTGGAGAGCTCCCTGTATCAGAATCAAATCTTGAATTTCAAGAGAGGCAAGATTGACTGTTCACGTCTTATGGGAAAACTGACAGCATTTTGCTCCTGACATGAAAAATCTGCTGGATCATTCCAAGTATTCTGTAACAATTACTGTGACCTTTAACGATCCTACCATGTTAGGTAATTGCACTGAAGCTCAAAATAAGAATACTCAAATTAATCACCGTGTTTAGAAAACAAAATAAATTCCAACCAATAACAATCGGTAATCAAGTGTATTGTATTTCCCTTATTCAGGAATATAATACACAAAAGTGCTGCTTATAGGTGAAAGTAGGGTGTCACGTCACAGCCTACAGGCATAGAACATCAGTGCAAAAGATAAGGCTGAAGCATTCGCAACAATCTTCCGCCCAAAGAGCTGATTTGATGATCCATCTTGGCCTCCCCCAGTGTGTCTCCAGCTTCACAGAAATTCATCTTCAGCCAATTCGATTCAGTCCACGTTTTCAAGAAAGAGTTGGAGACATTGCATACTGCAAAGGCTATGGGCTGTACAACATTCCAGAAATAGTACTAAATAACTGCACTCCAGAACTTGCCGCTCCCCTAGTCAAGTTCTTCCAGTACAGTTGCATCGCTGGCATCTACCTGACAATGTGGAAAATTGCCCAGGTATGTTTTGTACACAAAAAGCAGGACAAATCCAGCCCGGCCAATTAATGCCTCATCAGTCTACTCTCGATCATCATTAAAGTGATGGAAGGTGTCATCAACAGAGCTATCAAGCAGCTCCTGCTCAGCAATAACGTGCTAGTGACACCCAGTTTGGATTCTGCCAGGGCCACTCAGCTCCTGACCTCATTACAGCCTTGATTCAAACATGGACAAGACAGCTGAATTCCAGAGGTGAAGAAAGAGTGACAGCCTTTGACAGTAAGGCTCATTTGACCAAGAGTGGCATCAAGGAGCCCTAACAAAAACTGGAAGTAACGAGAAGCAGGGGAAGAAGCTCTGCTAGTGGAGTCATACCTGGCATAGAGGAGGATGGTTGTGGTCGTTAGAGATTAGCTATCTCAGATCCAGGACTTCTCTGCAGGAGTTCCCCAGCGTGATATCCTAGGCCTAACCATCTTCAGCTGCTTCATTAATGACCTTCCCTCCATCAGAAAGTAGGTAGTGAGGATGTTCGCTGATGATTGCGCAATGTTCAGCACCATTCACAACTTTTCACACTGAGGCAGTCCATGTTGAAATACAACAAGATCTCGAAAATATCCAGGCTTGAGCTGACAAGTGGCAAATAACATTCACACCACACAATTATCAGGCAATGATTATTTACAATAAGAGAATATTTCGCTACCATCCTTTGACATTCAATGGAGTTATCATCACTGAATCCTCCACTAATAACATCCTGCGGGTTACCATTGATCAGAAACTGAACTGGACTTATTGCATAAACACAATGGCTACAAGAGCAGATGAGAGGCGAGGAATATTGCAGTGAGTAACTCTCCAGTGAGTAACTGTCCAAAGCCTCTAGAAGGTACAATTCAGGTGTGTGGTTCAATACTCCCCACTTGTCCAATGTCTGCTGCTCCAACAACACTCAAGAAGCTTGACACCATCCAGGACAAAGCAGCCAGCTTGATTAGCACCACAATCCATTCCTTCCACCAGTGATGCTCAGTCTTGCATGTGGATTATCTACAAGATGCACTGCAGAGATTCACCCAAGATTCTGAGACAGCATTTCCCAAACCTACAACCACTGTCATTTAGAAGGACAAAAGCAGTAGATACATAGATAGGGAAAATCACTATCTGCAAGTTCCCCTCCAGGCGCCTCACCATCCTGACTTGGAAATATATCACCATTCTTTCAGTGTTGCTGGGTCAAAATACTGGAACTCCCTCCTTAATGACATTGTGGGTTCTACCTACTGCAAATAGACTGTGGCAGTTCAAGAAGGCATCTCACCACTACCTTCTCAAGGGTAACCAGGGATGGGCAATAAATGCCGACCCAACCAGCGATGCCCACATTCCATGAGTGAATTAAAAAACAGTGTTGCAAGTGCTTCAGAGATGTTCCATGATGTGTGAAGCTGGTGCATGTCTGATGCCTACATCTACAGCAGCCTTGGTAATATATCATCATTCCTTCAGTGTTACTGGATCAAAATCATCCATTTCTTCCCTAAGGGCATTCTGGATCCACCTACAGAACATGGAATGTGGCAGTTCAAGAAGGCAGCTCACCATCACCTTCTCAAGGCCAACTAGGGATGAGCAATAAATGCCACCTAGCCAGCGATACCCATGTCCCACAACTGAACAAAAACTAATCTTTGCTCACCTGAGGAATTCCCAGCAGTGCATCAGAGGGTCAATTCTCCAATCCACCACAGTAAGTGCCTCCACCTTCACACTGTTACCTCATACTGCTATCCCTGTCCCCACATCCTCCCAAAGCCAGTATTCAAGCACTCTCACTGGTAGATACTATATCATCCCTCACTCACTGTCTTCTGCACGGACGCCACACAACCTTCCTTACCACAAACACTGCATGCCCTCTGCCTTGCTCCCATGAACAGAATTGTAGCTGACATGGACAGCCACGACCACGAGTCTCACGGTCTGCTGGACATGTGCACAAACATTTACAGCATTGCCTGAGCCCTCGGCCCTCAGCAGCCATAGCAAGGGGACAGGGGCAGGCTAGTTTAATCTCATACCAGGTGTCCCTTCATCATAAGGAGACAGGGCATTGCTACTGGGCACCCAGCCAGAGGAGGAATCATAGACAGGCCCTTCAGAAGTTTGTTATCAGGACTCTGAGGATTCTCCAAACTGCCTGTAACCCTCTCACCAGTGGGAGGTCAAGCCAAGGAGGATACACTTGCTTCTGGAAAGGGCACACAGCATGTCTAGGTCCGCTACACACAGATACCACTGGGCTCACCTGACTAAAGCTTCAAGAGCTATCGGCTCCAGTTCAGAGCTGGCTTCAGCTGCAGAACCTGCGACTGCTCTGCGATGTAGTTGGAGGGAAAGAAAAAAGAAAACCTCTGAGAGCACATTGATGGCATGGGTGCTATTTCACTGCAAATAAAGTCTAATCTTTTTTAACCATGCTCAGACTCAATCAGTTTGCTTGTACCTATAAGAAACCCCTGCTGTAACTCTCACACTATGGGGTTAGCCACCAGTTCACATGCATAATGCTGCATGGAACAATGTCTGACCTGAGAAGCTGCTGCATTGTGTGTGGAACAATGTCAACATTGCTGGTGGAAGGGTTCTGGAAACTAGGCATCATTAGTCCAGGTGCACAGCTGTAGTTTTGGCACTACCGGTCGTAGTTGCTCAACATGAAACAGTCAGTCATGTTGTTACAGCACACAGTAAGAGATTGGAAGCCTATAAGTGTGTGTCCTGAGCAGTGAATGGACATGTAGGATGTGTTAAATGAGAGCTAAGGGAGCAAACAACTAGCTCTGTGAAAGCAGTCTGACTCAATGTGTGGGCTGGGTGTCTGTCCCTGTTTGCAGAGTCTTTGCAATAGTATTGCAATGCTAGCTGCTTATTCATCCTGAAGTGCAGCTTTAAAATGTAGAAGGATCCTACAAGGTGATCATAGCAGTATCATGAGGGTCCTGAGAATCTGGCAGCTTTCAGATACTAGATCCCACTATAAGAGATTTGAAAGCATAGCTGTTGGAAAAACGGTGACAGGATTAGATAGAATCAGCATGGACTTATGAAAGGAGAATCATGCTTGACAAGTCTGTTGGAATTTTTTCATGATGTAACTAATACAGTTGACCAGGGGAGCCAGTGATTGTGGTTAACTTGGAATTTCAGAAGGTATCCAATAAGGTTTCACATAAGTGGTTAGCATGTAAAATTAAGGCACATGAGGTTGTGGGTAATGTACTGAAATAGATAGAGAACAGGTTGGCAGACAGAAAGCAATGAACAGGAATAAACGGGTCATTTTTTTGAGTGGCAGCCAGTGACCAGCGTGGTACTGCAGGGATCAGTGCTGAACCCCAGCTGTTCACGATATATATTAATGGTTTACAGGAGGGGACTAAATATAATATCTCAAGATTTGCAGATGACATAAAGCTGCATGGGAGGGTTGACTGTGAGGAGGATGTTGAGACAGTGGGGATATTGAAAGAGGAGGGCCTAAGGTGACACAATGATTCACCAGATTGTTTACTCTCACTCTCTTTGCCCACTGAGGTGTCAGTATCTGAGATACTGGTGAGGCCACGTTTGGAGTGTTGTGTGTAGCTTTGGTCTCTTAATCTGAGGAAGGATGTTCTGACTATGGAGGGAGTGCAATAATGATTTACCTGACTGATTTCTGGGATGGCAGGACTGATGTATGAAGGGAGATTGGATCAGTTAAGACTACAGTCACTGGAGTTTTGAAGAAGAAAGAGGCATCTTATATAATTCTTACGTAGAATTCCAACAGGACTCGACGAGTTAAATACAACTAGGATTTTCCAATTGATTGGGAAGTCCAGAAGCAGGAGTCACAGTTTCAGCATTCAGGGTAGCATATTTAGGACAGAGATGAGGAAAAATTTCTTCACCCAGAGAGTGGTAAGCTTGTGGAAGTTTCTGCCACAGAAAAAGGTTGAGGCTAAAACTGAATGTTTTCAAGAAGGAGATAGATATAGTTCTTAGGGCTAAAGAGATCAAAGGGTATAAGGGGAAAGCAGAAGCAAGGTGCAGAGTAGGATGATTAACCATGATCGTATTGAATGTCAGAGCAGACTCAAAGGGCTGAATGGCCCATTCCTTTTCCTATTTTCTTACATTGTCAAAACAGAGAAAATCATATTTCCATCCTGCTATCTGGAGCTCATGGGTGGCCCCAGCTGGAGGTTTTCTATGTTGGATTAATCTTCTTTTCCAGTGGGGATTTACTGTGGAGAGCATCGCACACCAGTGTGTTCTGTGATCGCGGGAATTCCACATTCCACATGTGTAATGGATGCAGTCATGTGCAACCTCCTTTCCACTTTGTAAGGAGGCTGCTCCTCAAGTTTTGTTTGCACTCCAGCCCCACACTCCTGATTTCTGGCCAGCAGGTGCAGACAAGGGTGGGAAGATGAGAGGACCTCCTCTTGGTTCTGCCAATGTGGCCAAAAACAGGTCCAGGCAGCAGGCAGTCGAGGGGGTCACTCAGCCTGACTGCCCACCCCTCTTTAGCGCTAATGTCCATGCCCAGGTGGCCTTGGAGAGGGACATGCTGAAGGTCTTTGCGGGTGCTGCAGTGCGTTGTTAAGTTATATTTGTACCTTTGAGTTAACAGTGCTCTTTCATGGGAAGGCACCCTTTTACGATTTTAATTTGTTCCCAATGGCTTATTTGATTTTGTTTTGTTTAATTTGATTTTAAAGAGTTAGAGAAAGTCACAGACTTTGCGGGAGTAGTAGAAATATTTGATTGTCTATCTTCTGAAGCAGAATTGTCAATGACAAGTGACAGAGTCTGTGTTGCATGGCAGCAATCTTACAGAAAGGCAACCTCAAGTCTGAAAATGTTTGCTTCACCAGTCAATCAAACACAATCGGTGAGTGAACATGTCCAGCCTGATCAACAAATCAAGCTTTAAGCATGTGACTTAATGACAGCCAAACCAAAGTTCACAGATTCAGGACACGACCAAGAAAAATAAATCAATAAAACCTTCAGGATACTCCAAGAAACAGAGTACCTGTTTCAATCAGACATATATCTCTTGATCAATAGGTACTGCTAGGAAGAAATATTTGTTTCAACAGAGCACCTATCTTCTATGATGGACATTTATGAGATTATAGATCCGCTAAATAAAGAAATTGACCAACAGCAAGATCTACAAGGAGTAACATCACCCACAAAGGATGTGCACAAGATCAAAGAAATTTTCAATGGAGAAATGATCCACAAGATCAGGGCTAAGGTCAACAGCCTTTAAGTGAAAAGTCTACTATTCTTTCAAGTGTGAAGAGAGTAGACTCTGAGAAAAGTGTGAAACAATCAAACTGCTTGCACTTATGAAGTCAAAGACTTATGGGGAGCTGGTAAATGTAATATGGTTTTATATATAATTGTATAATGGATAAATGGCGAGGTTAGAAAGTTTGGGGAGAGCTATTGTATGAAAGGTTCATGTTGCATTGACTTCACCAATTCTATTAAAATCACATAAAGTCAAAGGGTGGAGACAAGGGGCTGCATCTTACACTTTTCTTTTGTCTAAATCTAAGTCATGCCAGGTTTTTGGAGAATTTTACACTGACAGTCTTCTCACCGTATCTTCCCAGACTCACCACAGAAATAACAACCCCAGTCGTATAACATCTGTTATGTCGGCATTCTGCCCCTTCTTACCATGCACAGTTCAAGGAATAACACTTAGGAGATATCTGCTGCAAGACAGGAATGCTTTGCATTTGTGCCACCTTTAAAAGGGTACAGTGCATCTGGATGAGGACTGGCATTCCAAAGCTGCCCTGTTCATTAAAGGACAATGCAAGATGACACAATGATTCTACATCTAGAACCTGGAGTTCCTGGAAGCACAAAGGAGAGATGATCTCTTCATGGCAGACCACCTGATGAGACTGCACTTCAGACTCTGCCAGTCAGTTCCAAGTTTGCCACCCATTCAGTGCTGTCTCCAAGTCGTGGAGGAATGGCCAACAGTGCAGAAAGAATGTCAATGATCTTCTCTGTTTTGCCAGGGTAACTGCCACACTCTGGTCTCTGCTACCTCCCATTTATACTGATGTAGGAGACCAGGACTGCTCCTGTGGGATGCAGAGATATCCGTGTCTCATTAAATGGATAACTGCCAGTCTCATTCACTATCAGTCACTACCACAGCACAGTCTCTCTCATGTCTTGGAAGTATTGCCAGCTTCCCAACAATGTCTGTGGAAGAAATCACCTCCTCAGCCTTTGAGGACAAGAGTACCAAGGCCTAAGAGAGAACATTGGTAAGGCTTCCTCCTGCAACTCCACCAGTATCTCAGATACTGACGCCTTGACGGGAACCACAGGCAAAGAGAGTGAGAGTAAACAATCTGGTGAATCATGGTGACACCTTAGGCCCTTCTCTTTCAATATCCCCCTGCTTCAGCTCCTGTGTGCAAGAGAGAAGCTGTCATGGAGTTATCCGGAGGTGATTGTGCCAGGGAACTGTTACGCACAGAGATGCTCTAGGATGGCCAGGCAGTAGGAAGCCTGTGTCCTGTACAAAGCTTGGGTCCGTGACCAATGTTCTTTCCCTCTAAAAGCCCTATGATTGCTAGTTTCTACAGACCTCTCCCTCACAGGGTGAGTCAGTTACCCTGCTCACTCTGAGCACGGTCAAGCTATAATATTCCCCAAAGTGCACATCCAATTTACATCATGATGGAGGGTGACAATAAACATTCCTCTGCAAGTGGCTTCCAGCCTCAGCCCGAATGTACTAGTCAGCCACCAAACATCATCAACCCCTTCTTATAGATAATCCTGTAAACCCCACAGGCTTCGGTCTTCCCCTAGTCTCCAGTCAGTCTAGGTGTGGATAAACCCCTGCCTTTCTTTCCCGCCCAGACCCTGTGAGTTGTCATACAGTCGCCCTTTCCCCTTGAAGCAGGGTGTTTGTTACAGTGTACAACCATCGCATTATCGCATCCCCAGCTTTGCTTCAGGATATACCCCTCTTGCAATCCAGCTGTGTTCTTTCACAGTTGCACTCTACCCTTTCCCAGAGCCTGAAGGCCCTATCCTGAGACTAACCTGTTCAGGCTCAATGCAATGGCACAAATGCATGTGTTCCTAAGGTCCTAGCAATTATGCCTGACCAAATGTAGTTGTGCTTATTGCTGGCATACTTCGTATTTAAGAGGAAAGACCTTTCCATAGATACTGCATGGTGTTGTATCCAATACAAAACAAAGACAAGAGAGAATTGGTGGCAGCAGGCTACTTCAAACAACCCTTACCCAGTACCACATTCTCATAGAGGTAGAAAATACTGCAAAGCATCAAGTGTGATTATCTGTGAAAATACCACAATCACTGAATTTAATTGTTTACCCAAAAGGTAAAGTGTGTTCAGTATTTGACCTGTCTTCATGCAAAGCACAGTATTTTGTAAAGTTAAAATCATTTACCAGACACAGGCTCTACTTTGAACCTTTGTTACATTGCAAAAACATATGATACTTCTTAAGCGTAGGGCAGTTTTTTTTTCAGTGTGAATGTGTGAATGTTGGCAGCTTGCATTGGCACAGAGCTACCCACTGCTTCCTCTTTGTGAAATCCAACCTGTCATTCCTTTTAAGTGATTCCCTTGTGGAAGGTATAAATGCTGGCTGACTGCAGGATTTCACTGAAAACTTGCAGATTTTTGATGGACGTGGACCTCCTGACCTGTGCATTCTAAGGACCTGCATGTTAGCCGGCAGATCCAAGGCAGTGATTTAATTTGATTTAAAGTATTTGTTCCATGTCTGGTGCACTTTTGTTGCTGACCCTTTTGATGGAGCTTGAACAGTTAGCGATATGAGAATGGTACCTGGTTTGCAGTGATTGACATCATAGGCAGAAAGCACAGGCTTGTGATTGCAGTCAATGGCCTTTTGGGAAGAAAGAAAAGCATAAATTGGTTGACAGTGTTATAGCTGTGTTTTTGTGCTCACGGGGCAAAGCAGGTTTTCTTTACAGATTGAGCCTCTTATGATTTAAAGCCTGTGTTCTTATGTATTCCATATATGGGTGCTGTCCAGGATTTGTCATTATCCTATGATATATATTTTAGCATATAGAATAACAAATGTCAATCAAGGCTTCCTGTCACTCAAAATAAGTGACAAAATCTGAGAGAAAAATGACAATAACCCATGTCCAGGACAGGAATGGAGAACTATTTAATCAGCATATTCTACTGGTTAATTAGACCTTAGAAAACAAATCCCGAATAAAATTCAGAAAACAATACAATTACCAGTCAATTGGGAATTAAAACATTCCCTTCAGAATGTAATATTTAGAGAAAATTCCAGTCATGCCTATTGTTTGTGTTTAAAATGACCCCTCCTTGTCTAACTGCCATCTCCTGTCAATGACTCATGCCCCTAATTGAGCAGCATACTTATCTCTGGGCCAAGTAGAAGCGGCTGTTTAGAAAATTACATTGCCTCACTCTCTGGTGAGAGACCCGGAAATGTTTTAGGCATAACATTCCTGATCCTAAAATGAAAATTCATTCCAGATATCAAAATTCTTGGCATTTAGAACCATGATGTTCTACCTATGTGGGAAGGTGGGGCATAGGGGCAGGTGTAGACCATTTAGCCCTTTAAACCTACTCGACTATTCAATAAGATCTTAGCTGATCTGGTTGTAGTTTCAACTCCATTTTCCAACCTGTTTACCATGAGCTTTGACTCCATTGTCTACCAAAACTCTACTTCTGCCTCAAATAAATTCAATGACAGCCTTCATTGCTGTCTGGGGAACTGAATTCCACCACTAATAACTCTCAGAGAAAAAAAAATACTGTTCATCCCTTATTCCTAAACCAAGTTCCCTAGTTCTAGTCTTCCCATTAGGAGAAAAATCTTCCTGGTATCCACCCAATAGGTTTTCTCAGGATCTTGTATGTGTTAATAAGATCACCTCTTATTATTCAAAACTCCAATGGTGTAGGTCTAACCTATTCAAACTTTCTTCATAAGATAAGCCCTTATCACAGAAATACATTGACTGATTCATATTCAAATTACTTCCAATATTTTTCAAATAAGAAGCCCAAAAATTGTGTACTGTAGTGATTGTAATGAGGTCAGCCAGGTGGACCTCATGGACTATGAGTTCCCTGATTGGGGCTTTTAATCTGGTCCAATCAGGGAACCCTGGCACCAAATGTAAACAGGAGTGAGAGAGGTTTAGTTCACTCTGAGAGCTGGCTCTAGGGGAGTTGGACCAGTGTCAATGGCTTTCCAGGAGTAAATAAAGGGAGACTTGATGACTGGATACCAGCCTTTGTGGAGTTATTTCATGCACAGTACTTCCGTGCGGTCTCACTAAGACCCACTTACAGCCACAGTAAAACCTTTCTGCATTTATATTCCATTCTTCTAGTAATAAAAGCCAATGTTCAATTTGTTTTCCTCATCATGTGCTATTACTGCATACTAATATTTTATAATTCATGTATAAGTTCATCCAAATTCCTCTGTGCCACTCAGTCCTAGAATCGCGCTGTGTTATTCTATCCTGCTTGATAAAGTGGACAATTCACATTTTTCCTTATTTTACTCCATCTGTCAAATGATTGTCCACTCATTTAAACTGTCATTGTCTCTTTGTAGATTCCCTGCTTCCATTGGACAACTGATTTCTGTACCTGTTCTAGTGTCATTGGCAAAATTAGCAACCAGGTATTTGACCCCTTTATCTAAATCATCCATATCGATTTTAATTAGTTGACAGGGTCAAGGAGAATCCCAAGGCTTTTTATGCATATGTTAGGAGAAAGAAGGTAACAAGGGAAAGAGTAGGCCCACTCAAGGATGAAGGAGGGAAGTTATACATATAGCCACAGGAAGTGGGCGAGATCCTGAATGAGTACTTTGTATCGGTTTTCACCAAGGAGAAGGACATGACTAATGTTGAGGTCAGGGATGAGTGTGTGAATACTCTAGAGAATGTCAACATACTGAAAGAGGAAGTTTTAGGAATCCTAAATTGCATTAGGGTAGACAAGTCCCCAGGACCAGATGGGACCTATCCCAGGTTACTCAGAGATGCAAGGGAGGAAATAGCTGGGGAATTGGCAGATATCGTCACATCCTCATTGACCACAGGTGAAGTTCCAGAGGACTGGAGATTAGTGAATGTTGTTCCCTTGTTTAAGAAAGGATGCAGGTATAATCCAGGAAACTATAGGCTGGTGAGCTTGATATCTATGGAGGGGAAGCTTTTGGAGAAAACGCTGATAGACAAGATAATGCGCATTTGGAGGAAAATGGACTAGCTAGTGACATGCAGCATGGTTATGTCCAGGGAAGGTCATGTCTCACCAACCTGATTGAATTTTTTGAAGAGGTAGTGAGGATAATTGATGAGGGAAGGGCTGTGGACTTTAGTAAGGCATTTGATAAAATCCCACATGGCAGGTTGGTACAAAAACTAAAATCACATGGGATTTGTGGTGGCCTGGCTAGATGTATAGAAAACTGGCTTGGTCATAGAAGACAGAGGGTAGTGCTGGAAGAATGTTTTTCAGAATGGAGACTGATAACTAGTGGTGTTCCACAGGGGTCAGTCTTAGGTCCTTTGTTGTTTGTAGTATATATAAATAATCTGGAGGAAAATGTAGGTGGTCTGATAAGCAAGTTTGCTGATGACATGAAGATTGGTGGAGTTTCTGATAGTGCCAATGATTGTGGAAGTATACAACAGGACATAGGTAGATTGGCAGCTTGGGCACAGAAATGGCAAATGGAGTTTAATCCAGACAAATGCAAGGTGATGCATTTTGGAGGTTCAAATTTAGATGTGAATTATATTGTAAATGGCAGAACCCTTAGGAATACTATCATTCAGATAGATCTGGGCGTGCAGGTCCACAGTCCCCTGAAAGTGGCAACACAGGTAGCCAAGATGAAGAAGAAGGCATATGGCTTTCTTGCGTTCATCACCTGGAGCATGGAGTACAAGAGTTGGCAAAACATGTTGCAGCTATATAAAACCATTGTTAGGCCACATTTGGAGTATTATGTGCAGTTTTGGTCACCACACTACCAGAAGGATGTGGAAGCTTTGGAAAGAGAACAGAGAAGGTTCACCAGGATGTTGCCTGGTCTCCAGGGCATTGACTATGCGAAACGGTTAAAAAGACTAGGATTGTTTTCACTGGAAATATGGCAGCTGAGAGGAGACCTGATAGAGTCTACAAAATTTTGAGAGGCATAGATACGGTGGATAGTCAGCTTTTTCCCAAGGTTGAAGTTTCAATTATAAGGAAGCACAGGTTCAAGGTCAGAGGGGGAAAGTTTAAGGGAGATGTGCGAGGGAGGTTTTTCACACAGAGTGGTAGCAGCCTGGGATACACTACCAGAAGAGGTGGTGGAAGCGGTCACATTAAAGACATTAAAGAGTCACCTTGATGGATACATGGATGGGAAGGGAATAGAGGGATATGGATTGAAAAATGGCAGATTTGTTTTTAGATTAATTAGGGCATGATGGTCAGCACAGGCTTGGAGCATTGAAGGGCCTATTCCTATGCTGTACCTTTTCATTTGCTCATTTGATTTGTTTTGTTCAGGATCTCAGAACTATTCACTGTGGTATTCTACTCAAAACAGTTTGTCAAGCTTGTAAAAATGAATTTATCTCTACATGTGGCTTCCTGTTAGCTAATTGATTCTTTATGCATACTAACAAACAATCCTCTGCAGCATATGATTTTTTGTAACCTTTGAATTGGCATTTTCTCAAATGTAGTTTGACAACCAAACACACCATACATGCAGAATCCACTTTGTCCACCTTACATGTTTTACTTTCTCAAAGTTAAATACATTTTCATTTTCCAAAACATTTTTTTTAATTCTGCCTTATCACATGATGATTTCCTAAGTATCCTGCTGTGGATTCTATCAGTTTTCCTTTAAAAGATGCTAGATGCCCCAGTCCACAATTTCCTGCTTTTGACTCCTTCCTTTCTTGAATAAAATTGTTAAATTAGCTATTTTGTAATCTACTGGGGTGCATCTAGTATCTAAGGTGTTTTGGAAGAATCGACCAACATCAATAACGTCTGGAGCCACTTCTTTTAGGATCCCAGGATACATGTCTGGTCCAGGGACCTGTCAGCCTTTAGGTTCAATAATTCTTATAGCTCCTTTTCCCTGTGATAGTGATTGTTTCAAGACCATTTCTTCCTCCCATTCACTGCTTCATTTTCAAGTAAATTTTGGAAGTTTTCTCAGTCTTCTGGTGAAGACAGACACAAACAACTGGTTCACTGCTTTCGGCATTTTCTTGTTTTCCATTGCCAACTCTTCAATCTCATCCCTAGCTTTGATTACTCTTTTCCTATTTAAGTACTTATAAAAACTCTGACTTTCTGTCTGTTTTTAAGTTACTAGCTAGATCCTACTTTTACACTCATCTCTTTTTTGTCATTCTTTATTGGTTCTTAAAATATGTCCAATCTTCTGAATTATCACTAATCTTGCAAACTTTAACAGTATTTCCTTAAATTTGGTATTAGCCTCAACTCCTTCATTCAAAAACAAGTCCATATATCTTTTGAGACTCATAAAACATAATGAAGAATAATGGTATTTGCAGAATTCAGTGCTGAAGAGGAGTTATTCACCATCAGCAACAGTGAGGACTTATTTCCAAACTTTAAAAAAAATCCTAGAGAGATTACCTGTCATGGTGTAAGACGAATGGAATCAACAACTAACAGAGATCCTTGCATTTTATGCAAACTGGATGTTGAAAGGATTGAGGATAAGACTCAGCAGGGCTGAACTGATGAATCCAAATTTAAGATTTCAAAAATAACTGTCCCTTTAACAGAGGAAGATACAATTTCAGACCTTCTGTTAAGTAGATAATGTGTTACTTTTTCTGGCCTACAGTAATACTAAATGTAAATATTTATTCAGCATGATCGGGGCAAATTAACAAAAAACTTTCCTTATCAGTGGCACAACAGTTTTTGTTTTCAAATCTGTGAGGTTCTTAAACAAATTTGTTACTCCTTATTTGATCACTTTTCCATATTTTCCCTTTATAGGAATTATGAACAAGAAAAATGCTTATGAAGCTGTTTGAATGCAGTGATATCATTTAAAACTCAAAAGACTGCGCAAGTTGTTAACTGTGTCCTTCAAAGAAGCAGCACTAATCCTTGGCAAAAAAAAAATGAGCTCAAGCCCTGCTACAGAATTTAGGTATAAGATCTAGCTTGTTAACCCTGTGATGAACTGAGAAAATACTGTGATGGTGTAACTTCATTGAGGCCCAGTTTTCGGCACAAAGGCAGAAATCGCCCCTCATACAAGTGCAGCAAAATAGCTAATTCCTGCTCTGGCCTTATTAATATTAATTGGACAGCCATCTGTTTTAAAACACACCTTTTAGTGATAACACAGTGTAGAGCTGGAGGAACACAGCAAGACAGGCAGCATCAGAGGAGCAGGAAAGTTGACTTTTCGGGTTGAGTACCTTCTTCGGAAATGGGGCAGTGGGGTCATGATCGAGGGGGTGGTAGGAGGAGGTGTCAGAGAGTTGACGCAGCCCCATTTCTGAAGAAGGGTCCCGACCCGAAATGTCAGCTTTCCTGCATCTCTGATGCTGCCTGGCCTGCTGTGTTCCTTCAGCTCCACACTGTGTTATCTCTGACTCCAGCATCGGCAGTTCTTACTACCTCCGGATGAGTTATAACACCTCTTAGTGATGTTGCCCAGTAACTGTTTAAGTGTTTTAAACAGAACACGGTTAGACATGTGGAAAAGGTTTCTCAACTACATCTGTAAGGAGACTTTGAAGTCAATAGGAGGGTTACCTGAGAACCCTCCTGAACCAATATCTGATCCAATAACTTCAGCCATGCAAGGTTAATCTCTGGAATTAGCACCTGTGGAACAGACACAAGGCTCACTTTTTACCCCATTACCTTTCAGATTTGGCAATAAATTGAGCCCCTTTCTGATATCACATGTGGATATACAAGATCCAAGACCTTCAATATGCAACCCACATCTATCCATTAGCTCAAACAAAGCAGGATAAATGTGATGCACAGTATCAGTATTCCCAACCTACATTCTATTCCAGCTAGTTGGTACCTTTGCTGAAACTTATGTTCAAAAATGCCTATTACTGCCAATTTGTGGTCCATATGTCTACCTAAATTATATTATTGGACCACCACTTTTGAATTAACCATTAATTTGTTTGCTGTCATTTATTTAACCAGATTATCTTTTAACCATATTTATGATCATGCACAGGGTATTATAGATTCTCAAAGAAGCACATCATTAAAATGCATGCTGCAGTTTTAATCTAGTGTTTCTTGTTGTACAGTAAGTGTTCTACTAGAAATTATGTGAACATACACAGCATCACAAATATGAAGCGCTTGCCTCACATCTAGTCTTGCATTTAATTTTCCTTTGTCTGTAATAACATATTGACTAGACATATGCATATAATTATAACGTTTTTGGAAAATTTGAATTAAAAACCTATTGAATGAAAAATATATTGTTCAACGAATACCAGATCATTTTGCTATGACAGCTTTATATTTCAGGAAAAGTCATGACACTGAGAATTACTCCATTGTCTTCTTCATTAGGTTATTGGCAAACAGAATCTCTTGAATCACTTGGGCAACTTTGTCAGTGTACATACTGCTTTCCATGTCAGAGAATAATATTTGGCATTGGAAGATCAAAAGAGAGGAAGATCGGAAGAGAGGAAGCTCGAAAGAGAGGAAGCTATTTGCATGAGTTTTTCTAATAAGCGTAATGATAAGTTTGTAAATGATATTAAAAAATGGCAGACTGGTCGATAGGAAGAAAACTGATGGTGTCAGGATCAGAGAATTGCTCAGGGAACCACAATACAGGAAAGATGTGATAACTCTAAATAAAACACAGGATGTTGCTAGGACAGGAGCATTTTAGCAATGAGAAAGATGGGAAAGGCTGTCTTTTGTCTACTTTGGAATAGAGGAAATTAAAAAGAGGTTTAACTAAAGTGTATGAAATTATGAGCGGCCTGGATAAAGTGGGTAGAGAGTATATATTTTCTATTGCAGTGAAGTCAACAAATACGAAGTGCATATTTAAGATAATTGGGTAGAAAGGTTAGAGATGAGTTGAGAAGCAAGTGTTTCACCCAGAAGTTGGTGAGAGTCTGGAATTCACTGACTGAAAATCATCACATTAAAAATTATTTGATACGCTCTTGAAATGTAACCTACAATGCTATGAGTGAAGAGCTAAAAAGCAAAATTAGGCTAGGTTGCATTTTTGTTAGTTGACATTGTCATGATGAACCAAATTGCTTCTTTCTGTTGTGTATCTTTTCATACAAACATACAGAAAAGGAACAGAATCCATCCTTTGACCTCGCAAACACACTCTGTCATCTAATAAGGTTGTGGCTGATATGATTGCATCCAGAAATCCACATTCCTGCCTACCCTGGATAAACTTTCACACCCCCATTCATGGGAAGAATCTATCCATCTCTGCCTTAAAAATATTCAAAGGCTCTATTTTCATTTTTAATTCCAGAAGAGAGTTCAGAAGATTTATGAACCTCTATGGGAAAAAAAAGTTAACTTCATCTCTCCTTTAAATGGACAACACAGTGATGCCTCGTGTGGACTGAAGGAGCACAGCAGATCAGGCAGCACCAGAGGAGCAGGAAAGTTGACATTCCGGGTCAGGACCCTTCTTATTCTGAAGAAGGGTCCAGATCCGAAACATCAACCTTCCTGCTCCTCTGATGCTGCTTGACCTGTTTGTTCCTCCAGCTCCACACTGTGTTGACTGTGAATAGTTAGGTGGTTGTTTTTGGTTAGCGCAGAATTGAGGTACCAAAGGGCCTTTTTTATGTACTGTATGACTAGGAGTGAGTTTGGATAGGCTATGGGAACCTTCTTTGGAACATAAAAGAGGGAGGCAAGAACTAATTGGTTTCTAAAATTAGCAATAGTATCGACAGATTACACAGGAAGGTTCTATTCCATTGAGAAGTCCATTACCAGGAGCATAGATTGAGACTAAGTATTAGGAAGTTTAAAAGAAATTCAAGGTGAATCTATTTCACCGGAAGGATAACTAGGACCTGGTACTCACTGCTTAAATGATTGGTGGTAGACTGCCACCAATATAATAAAAAGAATGTGGATATGTACTTGAAGTGTTATAGCCTACAAGTCTATAGATCAAGAATTAGAATATGGAATTAGGGACGATGTCTACTTATTGACCAGGGTAGACATGGCAGATTAATAGCCTCAGTTCAGACTGTAGATTTGTAGGATTTTGTGATTCATCAGACTCATTAGCATGTCCAGCACTTTTTTTTTGGTGATAATGATCATTTTACATTCCTCCCTTTATCTTTCCCCCAGATTGTCTACTAATATTGGAATGCATTGAGTGTAATTTGAATGTGCCTGAGCTGTGGTCCATTTGTGAAAACGGAATTCCCAACAGGAACGGAAGAGCATGCCGTGATTAAAAACAGCTGGCTAAGCGTCCTTTGCATTTCAACAGTGTCAGCCAGCTTGCCTGCTGTTCTGCTGTTTTACCTCAAAAAGCCAAGTGCTCAGCTGCTTTTGGCATTCTCCCCAGCTTCATTAGAAAGCAAATGCTGGGACTCCACACCCAGATGGCAGATCTTCATGTGGGTTTATGCCAAAAAGATCTGCCCTAAGTTTTCTGCCATCATCAGTGCAGCACACATTAAGTGCTGAAAGCAGCAGGACAGCACTGAAATGATTTGATCTCAGATTATCTTACATTTGTAGACTGAAGCAGAATCACCAGGAGAGCAGCTCCAGCTCCATCGTGCTCATGGAACATTTGAACATATTTATCCCTATACTGCTTTATCTTCTTCATAATCGGTGGGGAAGATTTCTTATGTCCAGCGTGTAGGTGTCAAATGTAAACTGATACATAAAATCTTGCTTACACTTTTTTCATTACATGGCATGCAGTTCTTTCCCTGAGATATTTCTCAACCCTGTAAGAATTAATGGACAGAATTCATTGTTTTTGTAGGAAATATATTCCACATATCCATCACTGTAGGAAGTAAACTTTTTTATTCTCTAGTCCTACCTGAAGCTTTCAACATCGATATTACAGAGTTAATGGAGCATAGGCTTTTTTCCCCCATTAGTATAAAGTTAGAATGGTAGCAATACCTTCTTCACTATATATCTGTGCCCTTTTTGTGTCAAATAAAAAACTGGCTTTAAAATATTCCCTGTTCTTCATTCTCCCTTCTCTATACCTTCCACATGTAGTGACAAAAATGTACTTCACTCTTCTAATTCAGTGGTAATGATCCAATACAAATGACATCAAATACTTTGCAGTTTCCCTGTCGCTTAAACATCCATTTTTTTTCTTTGATCAAGTGTTTCATCCAAAAAAAGACAAATGTTAATACAAAACATGCCTGAATATATTAACTATATACTCTACCACTCCGCATCATTCCATCCTGTGTACAGTTTCAGACAGGGAGACTGAGATCTGCTGTATTTCACTGACCAGAAGGCAGTTAAGAGTCGACCACATTGCTGTGGGACTGGAGTCACATATCAAGCACACCAGGTAAGAATGGCAGTTACCTTCCCTGAAGGGCACTAGGGCACTAGATGGGTTTTTCTGACAATTAGCAACAATTTCATGATCATCAGTAAATTCCTCATTCCAGATTTTTAATTGAATTCAAATTCCACCACTTGCCATTACAAGTGGTGGCTTCGCAGTTAGCACCTTTGCTTCACAGCGCCAGGAACCTGGGTTCGATTCCACCCTCGAGCAACTGTCTGGGTGGAGTTTGCACATTATCCCCATGTCTGCATGGGTTTCCTCTGGGTGTTCTGGTTTCCTCCCACAGTCCAAAGGTGTGCAAGCTAGGTGGATTGGCCATGCTCATGCTAATCCCCATGCTGAGGAAGGCAATGGCTTAGTGGTATTGTCAATGGACTATTAATCCAGAGACCCAGATGACATTCTGGGGACCTGGGTTTGAATCCTGCCATGGCAGATGGTGGAATTTGAATTAAATAAATATCTAGAATTAAGAATCTAATGATGACTGTGAATCTATTGTCAATTGTCAGGAAAAATCGATCTGGTTCACTAATGTCCTTTAGTGAAGGAAGCTGCCATCCTTACCTGGTCTGGCCTACATGTGACTCCAGACCCACAGCAATGTGGTCGACTCTTAACTACACTCTGAGCAATTAGGGATGGGCAATAAATGCTGCCTAGCCAGCGATGCCCTCAGCCCATGAATGAATAAAGACAAAAAAGTAAATTGTCCAAAGTGATCAGGGATGTGTCGATTATGTGGGAATGGGTCTGAGTGGGATGCTCCGAGCGTTGGTGTGGACTTGTTGGGCTGAAGGGTCTGTTTCCACACTGTAGAAGTTCTATTCTATGGATAAAAATATTTGAACCCATATCTCCAGAACATCACTTTGATCTCTGAATCAATAGTCCACTGATAACACCCCTAGGTTGGGGGTTTCAGGTGGGGTGGAGGTGCTTGGAGGGTTCCGAGAGGATATTTCTGGTGACCTGTATGTGGTCTCACCTACATCTGAGTGCTTACAGGCATCACCCTGTTTCCTTGTGAAGAATGGACACCTGAAGTGAGATCAAAGTCCCTAATCTCTTCATTATCTTGCTATTGATGCTGAGTACTGATGGGATGCAGATCTACTCTAGCTTAAACTCACTAACTTGGAAGAATCTGAGCTGATGGAGGGTGTAGGTGACAGCCTTCTCAGTGCATACTCTGAGGTATCTAACTCTTCCATCAGGTAGGGAAGGAGCTTATGTTAAAAGTCTGGTATTTTCAGGGTGGAGACTGTGTGGGTTGAATTGGCACCTGCATAAGACAAGGGAGAGACTGAGTTGCACAACTGGGGTGAAAGCTTGAACATTTGTTGTCATCCCTATTTGCTGCTGAGATGGTGGTGGTGAGCTACCATCTTGAACCGCTGTAGACCATGTGCTGCAGGTTGACCCACAATGCCATGAGGGAGGGAATTCCAGGATTTAGACCCAGTGACAGTGAAGGAACAGCGATATATTTCCAAGCCAGGAGAAGTGGTGGAGGTGAGTACAATTACAACTTTTTAAAGGCATCTGGATGGGTACATGAATAGGAAGGGTTTACAGGGATATGGGCCAAATGCTGGCAAATAGAACTAGATTAGTTTAGGATAGCTGGTCGGCATGGACAAGTCATAGTTTCATAGAATCCCTACAGTGTGGAAACAAGCCCTTCAGCCCAACAAGTCCACACCGAAACTCAGAGCATCCCACCCAGACCCATCCCCCTGTAACCCATCTAATTTACACATCGCTGAACACTATGGGCAATTTAACATGGCCAGTTCACCTAGCCTGCACATCTTTGAGCTGTGGGAGGAAACCGGAGCACCCGGAGGAAACACACGCAGACACGGGGAGAATGTGCAAACTCCACACAGACAGTCGCCCGAGGGTGGAATCAAGTCCTAGCGCGGTGAGGCAGCAGTGCTAACCACTGAGCCACCGTGCTGCCCCCAGAGGGTCTGCTTCCATGCTGTATAACTCTATATCTCTATAAATCAGAATGGCGAGTGGCTTGGAGGGGAGCTTGTACATGGTAATATTCCTACAAATCTGCTGTCCTTGTCCTTCCAGATGGAAGGAGGTAGGTTTGGAAGTAGCAGTCCAAGGATCTTCAGAGCATTGCTGTGTGACAGCCGGAGACCTATACACCTGAAATGGAAATGGGTTTGAGTAGCTCACATATACAGCACTACTAAAATGGTGCTAAGCTGATGGCTTCTGGTTTAGTATCACCAATATATTCAAATTATGGTAATCGGTATTAAAACAAAATTTGTGTGCTAACTTCAAAATTTCAGTCTGAGACTAGTCTTACATCACTGCACCACTAACACATGTTTTCACCCACTGATCAAAAGACCCCTCTTTTTCTGCTACGTTCTTGCTCTATTCTTCTCCTATTTCATGCTTGTAAAGAGTTTGGTTTGGCTATCGCCATCAGGAAGACAAATGCCATGGTACAGGACGTCACCATTCTGCCATCTATCCAGCATTGAAGTATTATGTTGGAAGTTATTAAAAGCTGCACATACCGAAGCTCCACATCACTAGCAATCTGTAACTTGATGCTAAAATCAAGACATGCATCTCAAAAGCTGCATAACAGAGTGTAGAACAAAAGCACTGTGAATAACAAAATGCAATCTACCAAGTCTCGGCCTTCAGTTTAATTCTCCACAGTGTTGAGTCCTGGATAACATTTCCTCAGCATCTCTGACAGGACAAGGTGGCCAAGTCTGAGGTCTTCAAGTATGCTAATTACATCTGCATGCATACTTTCCAAAGGCAACAATATCTCTGCTGGCTCAGCCATATTCATTGGATGGATGCAAACACATTTTATATGGTGTACTAGTCACTAAGACATTACCTCCAGTGTGTCGATTCCTCAGTTACAAATACACATATGGCAAGATATGAAGATGGTGGATATTAATACTGACAACTGAGAGACACCCCCTGATAACTGTGATCTTTAGAAACTGACCGTTTGGGCATGTGTTGGTAAAATTGCACAGGAAGAGAAGGCTGAGAAAGAATCCAGAGAAAATGGAGTATACCACACACATTCTCAGCCCACTATCTTCCTTAGCAGCAAATGTGAAAGAAACTGCCATGCCAGAGTGAGACCTTTTACCCACACCAATTAACACAGAGCTGATGACCACTGTGCGACCCCTCATCTCTCGAGACAGAAAGATGCCTTCAGTCCTTCAACTGTTGCCATTATTCGCAAAGATCTACTTTGTCAGAAAGTTCGCTGTAACTATTTCTCCTGGGAAAATAAATTCTGCTGGTACTGATATTTTAACAACCAATAAAAAATAATAGTGGCTGCAAATTGCAGTACTTTGCTAGTGATTTTCTTTATCTGCTGCACTGAAATGTCAAAAACACCTTACAACTTGTCACAGAGACAGAGTAATGGTTAGAGAGCAGCTTTTGCCACATATCTTGAAAAGTGTAAAAATAAATGGTTTGTCAGATGAAGAGCAAAAATTCTGAAGCATAAAGCATAGGCTGCACTTCTTACTCACATTTATATGTCATGCATCTGACTTGAGCCACTCATTTTTACTAAAGAAATTAAATCTTTACTTCAAGAACAGTTGTTTAAATGTAATATGAAATTCAAATGACCAACATTTGTATTGTATCTTTGACAACTGATGTTACATTTTTGCAAACATAACTCCCAATTTAATTAGTTTGCAAAAGGAATACTTCAAATCAATTGTGGAGGTAGAATAAATGTCAAAGAAGGACTAAAATTTTGTCAATTAATCATTGAATTCTGAACGTGTTAACCAAAATGAATCTGCCATGCTTTGACTAAACCACTAAGGTTTCAGGTTGTTTGGCCTCTAACACCTTTGGAGATTATGGAATTTCAATATAGCAGCTGTCAGCACTCGATTACTCTGTGCTGTGTATGATTTATCCACCCACGACTCATAACCTCAATTTGTTCGGTCCTGCCTCACTTGAAATTGTCGCCCCTGGGAGTAGTGGCAACTCATCAAGTATGGACTTAGAGGCATGGATTTCACTGCCTTACTATTTAGAAAGGACACAGTCAATGTGTAAAAATATTAACAGGAATATAAGCCAAAGACAAGATGGTTCTATGCCAGAGTTACTAAACAGTAAGCAGCAGAATGACGTGTGGTTAATTTTATAAATGAAAGACAAAATAGAGTGGCACATTCAGGTAGCAATTTATAAGTCCTCAAAACATTTGTCTCTCATTCATTTGCTTTAGGATAACAGTTATTCTCACACATCCTGTCCTAATTGGTGTTACATCCTTAGAACACTGTTTTGTGTATTTTGCTAATTGTAAATATTTCTTTCCATATTACCTGAAGTAGAAGTCAAATGTTGTTTAGTTTTCCTAATAATTAAGTATGATTAAAAATAATAATACTGCCAGTGCAATCATGCTATCATTTGAACAAACAGGATACTTCGCAAAGCATTCCAATCAAATATGGTTGATTGATGGTGTATGCTAGCTGAAAGAAATTTGGTGCTCTGCGTTCTCCTATTAACTGGATGCAGCTAATACATTTCATCATCAATAATTCGGAATTTATGGAGATGCAGTTTGAAGTGGAATTAACATTTGACTTGTAAACTGGAGGCTCAGGCCAATCGTCTTGGGTTGAAATCAAATTGGAATTAAACCTTTGTCTAATGGGAGCCACTATCATCAATTGTCATAAAGCCCATCTTGATCACTAATGTCCTTTTGGGACTGACTAATTTGCTCTGCAGTAAGACAGTATTGACAATATAGGCTGAAAGCCCTGTTTCCTGCCTTAAAGGACTCAATGGCCTCTTAGCCACATGCATCCATCACCAAAAATGGGCAACAGCAACAAATCTATGGGAACGGTACTGCCAACAGATCTTCCTCAATGTCACACATTATTTTGACTTGGGCATTTGTTACTATGTCTTTATCACCACTTTTCAAATTCTATAATTCTAAACTCTATACCACCAGTAATGGAGTGCCAACACCTCAAGGACAGAAATAGGTCAAAGACAATTCTCATCACCATGTGAAGCACCCATGATGATCAAAAATAAAGTGTACTGCTACCTGATTGACTATTAATTGCAAATATTACTACTTGAAGTGGGTAACAATAATAATCAATTAGTTGGTCATTCATCTGATAGAATATTATTTACTTGCATGATAAATACTGTAAATGATATAATTTGCAAAAACAAATGTTGCATGTGCCTTTCGTTTTCCATCAATATTTTGTAACTATCATTTGACAATTTATTTTATAATCTGGATATCTGGCCTTTTTCAATTTGGCTCTTTCCAAAGACATTTGGTGTCTGACTCCCCCACTATCAACAACCTAGGAGTTACCATTAACCAGAAACTGAACTAGCATAGCCATATAACTATTCTGGCTTCAAGAGCAGGTGAAAGGTTAGGAATCCTAAGGCAAGTAACTCACCTCTTCACTCCCCAAATTTTGACCACATTCAACAAGGCACAGGTCAGGAGTGTGATGGAATATTCTCCACTTGCCTGAATGACTGCAGCTGTAGCAGTATTGAAGAAGAATGACACCTTCCAGGAAAAAGCAGCCCACTTGATTGGCACCCAATCCACTATGTTCAATATTCACGCCCTTCATCACTGACACACGGTTGCAATAATGTATACCATTTACAAGATGCACTATCAGAACTCACCAACGCTTCTTAGACAGCACCTTCCAAATCCATGACTATTATTTCGAAAGACAAGAACTGGAGATACATGGGAACACTGCCACTTGCAAGCTTCCCTCTAAGCCGCTCACCATCCTAACTCGGAAAACTATCACTGTTCTTTTTATTCTACGAGATCAAAATCCTGCTACTGCCTCCTGAATAACATTATGACATATCTAACCAAAGAGACTGCTGCAGTTTAAGAAAGCACCTCACCAGCACATTTTCAGGGGCAACTAGCAATGGGCAATAAATATTGGGCCAGCCAGCAATGCTCACATCACATGAGTGAATCAGCAAAATCCTCCATCTGTATGTTTTCCTCCAAGCCATACACCATCCTGACTTAATTCTTTGTCACAGTTTATCGACTGTCACTCCAATCCTGGACCTTACCACACTATGGATGTCTATAGAGTGCAACAATGGCAGCAATTCAAGAAGACAGAGTACCACCACCTTCTTCAATGTTGATTAGGGATAGAAAATAAGTGCTAGTTTAGCCAGTGATGTTAACATCATGAATGAATTAAAATAAAACGCTAAAAATATTAAGTGGAGTGTTATATAGGGACAGATTTACTATTGACTTTTTTGTGCTGTTCTGTAGCAGAAATTTGTAGCTTCATAAACTGCCCTTGTTCTAATCCCAGCTAGAAGCAGTCAGGCAAGTCAGATCCTAGAATTGAACTGTCTTGATAGTCAACTAATGCAGTCATTAGGCATTGAAACATATAAACATATGGCTGCAGGTATTCTTCACCAACAGGATAGGAATTTGCGAGTCTAACAGTCTTCTTATTGATATGACCGCTGTACTATACAAGATGGTTTTGTTTTGAAATATCTCTATTGACTTCAGGTAAAATTGAGAATTCCAGAAGTGCTCTGTTCAAAAACATGCCTATGTGATCTGGTTGCCATGATGATTAAACAAAAATAAAAAACTTATTGAAATTATTACAGAGGCAGAAGAGATTTTAAGGAAAGTTTTTCCTTTTCTAACCTCTCTATTAGCTGCAAAAAGGTGTATTTTTCAATGGAACTGTGTTTAATTCCTTGAATTCTAGGTTGAGACTCAAGGACAGGTCAAATATAATTTTTTTGCAAGGTTTCAATAAAAGAGAATAAATACTAAACAAAAAAACCCAAAAAAACTGCAGATGCTGGAAATCTGAAACAAAAATAGCAATTGCTGGAGAAACTCAACGGGTCTGGCTGCATCAGTAGAGAGAAAGCAGAGTTAGCATTTCAAGTTCAGTGACTCTTCTTCAGAATGGATTGTAGCTGGGAAAAGGTTGGTATAAATTCTGAAGATGGGGAGGGAGGAGGAGCAAACAACAAGTGGAGGTGGAACCCAGAGGAACAGAAGGGCAGTTGGGCTGACAAAGGAATGGGTCAAGGTCAGTCTGGGCGAATCAATAGCTGCTACCACAACCAACCCATTGTCAGTTACTAGTGGCCCCCATTAGCAGCTAATGATTCTCCCAGAGTGACCTTGACCCATTCCTTTGTCTGCACAACTGCTCTACTTTCTCTCTCTGGACTCCATCTCCGCCTGCCATTTCTCCTTCCCACCTCTCCCCCAACACATCCCCAACTTCTGCATATATATAACCTTCTCCTCACTATAATCAGTGCTGAAGAAGGGTCACTGGACCTGAAGCGGTAACATTACTTTCTCTCCGGAGATGCTGCCAGACCAGCTGAATTTCTCCAGCAATTTCTGTTGTTGTTTTGGATTTTCAGCATCAGCAGTTTTTTTGTTTTGTTTCGTATTTATTTCTCTTTTATTGAAATGAAAGTTGAGATTTTCTGGCAATTAATTCACATTTGCAGTAGCAGGGTATTGGCTCCAGAGGAAGTATGTTCAAGTCTCTGTAACAAAGATATCTTTTGTTTTGGCAGGGAGAAGAATTAGAGATTGAGGCAGCACTCAAAATGTGTGTTCAAAAATCTTCCTTATCACAACCTGGTTTGAGTCAGGTGATAGTACTTGCTGTTTCTCCATTATCCTGGTGGCTTGAGTGTCAACTCAAAAAAAATGTTTCTGTTTCAGACATTTGTATCTTTACTATTGAATAGGTTTTGCTTCACTACAGTTATTTCCTGCCTTGTATTTTGGGCTTAACATGAGATATTTGCAGTCCCATTGTGAACTAACAGCAGATGTTAAATCCAAAGGAAAGACATGATTCATCTTAATGTCTTACCAATAGAATGTCCCAAAATGTGGTGTGAATTTTATTATAATGTCCAGCCTTGTGCAGTTTCATGTATTGTGACACAATGTGAAGTCACCTGACCTCTCAACTCTATCTTTTACCAGTGTTAATTGTCCATTCTCTATTTTACTTTTAAAAGAAGTGTCTATTTTCCATAAATCTATGTGTATAATTATGTGGGCATAACAACATCAAGAGATTGTTTTTAAGCTTTTGCGCAGTAACTGACAGAAAAGGGTAGATGCATTGTGAATCAGTTGTATGGAGGGAATAAAACAGTTACTATTGTGAATAAGTGCTCTGCATAACTATTTATTTTTTCTTTGGATGAAAGGAACCAAAGTTCTTTAGATAACAAGGAGTCATTGATATGAGCCTTAGAGTGAAAGTGGATCTGAAAGGCTCAGAATGAATGGAACTTTCCAAGGCAGTGGAAGCTCGGACCTAGCATGATAGGGAAAAGGAAGTCTGCTGAAGAGCTGGGAGTAATTTTTGATTTTTTTTATTTGTGTAACACTACATTTTGTCAAAGGTTGGTGCACAGCGTTAAGGGTTTTTCCTTTAATATTTTACTGGCTCAATTCATGAGTTGTCTATTAGGTAATGTTTGATTTATGTTGATTTCCATGTTTGTTACAGTAAATATCTTAAAATGTCTGAGAGTCACTTCCTTTGATCTTGGAGGAGAATCTGGCTCTTGTACAAAATTATTGTCCTTTTTGGTGATTGTAATAATGTGTTGAATGAACGATTGTGTGTAAGTTGCAACATAACGACCCAAATATCCAACGTTAGAAACATTGAGGTGTCACTGCTAATGCAGGTGGTCCAGTCCACAAGACTACTTACTTTTGGAATAAAAATTAACTTAACCGAAGCTCAAAACACACGGCAGGAAACTCATAAAATACTCTTGCAATCTGCAATCGAATTGTAAAAACCTTCAGCTGCCAGCACTGAACAGACACAGGTGGTAAACCACAGAATTTGAAGAAGTAGCAGAGTGCTAAGTGTTTTAACCTCAAGTGACAGTGATTTGAAATAGGCTTCTGACCCTAAGAATTATTTGGCTCTGTTAATGTTGTGATGGAAATACACTTTTAAGAGATCTGTTGAAAGATATGTGGCTAAGTGGTAATTATTGCTATTTTTCAAGCATTTACTAAATCCTGAGAATTGATCCTACAAGACATATATCAACATTATTTAATTTCAATTTGCCATCTTTTCCCCTCTCTCACCCTTGAGCCCATTATTTAATCATAGATAGAGGCAATACAATAGACTGGACAATTTTAATGAAGTGTGTCACATATCAAGGCTATTAATGCAGAGATTACTCAATGATAAATCAGAGCAGGAGGCAACTTCCACCTGTCATGTAAATGTGGTGGCCACACCAAAAAATGACAATTTTAAACATGGATAAATTTAAAATTTTTAAGATTGATGTGGATATTCATCTTGCTATTGTGTCATAGGGTAGTATACTCACCTTCTATCACATCATCTCCACTGATAGTCATCATCTTTGAAAATAATCAATCAATAATCAATAGATGTTGACCCAGTCTGCGATGCTTACAACCCATGAATGAATTAAAAAGAAAGTGGGTGGATGAGTAGCAACAAAATAGATTGCACACTGGTTCTGAAAAAAGATCATCAACTTGAAATATCGGCAACAATATTAATTTGGAGATGCTTTGCGAATGAGGTTGGAAATTTGGAATCAAGTTCAGTGCCAGCACATGGCTTTTTAACACAGCCACTCCATTGTCATTTTCTTCTTGGTTTGGTGTTGACTATGTGGCAGTAGATATGATGAGAGTAAGTTTGATACAATCGCAAATCCAACATTTCAAGGATTAATACAAGAATGAAATTTGGAGGAGCTTGAGTTGGAAGCAACAGATGAATAATTCATTATAGAATCAGGAGAATCAAAATATGTTCATTCATTTTAACACATTAATGACTTCTCATTTGTTGTGCTGTTGCATACAGTAGGAATTGGAGACAGATACACAGTGGAGCAGGAGATACTCCAACAGTTAGAGAATGAAACCTGCTGTTGATACAAAGAGAGATGGTCCAGGAAGTCAGCAATGGAAGTACTATACCATCCTCCTGGACACAGTGCAGAAAATACTTTAATGACCTAAACCAGATTAGAAAAGATGAAAACAATTGCACATTCACCAACGTCCTGCTCCAGCTTTTCAAGTCTAATTTGCAGACCATGATGATGCAGGAGAGAACAAGGAGAGGAACACCAGAATTCTTAGAGCTTAAAACTGCAAAGGAGGATTTGTAGGTGATCAGTGGTGTTTCAAAATCTGGGTTCAGAGAGACGATTACAGGGATCTCTAATCTAATCTGTTCTACTGATAACACTGTTAGATATTATAATATTAGTTATCAGTGTCCACATGTTGTCCAACACTCAATCATGACAACTTGATATCAACAAGTGAAGCCTAACAATTGTTATGCTGGAACCATAGACCTTGGAGTAGGAGTAGGCCATTCAGCACCAGAGCCCGCTCCACGATAGGATCATGGTAGATCTGATATTTCTCATATCTACCTTCCTGCCTTTTCCCTGTAACACTTGAATCCCCTACTGGTCAAGAATCTGTCTATCTCAGCCTCAAATATATGCATGGACTCTGCCCCCACAGTAAGTGAGGAACTGTCTCATGAGGGGAAGCATTCTCTCAGCATTTATCCTGTCAATCTCCTGAAGAATCCTTAATGTTTCAATGAGTTCGCCTCTCATTCTTCTAAATTCCCATGAGTCCAACCTTTTTAACCTTTGCTCATAAAACAATCCTTCCGAACCAGGGATCATCCTGGTGAACATTGTCTGAATTGCTTCCAATGAAAATGATCCTTCTCCAAATAAGTGTCGAAAATCCTTACAGTCCAGACGCGTCTCACCATAACCTTGTACAGTTACAACAAGACTTCCCCAGTTTTATATTCTCACCCCCTTGAAATAAAGACCAACATCCCATTAGCCTTCTTGATCACCCTGTTCACCTGCATGCTAGCTTTCTTGGGATGTTGAAACCTACCTTGCTACTACTATTTCCTTACTTTCCTTTCTACCAGTACCTTCACTTGTGAAGCATACATCAATTGACTTCATGGGCAATTAATTTTCAAAGTTACTGATACTTTTTTGACAGGCAGAATCATAGAACTTATATCTCCAACTGTAGACTTGTTAGACCCCTGACAGGTATCTTCAGCAAATTTTAAATAGGCATCTCTTGTCACCTAGCAACTATCTCTTAATTTTTATTTTCTTATTCAAGGGCAACAGAGGCTTGGACACAGAATATTGTGAGAAGAGAGGCAAGGAAGACTCTAAACGGATTTTTCCTGTCTAGGGTGAATCCAGAACTAGGTGCTGCAGTTTAAAATGAGGTTGTCCCATTTAAGATGGAAATGAAGCCGAGTTTATTCTCTCAGGTGATCTCTAGTGTTTGGACTTTGGTTCCGCAGCATGCAGTTGAGGCCAGGTCATTGAATATACTCGAGACTGAGTTAGGCAGATGAGCACGTCAGGAATTCTAAGGGGCAGGCAGAATCGTGGCATTAAGGCTAAAATCAGATCAGCAATGATCTTATAGAGTGGTAAAGCAGCTTCAATGTGTCAAATGCACATTCTTGCTTCTAGCTCTTATGTTGTAATTTTATGTTTTGCTGCAGCATGAGCATCCTACAAGAGCTTTTTGTTTCATAGTTGAAGAGCTGTAGGCTATTGGACTGGTAGTTGTAACACATAGTTACCATAGCCCAGAAGGGAACAGGTCTAGCAGGACACCATTTGACACAACAGTTGATCCTCCTGAAACACTGCTCTTGCAGTTTACCAAGGAAACTCAGCCTCTGCCTATCTGCCATGTGAGGTGAGCAATATCTCCTTGGGAGCAGCAAATTCTGCTCTCTGATGTCTGGCTGCAGATGCCTAAACAACAATCTGATACTGTTGGCACTCATCACTTAGCTCATGGACTGAAGTTTAAACTACGGCAGCCAAAACACCAGTCATCCTTATGCAATTCTGGAATCTTCATGTAGAAAGAAGCCGTTAATGAAGCCATTTCCCAGTTGTTAGTAACAGACAAAGCTGCTCTAAGTACTGTGTGCAACATTCTGAGAGCTCTGATTAGCCTCTGCAAATGCCATTGGCGTTCTCACTTTGCATCTTATTCATGACTTTCAAAAACTTGCGATACTTAAAGATGTGCCCTTAAATTTGATATTTTTAGGTATGAAGTTGAATGTTAGCATCTGCTAATAAAGTCTCATTTCTCCTGAGAGGGTTGAAGGTAATCAACTAGCATGCTTTAGTTGAATGAGGAAATCAATGGGTTGGAGCCAGTTTCCCATTAACACACATTCAATTTTCATTGTTTTCACAATTGTGCAGATCCACGTGCTCTTCCAAGTTTAAATTCCTTCCAATTACTCTGCTAACGTTACTGGTTGTTTCCGGTGTTTCTCTGTTCTTTTTTCGTATCTCCTGCAACTGCAATATTTTGATTTTGTTTTGAGGAGAAATGCCAACACAAGCTGAAGCTTTTAAGAGTACTAAGTCAGGAGAGACAGAATTAAACTGAATCCAGTTAAATTTAAAGCTGAAGAAGAACTTCCCATTCCTAACAGCACTGTTGTGTTTTAAGGATGTTCAGTTACATGAATGGATGTTTACTAAATTTGTTATTTGCTTTGGACAAAATAATTGATATGATGAAAGACAGCCGGAAAATGAATTTACAGTTATGTCTAAAAACACGGATATAGCAAATTAAGCACTAAGCAAGTTATATAATTGACATGAGTGCTAATGTTCTTGGATAAAACCAACTTAACGAGGTGAGTACAGATTCAAATGAAAGTTAGTGATGCATTGTTGCCACAGCAGAAAAAAAATCTGTGTCACCTTTCTAATCCTTAAAAAGAAGCAACAGCAAATTTCTTAGTGTCATACAGAATAGAAACAGACCCTTTCATCCACATGTCTACACCAACCATCAAACACCAAACTATTCTAATTCCATTTAATTGCACTTTGCCCATTGCCTACCATGCCCTGGCATTTTAAGTGCTGATCCAGATGCTTCTTTAATGTTAAAAGAGTACCTGCCTCCATCACCATCTCAGGCAGTGCCCCTCTGGGTGAAACACTTTTTCCTCAGGTCTCCTCTAAACTACCTACTCTTCACTTTATACTTGTGCCCTCTGGTCTTGGACATGTTTGCCAAGGGGAAAAGATCCTCACAACCTACTCTGTTGTCTCTGCCTTTCATAATTTTGTATTCCTCAAACAGAACTCTACTCAGCCTCCTCTACCCTGAGAAAAACAATCCCAGTTTATCCAGTCTCTCCTCATAACTGAGACTTTTCATTCCAGGCAACATCCTGGTGAATCTCCTCTGTATCCTCTCCAGCTCAATTACATCCTTCCATTAGAGTGGTGACCAGAACGGCACACAGTGTTCCATCTGTGGCCTAACTAATGTTAGATAAAGTCGTGACAAGACTTCCTTGTTGCTATATTCTTCACCCAGGCTAATGAATGCCTGTGTGCATTCTACACCATCCTGTCTACCTGTGCTGACACTTTCAGAGATCTATTGATGTGTACACCAAAGGTCCCCTTGTTTCTAGGGATTCCTAACGATTGTTATATCCTTGCCTTATTTGACCTCCCAAAATTGGGTCCAATTTGGCATAGGACAGACCTTGCCAGCTGCAAATGCTGCCCAGGG
Source organism: Ginglymostoma cirratum (assembly GCA_024137785.1). Classification (NCBI taxonomy): domain Eukaryota; kingdom Metazoa; phylum Chordata; class Chondrichthyes; order Orectolobiformes; family Ginglymostomatidae; genus Ginglymostoma; species Ginglymostoma cirratum. The sequence goes on from JAHRHZ010000266.1 coordinate 45,364,524, forward strand.
GCATCAGTGCCACCAGCACAGCAGTCCTGCTGTGTCTATGTGGTTACCCCTGGTGGTCATACACACAATCTAACTTAAGTTGAGCCACACATTCATCAATGAAATCTCACCCTCCAAGTTCAGCTCCATCAACTTCCAGTGGCACTGCTCAGCTGCTGGTCCTTTGATTGGCTGGCAGATCTTTAGGGGTGGATGGCTATCTTTAATTGTGTTGTTAGCCGAGGAACAGGCAGGTAATTGGCTGGTAAAATATACCCCTGCTCCTGCTGCAGGCCAAAGTTGGGTTGGCCTTTGCTAATTCCAAAAAATGTCTTACTGTGGATAAAAATCTGAAAATAAACTCCAACACCTTATACTGCTAGTGAAAAATATCAGTGACCAAAGCACATGTTGTGTAATTTGGATGCTCAGATCAGGGAGAGTACAATTTCTAATGTTAAGAATGTGGTGTTCCATAAGATCTAGTCTATATCATTTTGTTTAATTCAAGATATAATAAAATGAGGGGAGAGAGACATATAATCTCATATTAGCTCAGCAATAAGACTGTATGACCTGGTCACGTAGGGCTGGTAACCCAGGTAATGTCCTGTTGAAACCCAAATGCCAAATTTAAAATGAACACAAAGCAGCAGTTCTTGTTACTTCCTGATTGACTGACTAAGAGGCTCTTGGATGGGAAGGGAGTGAGATAGACAGAGATAGGGAGAAGCAGCAGGTTCTGCAGACAACAGTGGATAAGCCCAGGTTCTGATAGCCACAGGCAGAAAGTAGATGGGAACACATGCCCGAAGCTAGAGAAACATGAGGAAACTAAGACATTGTCCTGGTTCATGCATTCTCATAAAACTGAGGGAAAGACTTTCAGGATCAGGATTTCCTGGCTAAGATTGAGTACTATAGCACCAGATGAATCTGAGCTTGAACATCTTTCAATTCAACTTGTATTGGTTGGTTGAAAGTATTTACTCTATCTAATAGGGTGACTCTAATAGACACAGCAGAAATAACAAGGCCTGAAGTGAGAACTTTTTGTGACAAGATTGTGAGAAAATCAATTTTTTTTCTGGTGGAAATAAGAGAGTAACAATAATTTATTCAGAATCAAAATAATCCCCCTGCTTATTTATAGACTACAGGTAGGCTACCCAATTAAAATCTATACAGTGTGGAAACAGGCCATTCAGCCCAACAAGTCAACACTGACCCACCGAAGAGCATCCCACCCAGACCCATCCCCCTACCCTTTCCCAGTAATCGTACAATTCTTATGACTAACCCACACATCCCTGAACACTACAGGCAATTTAACATGGCCTAGCCCCCTAACCTGCACATCTTTGGACTGTGGGAGGAAACCCACATAAACATGAGGAGAATGTGCAGACTTCACACAAACAGTTGCCTGTGGGTGGGATTGAAACTAGGTCTCTGGTACTGTGAGGCAGCAGTGCTAACCACTGAACTACCAAGCTGCCCAGAATACACCTCAACAGGGACTTGAACCCTGGACCCTCAGATTAAAGTCTGATGTTTTACCAGGTAAGCCAGCCATTAGGATAATCTTCTTTCATTAGAAGTGAGAAGTGATGAAAATATATTGCCACTTGAAGATCATTAGTTTGTGTAATATTTCTAAGACTGGAAACTCCAGTATTTACTCAAGCATGCATTTGATTCTGTAAGATGTAGAACAAAATTATTTGTTTGTGCATTCTTCCTATCAATAATTTTACTCAAGAACCAAACCATCATTCAAACTCATCATAAGATATTAGTCTCATTCCTAAGAAACATATTCTGTTATTCTGGCCTAGGTGGAGTCCTGGCCAAGTACACAGATCCAGCGCAGCCCATCTGGCAGGAGTATTCACTGATATTTTTAAAGTCTCCTTAATATGATCTGAAATCCCCACCTGCTTCGAGAAGACCACAATCTTCCCAGTGCCAACGAAAAATCATGCAATGTGTCTCAATGACTACCGCTCAGTGGCTCTGACCCGCATTATTATGAAGTGCTTCGAGAGGTTAGTCATAGCTCACATCAATTCCAGCCTACCAAACTGCCTTGATCCCTTGCAATTCACCTATTGTCGCAACAGTTCCATGGCAGAAGCCATCTTCCTTCTCCTACACTCATCCCCAGAACATCTGGATGAGCAGGATACCTACATCAGGTTCCTACTTATTGACTACAGCTCAGCCCTCAACACCATAACTCCAAAGAAATTCATCTCTAAACTCCAAGAACTAAATCTTGGCTCCCCCAACTCTGTAACTGGATGCTCGACTTCCTGACCCACAGACCATAATCAGTACAGATAGGCAACAACACCTCCTCCACCATAATTCTTAACACCTACGCCCTGCACAGCTGCCAATTCAGCCCCTGACTATACTCCTTATACACTCACAACTGTGTGGCCAAATTCCACACAAACTCTACATGTTTGCTGACAACACCACTTTTATAGTTTGGATCTCAAACAACAACGAGACAGAATACAGGAAAGAGATTGAGTGCTTAGCAACATGGTGTAAGGATAACAATCTCCCCCCTCAATGCCAGCAAAATAAAGGAGCTGGTTCTTGACTTCAGGAAGTGGAGTGGAGGGCATGCCCCTGTCTGCATCAATGGTGCTGAGGTGGAGATGGTCGAGAGCGTCAAGTTCCTGGGAGTGATTTTCATCAACAATCTGTCCTGGTCCACCCACATTGACGCAATAGTCAAGGAAGCACAACTCTGCTTCCTGAGGAAGCTAAGGAAATTTGGCATGTCAGAGGAGCTTACCAATTTTTACAGATGTACCATTGCAAACATCCTATCTGGATGCATCACATCTTGGTATCGCAATTGCTCTTCCCAAGACAGCAAGAAACTACAGTCATGAACACAGCCCAGTCCATCAGGAAAACCAGTCTTCCTTCCATTGGTTCCATCTATACTTCAGGCTGCCTCAAGAAAACAACCAACATAATCAAATACCCCTCCCACCCCAATTTTCCATCGGGCAGATGATGTAAAAGTTTGAATGCACGTACGAACAGATTCAAGAACAGCTTCTTCCCCACTGTTATCAGCCTTTTGAAAGAATCTCTCAAATGTTAATGTTGATCTTTGTCTTTGCACCTTCTCTGTGGCTGTAACACTGTATTCTGCATTCTATTCTGCCACCTTGGTGCACTTGGCATTGTACGATCTGCCTGTATAGCATGCAAAATAACACTTTTCACTGTATCTTGGTACATGTGTCAACAATAAATCAAACTCAAACTCAAAAACCACAGGTTCCTCTTGTGACTAAGTAAAAATGGTTCCATTTAAACCAAGAAGAACACAGGCTCAGTGTTCATGCAACCAATCTCAATTTAGATGTGGTTCAGGCATTACAACCTCACACTGCATTCCTTATCTTCTAAATTGTTATGATTTATGCTTTAAACTATAGACACTTCAGCCACAATGAATTGCTGATGTAGGGGATTCAAATTAAGTTAACAATTCTCACCTTGATGGTTCTTGGGTTCTTAAATATTGTTGCAATTGTTACATTATTGTAATTCTCTTTATTCAGACATATGTACCATTGGCAAAGTCAGCATTTATTGCTCATCCCTAATCACCTTGAGAAGGTGGTAGTGAGTTGCCTTCTTGAAATCTGTGTGAGGAATCCTCAAAGGGCTGCTGAGAAGAGTGTTCCATGATATTAATCCAAAGTCAGTGAAGGCATGGTGATATAGATAGGATATTGTGTAGCCTGGAAGGGACTTTGCACGTAAATCTTTCTGTTTTGTGTTTTTGGGAACTAACTTTTTTATATATTTCAGCTTGTCATCTTTCAGATGAGTTAATAACCACCTCAGTTTATATTTAATATTCACTGAGAAAACATACGCAAAAAAATCCTTAAATGACAAAATATATAAACATGGATCAGATTTCTGAAATAAATGCAATGTTGTGTAGCATATTGAATGAAAAAAAAGACAGAGAAAGAGCACAGAAATTGCTCTTCCTCTCAGTTCTTGTGCTTCAGTTAAATGTGTAATTGTAATCCGAGGGACTGCAGATACTGTAAATCAGGAACAAAAACAGAAGTTGCTGGAAAAGCTCAGCAGGTCTGGCAGCATCTGTGAAGAAAAAATCAGAGTTAACGTTTTGGGTCGAAACGTTACCTCTGATTTTTTCTTCACAAATGTGTAAACATGTTCAGTCTGTTACTTTGCCTTTACTTTTTGATATACTACATCTTTCCACATTTGATGCCTTGTGCCCTATTTAGTTTAAAGCCCACTGCGTTTCCCTGGTAATGTGCTTCACAAGAACTGGCCACAGTGTAGTTTACATGTAGTTTGTCCCAAAGATACAGCATCAATTTTCCACAGCACTGGTGCCAATGACCCACAAGCTAGTATCTACTTTTCAAATTGTTTTCAAATAAAACTGTTGGACTATGACCTGGTGTTGTGTGATTTTTCACTTTGTCCATCACAGCCCAACACCGGCATCTCCACATCATACTTTTTCCACATTAGCCATTTATTTATTTTATGTGCCCTATGCCAATTTTCACGTGACAAAGTTAATAGCAAAGAGATTATAACCTTTGACGTTTAATTTAGTGACTGGCTCCTCATAATCTGTATAAACAAGTTCTTCCCTAGTTCTGCCTATGTTCGGCACAGTGGCTCAGTGATTAGCACTACTGCCTCACAGTGCCAGGAATCTGGGTTCAATTCCCTCCTCGGGCGACTGTCTGTGTGGAGTTTGCACATTCTCCCCGTGCCCTGTGGGTTTCCTCCAGGTGCTCGGTTTCCTCCCACAGTCCAAAGATGTACAGGCTAGGCAGATTGGCCATGCTAAATTGCCCGTAGTGTTCAGGGATATGTAGATTAGGGAGATAGGTCTGGATGGGATGCTCTGAAGGGGAGTGGACTTGTTGGGCCAAAGGGCGTGTTTCCAAACTATAGGGATTCTATGTCTTATTAATATCTACCTGGAATACAACAACTAGATTCTACCCCTCCCACTTCAAGCTCCTTTCCAGCTCTGAACAGGTGTCCCAACCCTGGCACTGGGCAGTCAACACAACCATGTGGACTCTCACTCTTTGCTGCAGTATCACCTATTATTATTAACACATTCCTTATTTACCCCGTGTTCACACTTGAATGGATTCCTATGGTATAAAGCCTTGACCAATTTGCTCAGCCACACTGCAGTGCCCTCGCTCAACAAAACAGAATGAGAGAATCTCCAACCTCTTAGACAACTGCAGCATCTGTCCCTCCTGCACTCCTTCCTTCCAAGTCCCCTTACCTGCCTTATTCATAGCCCCCTGTACCTGACCATTGAATAAATCAAGAGACCCATCCCAAGTGATGTAACTCCCTCCTGATCCAAAGAATCCAGATAAACTACCCTGATGCATTGCAATGGTTGTAATTCAGCCTCCAGCATGAGGCAAGAGCCAAAGTTATTCGAACACATTACTGTTGACGTGTTTGCCCAGGATCACAATAGCCTCAATGCGCTTTCTGAAGAATGGTCACTGGACACAAATCATTAACTTTGATTTCTCTCCATGCATACAGCCAGACCTGCTGTGTTTCTGCAGCACTTTCGTAACATTGCCTAGCTGTTCTACTACAATATTGGCATCTACCCAACAATATAATAAGGTGACCAGGTATGTCCCACTGACAAAAAGCAAATTGATAGTGCTATCAAACTGCACCTACATAGCAATAACCTGCTCACTTATGCTCAGTTTGGATTCTACATGTGTCACTCAGCCTCATTACAACTTTCATCTAAACATGGACGTAAGAATTGAACTCCAGAAGTGATGCAAGAGTGGCTACCCTCAACATCAACACTGCATTTGATAAAGTATGACATCAAGGAATCTTATGTAGTCATACCTAGCTCAAAGGAAGATTGTTGAACATGGCCCAAGACACTGCTGCAGGATGTCCTTTGCCCAACTATCTTCAGCTGTTTTATTAATGACTTTCCCCCATCATAAGGTCAGAAGTTAGGATATTCAATGAGGATTACACAATATCAGTACAATCCCTACCCTGCATTCTCTACTCTGAGATACAGAAGCAATTTATGTCCATTCTACCTCATGTGTCTTGTCCCTTTATTCTAGCCTCCTGATATTCTGTCCTTCCTGTGCAAACTGTTGTCCTTCCTCTGCATTAAGCTGGATTTCTGAGGCAGCACTCATTACCAGTCATGTCTTTCCTTGTGCTCAGGTGAAGAGTGAACAGCCTTGCCCAGTCAATGTCAGAGGGATGGCTTCTTTCACTGGCATATTTTTAATTCTGGCTGTTCCTAAGATTTGTAATGGAAGTTTATTGGCAAAAAGGTAAACCATTTAAACTTTGGAAAAACATGTCTAGTCATTGTTGAAACTCTTCCTGCCTGCATGATATGGTGTTCACCACCAAACAGCTGACCTAATATCAAATAAAAGTCCATTCTGAAAATTGTAATGTTACTGGAGAGGGGCTCGTAATGATTGCAAAATGAATCTAGTGGCCTGCTTAACTAGTGTAGGTCTATTCCAAGGCTTACCCCCTCTCTTGCTCTGAGGAAAATGCAAGAGGAGGGAAATAGAGATATAAAAGCAAATACCGAGAACGCTAGAATTCTGAAATTAAATAGAAAATGCTGGAGGATCTCAACATGTCTGGAAATGTCAGAGGAGAGGGAAAAGGAGTTAATGCTTCAAGTCCAAAATAATCCTTCTTCAGAGGGACAAGTTCAAAAGAGCAGTTCTGTAGAAGAGTCAAATTAGACTCAATACATTACATTGGTGAAATATACTCGGCTGCCTTGTTACTCCTTGAATGGTGCTGAAGCAATCTAAGGAATGTATTTTAAAGAAAAAAAAACTAAACAATTATGCTTTACACTAGATTATGCAGAAAATGGCAGATTTTTTAGTTTGATCGCATGAAAACGAGCTTGAGTTGAGTCTTGAGAAAGGAAACTATTTTAAAGTCAACACAATTTTGGGTCCAAATTGTTCCAGAGTTGCCCTTGTATCCAAAGTTGCAAATTTACATAGCAAATTCTAGCACAACCAACTACTGGTCAATTGGTATATTCCCAAACATCAGTAAAGTGATATAACATAAGTCATCAATAGGATCACCAATATCTACTTTACAGTTGTCTACCTCCTGAAGATAATTTAGTGATCAGCCAGAATTATTTACCTTCTAATAAATCAAAATACTATAGATGCTGGAAATCCAAACTAAAAACAGAAATATTGGAAAAACTCAGCTGGTCTTGCAGAATCTGTGGAGAAAAAAACTGAATTAAGATTTTGAGTCTGATATGATCCTTCTGCAGAACAGAGAAGAACAGATCTGTTTCCTTTCTGTTTCCAACCTAATAACAAACATAATTGAGACATAGAGATAACAAGGTGTAGAACTGGATGAACACAGCAGTCCAAGCAGCGTCAGAGTAGCAGGAGAGCTGACATTTCGGGTCTGGACTCTTCTGCAGAAATGGGGGAGGGGAAGGGAGTTCTGAAATAAATAGAGAGAGACGGGGAGGCAGATGGAAGATGGATAAAGGAGCAGATAGGTAGAGAGGAGACAGACAGGTCAAAGAGGTGGGAATGGAGCAAGTAAAGGTGAGTGTAGGTGGGGAGTTAGGGTGGGGATAGGTCTGTCCAGGGAGGACAGACAGGTCAAGGGGGTGGGATGAGGCTGGTAGGTAGGAGGTGGGGGTGGGGCTTGAGGTGGGAGAAGGGGATAGGTGGGAGGAAGGACAGACAGGTTAGGGAGGCGGGGACGAGCTGGGCTGGTTTTGGGATGCGGTCAGGGGAGGAGAGATCTTGAAACTTGTGAAGTCCACATTGATACCATTGGGCTGCAGGGTTCCCAAGTGAAATATGTGGTGCTGTTCCTGCCACCTTAAGGTAGCGTCGTTGTGGCACTGGAGGAGGCCCCAGATGGACATATCGTCCAAGGAGTGGGAGGGGGAGTTGAAATGGTTCACAACTGGGAGGTGCAGTCATTTGTCGCGAACCCAGTGTAGGTGTTCCACAAAGCCTTCTCCAAGCCTCTGCTTGGTTTCCCCAATGTAGAGGAGGCCACATTGGGAACAGCAGATACAGTATAACACATTTGCAGGTGTGCAGGTGAACATCTGCTTGATGTGGAAGGTCTCCTTGGGGCCTGGGATGGGGGAGGCGTAGGGGCAGGTGTAGCACTTCCTGAGGTTTCAGGGAAAAGTGCCAGGGGTGTTGGGGCTGATGGGGAGTGTGGAGCGGACGAGGGAGTCACGGAGAGAGTGGTCCCTCTGGAAAGCAGATAAGGGTGGGGAGGGAAAAATGACTTTGGTAGTGGGGTCAGATTGCAGATGGTGGATATGCCGGAGGATGATGCGTTGGATATTCGAGACATAGATGCCAGAGGAGAAAAGTGTGTAACTGGCCTTGACATCAAAGCTATATCCAACTGATGATACAACCTAGAACCATTTGTAAGACTGAAAATATTAAGTGGGTGAAGAAAGAGTTGTGAGTATTCTAGTGCACATGAACAACATGGTGAAGAGACAGCTGGACCAATTTGTGCTGGATCACATTCTACAGACAATTGATCATTATACTTGCCCCACTACTTCATCTTTTTAAAGACATTATTCAGGACTCACTTAGACTATTGCATTCATTTCTGATCTCCTCAAATCATAGGTAATAATGAGGCTTTAGAAAAAGTGCAGAAGAAAAACATTGGACTAATTCTGATAAAAAGCATCCTAGTTATGGAGAGAGAATAAAAGTATTTGGACTTGCCAGTTTAGAAATGCATTGACAAGGGGATTGATCTGATTGAAGTGTCATTTTGTTCAATTTAAAAAGCCAGGGAGGACTAGGGATCATATTTTGAGTTTTCTAACACCAAATCTATGTGAAATATCAGGAGGTAGAGTCATATAGTCATACAGCACGGAAACAGAACCTTTGGTCCAACCAGTCCATGCTGACCATGCTCCCAAACTAAACTAGTCCCACTTGCTTGCTTTTGGCCCATATCCTTCCAAACCTTTCCTATCCAAATGTCTTTTAAATGTTGTAACGAGAAGTTCATTCCACACACGAACCACACTCTGTGTCAAAATGTTGCCCCTGATATCCTTTTTAAATCTTTCTCCTCTCACCTTAACATTATGCCCCCTAGTTTTGAACTCCCCCACCCTAGGGAAAAGGCCATGGTTATTCATCTTATCTATGCCCCTCATGATTTTGTAAATCTCAATCAGTTTGGCACAGTGGTTAGCACTGCTGCCTCACAGCGCTAGGAACTAGAGTTCAATCCCAGCCTCAGGCGACTGTCTGTGCAGAATTTGTCTGTTCTCTATGTGTCTGCATGGGTTTCCACCGGGTATGCCAGTTTCCTCTCACAATCCAAAGATGTGCTGGTTAGATGGATTGGCCATACTAAATAGCCTATTGTGTCCAGGGATGAGCAGGTTAGGTGGATTAGCCACGGGAAATGGAGGATTACAGGGATAGGGTAGGGGATGTGGGTCTGGATGGGATGCTCTTCAGAGGGTCGCTGTGGACTCGATGGGCTGAATGACCTGCTTCCACACTGTAGGGATTCTATGATCTTGACCAAGAGAATAATGGACTTGTGGAACAGGCTGCCATCTTGCACTGCAGGTATCAATTCACAGTTCCATCAAACAAGAACTGGAATAGTTTGCAGATGAACATCATCTGTTACAGAAGGCAAGTGACACAGTGAATTCAAGGCCAATGGGAGAGATAATAGGGACTGCAGATGCTGGAGAATCTGAGATAACAAGGTGTAGAGCTGGATGAACACAACAGGCTAAGCAACATGTTGGAAGGCTGACGTTTCGGGCCTCTAATGAAGGGTCTAGGCCCGAAACGTCTGCCTTCCTGCTCTTATGATGCTGGTTGGCCTGCTGTGTTCATCCAGCTCTTCGTCTTGTTATCAAGGCCAATGGGACCTTCTAAATTAGTACCAATCACCTATATGGATTAAAAAGAAATTTCCTACACTCTACAAAGCCCATATCATGAAGATACCTCCTCTGAAAATGCTAAGGATTGAAGATAACAATCTTCAGCCCAATCAATTCACACTACATGACTTCAAGATGGTATTAAAAACTGCAATGTCTATGAGCTCTGACAATACTCTGGCAAAAGCATTGACGCATTGAACTCAAGAATTAGCTGCACTTGAGACTCTGCAATGAGCATAAGATCTACAGGCAGACATGAAGAAAGACATGAGAAGCAGTGGTAAAGGAGACTGAATCACTAGGCAGGTGGTCACATTCACTATATCCTTGATAACAAGCATGGGGCTGGATGAACACAGCAGGTCAAGCAGCATCATAGGAGCAGGAAAACTTGATGTTTCGGGCCTAAACCCTTCATCAGAAATGGGGGAGGGGAAGAGGGTTCTGAAATAAATAGGGAGAGAGGCGGAGGTGGATAGAGGATGGATAGAGGAGAGGATAGGTGGAGAGGAGGCAGACAAGTCGAAGAGGCGGGGATGGAGTCAGTAAAGGTGAGTGTCGGTAGGGGGGTAGGGAGGAGATAGGTCAGTCCAGGGAGGACGGACAGGTCAAGGGGGCGGGATGATGTTAGTAGATAGGAGATGGGGGTGTGGCTTGAGGTGAGAGGAAAAACAGGTTAGGGAGGTGGAGATGAGCTGGGCTGGTTTTGGGATGCGGTTGGGGGAGGGGAGATTTTGAAGCTTGTGAAATCCGACTATATCCTTGTCAGCTTTGGACCTCTGCAGCACGTTACAGGCAGTGGCACACTTAAAGGGAGATGATGATGTAGTGGTAATGTTACTGGACTAGTGATTCAGAATCTTAAGCTAAAGCTCTGGAGATATGGATTTGAATCTCACTGTGGCAGATGGTGAAATTTGAATTCAATAAAATCTGGAAAGGCCGTGCAATGGTTGTTGTAAAGTTCATTCATGTCTTTTAGGGAATATCTGCAGTCCTTATGTGCTCTGACCTACATGTGACTCTAAACCCACAGCAATATGGTTGATTGTTAATTACCTTCGGCCTTAGCAAGCCACTCAATTGCATCAAAAGCACCACTGCTACAAAGTTTAAAAGAAGGGATGCAGTTGAATAGGTCATGTGGTATTCACCTCGCCATCAGAGATAACAATTACAGTTACTGATGCTGGAAAGTCCTCTTGTCTAATATCTGGGAGTCTGTGGCAAAATTGGCAGGGTAGAAATTGCGGATTGATAGAATCATACATTACAGACATGCCCTAAACACCACCATTACCATCCCTGTGTAGATCCTGTCCCACCAGCAGGATAGATCTACCTATGATGGCGACAGAGTTGCTCTGAGGATCTTCAGCATTGTCTTTTGACCCCACAAAGCCTCATGACATTCAGTCAGATATATGCAAGGAAACCTCCTGCTGATTCCACCTACTTGCATCCATGCCTTCAGCTGATTAATCAGTGTTCTTCCGTGTGGAACACCACTTGGAGGAACTGCTTCCAGAGCAGGCAGGACAATATTGTCAGAGTCCATAGCCTTTGTTGTGTAGAGACACTGCTTAAACACATGGAGTGATTTAAATTGGATAGATGCTGATTTCAAAGTTGGTGAAAAAGTTGGGAAAACACTAACTAGGATCATCCAACTGACACTTTTAGTGGAAAATATTTGTAAAATCTTTGACCTTATATTTTCATTCACGTTTTCAGAACTAGATCTTTGTAAATCTCCTATAAGTTGTGTCACTGACCGTATGTTTTTCCCTTTTGGATTATCAACTGGAATGGAAGTTAGACCCTGCAATATCACTAATGTACCAGGAGAGTTTTGCAATTTGAAAAATCTCAGTGTTACATTATTTGAGACACAGTAGTACCAGTTGCTTTTGCCGTAAGGAACAACTGCCTAATGATGGTTATCAGGTTGCTCAGATTCTAATACAAGAGAAAACCTAGGTCCACCAGATTATCTAATGAACTAACGAACAACCTTCGCTCTGCAGACAACTTTGCATCATCATTGTTAAAATTAAACAAACTGAGAGAAACAAATTTCAATCTTGACTTTTGATCCAAAGGAACTATTTTCACTGTCTATATTTTTCCACCCACAATTTGAGCCAAACAATCTGGCTTTTAACTGTCGTATTCATGAATGATTGAATCTGTGCATAGTCTTTTAAGGGCATAAAATGTAAGTTGCATAGTAGTAAATTAGTGACTTTTTCCCATTGTCATTTGGTAAAGAAACAAAGTGTGCTTACGGTAAATAGCTATTTTCCTGTTATTGAAAAAACTTGGTGTAAATTGTTCTGGTTCTGAACAGCAGTTAGGCAAATTGATCATCTTGGTAGTTTAATTGGATACTCACATATTTGTAAGTCTTATAGAATTGTGTGACTTGATTAATAGCATACTTTTCTCAATTAAGTCAGAACAGTTGCCAAGATGTCCACTCCAATTCCGAAATGCATGTCACAAGACTACAGACCTTCGTTTTCATTTTTGGGTTATGGAACTACATACTCCCATCTATAACTTCCTGCTGTCTGTGTTTAGCAGGCAATTTACCTTGTGGAATAATTTCTCTAAGTCCACCCATCATTCTAAGATGTGTCAGATGCTGTGCCTGATACATCAACCAATATTGTTACATTGAACCGAGCATTCAAGCATTGAATTAGTGAGAATTTATAGTCAGCAATGAAGCAACAGCACTCTGCCTTGACCTTGAAGACAGCTTCCATTGTAATGTCAATGGTGTGGACAGTTTAAATCCTGTGCTGCTTCAAGGGAATTGCTTAGAATGTGGCAGCAGTCATCTCAGCAAGCAGATAAGTAACCAATCACATTGAAACATTTACTCATAACATACTATGATAGGATCCAGACGAGAAATATTGTAAGACTCTTTTGCTGTAATTTTTACTGCGCTGAAATAAAACCTATTTACAGGTCAGACTTTTATCTCTACTCAGTGATTGGTCGCTCTGGCAACATTGTGGCAGTCATGTGATCTTATGATGGGATAAACTCTCCTATTTACATATTGATGTTAATTCTTTATACTCCCTGCACATTGTTAAAAAGGGAATCAAGGTCAAAATGTTTTATTTTGCTCTTATCAGGAGTAGTGCACAAGAAAGATCATTTTGAAAGGGAGCACTAATTTATACAGCATGTGAAGATGTTGCAGTTTTGTTGAACTATAGCTGATATGGTGGTACAACAGGGATAGTTAACTAATGACCTTAACTAGCTAATTAAACTCAGATTGAGTAGACTCTGATCAGGCAATTGAGATAAGGATTGAGACAGAAATTGGTATTCTCCATAATCTTTTCATCATTGAAAAGCACACAATGCTTTTAAAGGTCAGAGTCTGTGTGTAAATATATGTTGTTCTAGTATGCACAAAACAATCATTCTGTGAGCCCAACTGCTGAAGGAAGTAGAACCAATCCATACCTTCTATTGTAATGCCAAACAAATCAGTGTTCTTTTTCTCATTTGTCTTCTCCATGGTTAATTCCTCATGTTGGTTCCCTGGTATTTGTTGATGATAAAACAGCTTAGCTGGTCTTAATGAAGTATTTTCTTCACAATATTTTCTGCACCTTTGTTTCCCTTAGTCATATTCCAAGTGATTCCAAGTAATGACTCCTTATTATCCCGGTAGATGATGATCAGCAAGTGTTTCTCCTCCAAGGTACTTGTTCAAAGGCCACAAGACTTAATGAGGTCTAAATTAAATGTAGGGGCAGTACACACTCTTCTCAAAGTCAATCAGCATTCATTCTGACTAACTAAATGCTTTCATTTGTTTTGCCCTGGAGCAGTTTACCAAGTTTATTGATTTGAATTTCATTATAGGCCAAGACCTGATTTGAACTCATAAACCATAGTCTGTGGTGATATAATCTCTAAAGTCTCACACCAAATTCATGTAATCAATGGAAATAAATTGGCCATGATTCTTGATTCTAATCATGAACTATCATCCCTACTCTGAATTGCGCTCAGCTTATCCTATTAACCTTAGATCGGAACTGGATTTGTGGGGACCAGCTCCTGAGGCCTTTTGAGCGTTTGGGAACTGCAACACAGTACCTTGTAATGGGATTGAATTCCTTTAATTGGCAGTTTCACCAGCCATTTCCAATGTTAAAAACAGGTGTTGAAACTTTCAGCCTTGTTGCCTCATCGAGGAACGGTCTAAACCACACAGAATGGCTATTTTTACATATAGTGCCGCTGCAGAATAATTTACAGCAAAGGAATGCTCAGCAGCAAAGTCTGTGACAAGATGTTATCTTAAAATAAAGGAAGTAGTCACAAGGAAAGGAAAAGGTTGTCACCAAACATCAGTGGGCTTCCTCATGAGCAGCTGTCACCAGCTCCTTCCACACATTACTGATCTGTGCAAGAATCGCTATAATTATCATCAATTGGCTGAGGGTGAAAGAATATAAAGATAGTCACTCACTGGCAGATGGTTTCAAAACACATCGATTTACTCAGTCATGGAAGGCAGAATCTAGTGCCTCCCACATGTAACCCTGGTGGGAGGATAACCGGTGTGGCACTGCCATTTTCCTACCACTATTCTGTCTAGGTCAATGCTAGGAAAGCTCATGAACAGCCTTTCTGCTCCAGTGCCAATTAAGGCTCTTAAGTGGGGAATCAATGCTCACATAAGAGCCTCATCCCAATAACACTGGTATCAAACCAGTAGTGGGCAGGAAACTTGCTGTGTGGGTAGCACAGCAGGCAATCGCATGTGTAGTTGCTGTTTCTCATTCAAAAACATGCAGTGCCTGATGGTAGGTCACTGCATTGGGAAATGATGACCTGCTAAGACCACTGTCTTGCAACTCTTGACAACTGCAGTCTCCCCCGAACCCTATCCCTTCACACTATCATTCAACTCTGCCCTTCTGGGACCCAGCAATGCTCCAAAGTTTGCAATGGATTTAGTACCTCCCCAGTAATGCTGTCATTCAATAGACCTTCCAGCCTCTGGCCTACTATTATCCTAAGGGAAGGCTTGCAGCAATCCTGTCAAGTGTCTGATAGATGCAGTAGGCCTGCCTGAAAAGAGGTAATGTGTGTTGATACAAGATCATTGTCACTTCTATAAGATTCTGCCCTAAGAGTGAAGACCACGTAATGTTTAAAGCTTTAAGATCAATTGATTAATACTTCACAAAACTGATTATTGTTTAAAGCTTATAAATCTCCACTTGCTAACAGATCACATAATGTAGTTTACAAAATATCTCTGTTCTGATTGCCTACATCGTTGGCTTCCAGACATCATTTGTTGCAGGCAAAAGGTTGTCCAACAAATTAAGATTCAGGGGAAATAAGTTGAATTGTCCCCAGAAATAGCCGCAGTGATCTCGATGCATGATTAGTCATTTTTTGTCTTTCATTTACTTTCTCACATTGTGGGTTCTGCTAAGTACGCCAACATTTGTTTCCCATCCCAGTTACCCTTAGATGGTGGTGGTGGATCACCTTCTTGAACTGCTATAACCCATACAGTATAGGTAGATGCACTGTGCTGTTGGGAAGCATTTTGAATCAGCAGCCGTGAAGAAGGGTAATGTAATTCTAAATTAAGATGATAGGTGGAATCTTCTTGTCATGACATGATCTCATCTGTTGGCTGGAGATCCAGTCAGAGAGCCATGTTGCCTTCCTCTGCAAACCAGGCAATGAACAGTCCACCCATTTACCTTCCACTGGCATCAAGACCCAGAGCAAAAGGCCAACTCACAAGAGCTGTCAACAAATCAGGAATTTTCAGACTCTGTCTGCATACAGCTTTGTTTGTATTATTCTACAAACAGACAATACACCATGGCAGCTCATTGTTGAGGCTGAGGCTAATATTGAGCTGAAAATATGATTGATGATTTTATTCTCCTGTGCAATTTTTCCCAAATATCACTTTTCCTGAACTGGATATGGTACACAAACACGCAACTCTCAATTTTCTTTGAAATCCACACATTAATTTTCCCTTGAGCCTTTAATCCACTCACATTTTAAAGAAGTGAGAATAGCTAGGTAGGAGAGGACCACCAGGTGGATGATGGTAGTGAAAACACAGCATTATTAATTAATTTCACACTCATAGCTACCAGTTCTGATGGTGATGGTGTGCATATGCTAGAGAATAGATGAAAGGTAGCATCTGAATACGTCGAGATTCAAGTGAGCTACAGAAAGGACAGGGCATAAGGATAATGCAGGTGTTAGTTTAATACAGCAAAAACATGTTAGAGCAACTTACTATTGAGAAAAGCAGAAATAATTTGCTCTCAACAGCAAAACAATAGCTCCTGCTGCTGGCCTCAAAGAAAGCTACTGACAGAGATTTTGTAAAGATTATTGTATGGACTTTGTCTTTCCTGATGAGATGCATAGATAGAGTGGATAGTCAGAGACTTTTTATCAGGGCGAAAATAACTATTACGAGGGGACATAATATTAATGTGATTGGAGGAAGGTATAGGGGAGATGTCAGAGGTAGGTTCTTTACACAGAGAGTGGTGGGCATGTGGAATGCACTGCCAGCAGTGGTAGTGGAGTCAGATACTTTAGAGGCTTTTAAACGACTCTTGGATAGGCACATGGAAGATAGTAAAATGTAGGGTATGTGGGATAGATTGATTTTAGTAGGATAATAGGTTGGCACAACATCGTGGGCTGAAGGGCCTGTACTGTGCTGTACTGTTCTATGTTCTATGTTCTATGATATCAAGTTTAAATATCGATTGATTTATTGATTGATTGTCAAGTGTATCGAATTACAGTGCAAAGCTTTGTTTATGAGCAGTCCAGGCACGTCACAGCAAGCAAGAATGTACAGATCAGAATATTATGCCCAGTCATGAGGATTTGCAGGTATCTAGCACCGTCTATCTCATTTTCTGATTCAAGAAGCAGGGATGTACTGCCAAGGTTGTATAAGGATCTGGTCAGACCACATCTGGAATATTGTAAGCAGTTCTGGGCCCCAAATCTCAGGAAAGATAACTTGGCCTTAGAGGGGGTCCAGGAGAGGTTTACAAAAATGATCCTGGGTCTGAAGGGTCTGTCATATGAGGAGCAGTTGAAGATTCTAAGTCTGTACTCAGTGGAACTTAGCAGGTTGAGGGGGCATTTCATTGAAACTTACAGAATTTTGAGAGGCCTAGGTAGAGTGGACGTGGAGTAGATGTTTCCACTAGTAGGAGAGGCTAGGACCTGAGAGCAGCGTCTCATAGTGAAGGGACGAACTTTTAGAACTGAGATGAGGAGGTATTTCTTTAGCCAGAGGGTGGTTAATCTGTAGAACTCATTGTTGCAGAAGGCTGTGGAAGCCAAGTCATTGAGTGTATTTAAGACAAAGATCAATAAGTTCTTGATTAGTAAGGAGATCAAAGGTTATGAGGAGAGGGCAGGAGAATGGGGTTGAGAAATGTATCAACTATGATCAAATGGCAGAGCAGACTTAATGGACCAAGTGGCCTAATTCCGTTCCAATATATTATGGTCTTATGATCTTAAGAAGGCATCTCACCATCACCTTCTCAAAGGCAATTAGGGATGAGCTAAAAATGGTGGCTTTGCCATCAAATGGTCACATCCCACAAAGGAATAAAAAGTAAGCAGCTAATTGTCGATGTATTGTCACGGATTGCAAAAAGAAACTTTAAAACCATTGAATTTCCTCACTTTTAATTGCTATAAACAGGGAAATAAATCTATGGGACATCCATTAGGCACTACAGCAACAGCAAATGTGTCACAAATTTAAAAAAATTTAGAAAATACAAAATTTAACACAATTGAAAAGATTGAGTCAATAAGTATAAGATTACAATTTCAAGGCCGGAGAGACCATTCAGCGTAAATTCGGAATTCACGATACTGTTATAGCTCAATAAATTGTAAGTTATTGAGTTAAGGCCTTTTGTGGCAAGGTAAAGCACATAAGAGTCAATGTTCTCATCATTGCATTGATTTATAATTGACTGCATTCTGGGGAATTTCAATGGTGCGCCTGCTGAAAGAATCACTGACAGAATTTAAGGATTTTTACAGTATTCCTTTTTGTGCTGAATCCAGAGCTGTCAGTATTCATTGTCATTATTCCCTTGAAACTAACAGTTTTACCTTCATAATTACTACAATATCCACACTTAAGTCTTTATGAAATTATTTTGATAATCTTTTATTGTATTTGGCAATTTTCACTCTACACCATTCTAGGCTGAAGACTTGTTAATACCAAGTAAAACAAATTACTTTGCTATTGCAGAAACCCCAGAAATTTGTGACAATAGCATTGGCACCAAGAGTCCCCCTCCACTTAAATGAGGACTACTCACCTTAAATGTAGAGACATGGCCATTTGGCTTGAAGGTGTGCTGTGTTTGCAGAAAAAGCTGCAGGCACGTGTCATAGGTGTGACATTGATGTAGCATAGTGCCATTCAGCAATGTATGCACCCCTTGACTGAGAACTGCTGATAAATACGACAAGCTGCTCAGTTTTGTGTCTATTCTAAACAGCTCAGGAGGACAGAAGTACAGTGATCCTTTACAATCGGAATGAATGTGCAAAGTGCAAGAAAGTAAGACATTGTAGAAATGCTGTAAGCATTGTAAGGCAGGCACTGCCCAAGAAAGCAAATGAGGGGCCCAGAAATGCACGCTCGTCCAATCCATGAGATGGGTGCATTCCCCTGCCTGAAAAGTGTCCTAGCAGAAGCATTGCAATGAAATGTGTGGTGTCCCCCAAAGTGCAGCACTGAAGTGGAAAACC
Organism: Ginglymostoma cirratum; assembly: GCA_024137785.1. Classification (NCBI taxonomy): domain Eukaryota; kingdom Metazoa; phylum Chordata; class Chondrichthyes; order Orectolobiformes; family Ginglymostomatidae; genus Ginglymostoma; species Ginglymostoma cirratum. The sequence goes on from JAHRHZ010000266.1 coordinate 45,383,401, forward strand.
CATACCAAGGCACTGGAAATAACAACATCAAAAACAGGCCTGACACTTCAACAAAAAACAAAAAGTAGATCACACTGGGAACAGCTTACCACATTTGAAAAAAGAAACCCAAGAGGGTAGAAAAGAGATGAAAGACCTCAAGTGTTTTCACTGCAATAAGGTGGAACACACAAAGTCACAGTGATGGTGGTTTAAGAAAGGCACTGGGAGAAAGGACACAGTAAAAGACGCTAAATCAATAGGATTAGTTGAGATAGTGAAGGAAATCCCAAGACAATTTGAGGAGATGCAGAAGAGTACACAGCCTAATTATAGGCTGGATAGTAAGATAATGCCCGATCATTTCAAAGACTTCGCTTGTGTGGGTAAGGTTTACTGAGGTAGAACAGGGGGAGAAGGTAAAGAAGTCAAAATATTGAGAGATACAGGAGCTGGTCAGTCTCTAGTAGCAAAAGATAAAAATATTTGCACTTCTTCTGAAATATTGCCTGAGGAAGAGTGACAATCTGTGCAATCAATGGAGAGAGGATTACTGTTATCCTGTGTAAGGTAAGGGCAGAAAGCCCCATCAAGACTGCAGAAGTGATGGTTGGAGTGATAGAAAAATTGGCTATTCCAGGAATACAGTTTGTTCTTGGAAACAACACTATTGGATCACAGGTGTGAGTGTTGCCCATTGAAGTGGAAAAGCCAAAAGAAAATCAGGGAACTGACGAGTTAAAAGGAAAATACCCTGGAATTTTTCTGGACTGTGTGGTGACGCAATCCCACATAAGTTAAAACAAGCAGGGAAAACAAAAGAGAAAGTTGAAGGAGTTGAGGTCCAGTTAGCTGACACTCTGTTTGATGAACTGGTAAAGGAAAAGCCTAAGCAGGTAGAGGATCAGGCAGAGGTGTTTAGTTCTGAAAGACTAATGGAATTACAACAAAAAGATGAGACGATAAAGGATTTATATCATAAAGCCTACTCTGAAAAGGAATCAGAATGTATTCCAAAATGCTGTTACCTTAAGGATAAGATCTTAAGGCAGAAGTGGAAACTTTGGCAGGTTAGTGCAGATGAGAAATGGGCGGAAGTTCACCAGATTGTGTTGCCAGTAGCAAACAGACAGAAAATATTGTGGACAAACACAAATTACCTGTAGGAGGTCATTTAGGAGTGAGGAAGACTCAGGCTGATATACAGAACTATTTCTATTGACCTCGATTACATAAAGAATTGGTTGGATTTTGCTGTACCTGTCATACATGTCAAATGGTAGGAAAGCCACAGGCAGTGATAAAACAAATGCCTTTGATGCCAATTCCCATATTTGAAGAACATTTTATGCAGGCTATGATTGATTGAATAGGTCCCCTCCCTAAAAACAAAAGTGGGAACCAGTCTTTGCTACCTTAATGGTAGGGGAGGCGATGGCCTAGTGGTATTATCACTGGACTGTTACTCCAGAGACCCAGATAATGTTCTGGGGACTTGGTTCAAATCCCGCTATGGCAGATGGTGGAATTTGAATTCAATAAATATCTGGAATTAAGAATCTAATGATGACTTGAATCCATTGTCAATTGTCAGGAAAAACCCATCTGGTTCACTAATGTCCCTTAGGGAAGGAAACTGCCATTCTTACCTGGTCTGGTCTACATGTGACTCCAGGTCCACAGCAATGTGGTTGACTCTTAACTGCCCTCTGAGCAATTAGGGATGGACAATAAATGCTGCGTAGCCAGTGACGTCCTCATCCCGTGAATGAATAAGGAAGAAAAAATGGTTTCCGGAGGCAATTCCATTATGGAATGTCCAGGCAAGAGAAAGGTGGTGGAGGAGTTGCTTGCTTTCTTTACCCGCTATGGATTACCCTTGGAGATTCAGTCAGACCAAGGGTCCAATTTTACTGCCAAACAGTTTAAGGACGTCATGGAGATTTTAGGCATCAAACATTTTAATCAAGTGAGTAACATCCTGAATCCCAGGGAGCATTGGAAAGGTGGCATCAGACCCTAAAGAAAATGCTAGGGGCTTATTGCCAGGATTATCCCAAATGATTGGGATAAAGGTACCCCATTTATATCATTTGCTATTAGAGATGCCCCAAATGAATCAACTCAGTTTGCTCCATTTGAATTGATGTTTGGACATGAGGTAAGAGGGCCTTTAAAATTAATTAAGGAAAAGTTGATAGGTCCAAAGTCAGATATCTCACAGTTATAGTATGTATCTGAGATGAGAGAAAGATTAAACAGTGTATGTGAATTAGCTAGGCAACTTTTGAAGGTGGCACAGCACATAATGAAGCAAGAAGCAGATAAGATATCTAAAATTCGTACATTTGCCCATGGGTGCAAAGTACTGATGTTGTTACCAGTTGTAGGAGATCCCATCGAAGCAAGGTTAAGTGGTCCCTATCAGATTGAGAAGAAGTTAAGTCAAATGAATTATCTAGTAAACATACTAGATAGGAAAAAAGATTTACTGGACATGTCATGTGAACTTGCTGAAACATTACTATGAAAGGGAAAGGGAACCAGAAAAACAGACATTAGTTACAGCCACTTAGACTGACGATTTAAATCCAGTTGATTTGGATTTTGATGTGCATCAGAATAAATTGAATAATGAGGAAGTCCTTAAAGAGTGGGATAGGGTAGTGAGCTATCTGTCCCAGGAACAGAGAACTGAATTGAAAGTCTTGTTACAGTGCTATGAGCACATATGTTAAAATAGAATGGGGACCACTAGTACCCTAGTACATGAGGTTGATGTAGAGAATGCTGTTCTGATAAAACAACATCCCTGCAGGCTTAATCCTCTCAAAGCAGCGCAGGTTCAGAAGGAAGTGGAAGTGATGCTCCAAGAAACATCATAGAGCCGAGGGAAAGCAAATGGATTTCACCGAGAGCGTTGGTTCCCAAACCTGGTGGTACACAACAATCGGAAGGTCAATGCCATGACAAAATCTGACTGATATCCAATTCCAAGGCTGGAAGATTGTATGAAAAAAGTAGGACAAGCCACTTACATCACAAAGTTGGACTTACTTCATGGTTACTGGTAAGTACCTTTTTAGAGAGAGCAAAAGACGTTTCTGCTTTTGTAACTCCAAATGGGCTATATCAGTTTAGAGTAATGCCCTTTGGAATGAAAACCACACCAGCTACTTTTCAAATATTAATGAACAGAGTTGTTGCCGGATTGACTAACTGCCATCTATATAGATAACCAAGTGATCTTTAGCCATTCATGGATAGATCACATGGAGCATTTGGCAGAGCTGTCTGAGAGACTACTGGAGCCAAAGTTGGTCATAGACTTGGCAAAAACAGAATTTGCAAAGGCGGAAGTGATGTTCTTAGGGCCCAATGCTGAACACAGATGGATGACTTCGAGAAATGTGAAGATGAAGATCATTGAGGAATTTCCAAGACCATCCTCAAAGAGAGAAGCACCACAATGTTTAGGATTGCGTGGATTGTACGGGAAATTTGTACCAAAGGTTTGTAGCGTGGTGGCACCATTGACAGATTTGTTAAAAAAAACATAAAATTTCAGTGGACAGAACAATGACAGGAGGCACTTGAGAATTTACAAGCAGTGTTAACCACTACACTGGTTTTAGCCCTGCCAAATTTCTTGAAACCCTTCAATCGACATGAGCGATGTAGGTGTTGGAGCTGTATTGTTACAGGCGGATGATTCTGGAATTGAAAGACCAATCATTATTATTCAAACAAAGCTCAATTTCCACCAGAGAAAAATATTCAACCATTGAAAAAGAGTTATTGAGACTAGTAAATAGCCTCACAATATTTTAACGTTTATGTTGCAAACAATGCATCAGAGCTGATTTTATACACTGATCACAAAACTTTGACTGTTCTGGAATGATTTAAGGACAAGAACACAAGATTATTATGTTGGAGTCTTATGTTACAACATTTAATTTACAGATTGTACATGTTGACGGTCATGAAAACATTATCACAGATGCTTTATTGCGGATTTAAAAGAAAATCGTTTATATAAGATAAAAACGGTAGTCTTCAACGTTGTATATATGTATAGAATTAGTATGAAATGCGTAACTCTAGATTAATGAGCTATGGACAAATAATATAAAGGAGTTAAGGTTCCAAAGAAAAATGTTGAAGCTATCTTTTTAGAATGATAGTTCATTTTTTCTTAAGCGGGGAGATGTTGTAAAGTGGGCTAGAGTACTTATGGATTGAGAGGCAGGAAGATAGAGTTTGATGTTTGTAAAATATTGGTTTTTGTAAAAATGCTAAGGGGGAAAGCATTGCGTAGTCCCTTTAAAAGATTGTGCTTTTCCTATGCTTAGAGATTTAAATAAAACGTCTGTGGGCAGTAGCTTGTGAGTTTGCAGGCACACAGAGAACCCTTGAATTGAAACATTTGTATCAAAAGGCCATACAGTTAGCAGGCCAAGCAACAGTTTTGTTTTGTTATCGAGACAACTAGTTTTGATTTTAGCCAATCAATTTGGATCAGGCGCTTAGATACCAAAAACCAATTAAATTTAAATCTGATGGTTTTGACAACATAGGACCAATCCTATTGTAATAAATTGACATGTCATCAAGGGCAAAAAGGAGAGGGAAGTTGGAAAATCAAGAAAACTACTGCCATCTGGTAGAGTTAACAGATCTCAGCTCGCTAGATAGAATTGCCGGCTCTCACAGTTTTCTCGAAGTCTTAGAGAAAGCACCATCTAAATGAAAGGTACCAATGACACAACTGGTTAATATTCCTGATAGAACAATCGATGAAGAAGGCTTCCTGACAGAATATTCGATGGAGAAGGCACAGAGTACTCCAGAAAATCATAATCTGGCAGTAATTTCAAGAGACTAAATTCTATTGTTTTTATTATTTTGTTTTATATAAGTGGGACTCTTATTTATTGGAACAGCATACTATTAGAATCTTGTTCTTTTCTGGAATCGTAGTTAGAAGGGATTTATTTGGTTTGTTAATAATTTAGTTAATCTGCTCACCGTTAGAGTTAGATTAATAAATTCTCACTTGTTGATTGTAAAGTGATTGCCAGGGGTTTACTTTATGCAACCACTAGAAGTTGCTGAAATGCAGCTTACACCACTTTTCACACTCCTTTTGCATATCACGGTGCAAGGTGCTCCTGTTTGGGTGTTTTGATTTTAGTTCTCAGAGGTGATCGACCTCCACTTTATAACAATGGGAACATCCTTCCTGTGTTTAGCCTGTGAAGTCCTACTTATAGGTTTCTATAAGATCCTCCTAATACCTCTAAACATCAGCGAATATAGTCTTCACCAATCCAGTCTCTCTTCATATGTCAATCCTGCTATCCTAGGAATGTCAGGAACATCTGCTGTACTCTTGCCATATTCAGAACACCTGTCCTAGGTAAGGAGTTCAAAACTGCATATGATACTCCTGGTATGGTCTCACTAAGGCCCTGTACAATTGTAGCAAGACATCCCTGCTCCTGTACTTGAACCCTCTTGCTATGAAGGCTAACAGACCACTTGTCTACTGCCTGCGGCAATTAAAACAAAGTACAGAACAATACAACACAGGCCCCTCAGTACTCCAAGCCTAGGCCAACACATTTTGTCCTTCCAAACTAAAACTGTATTCACTTACAGGATCCATATCCCTCTAATCCTTCCCTATTTATGTATTCATTCAAGTGTTTTTTGAATGCTGTTATTCTGTCTGCTGGCATGCTTCATTGTGGCAACTAGTGTACAAGGACATCCAGGTCTTGTTGCACATTCCTCTGTCTCAATACATAACAATTCAGATAATAATCTGCCTTCCTGTTTTCCAGACCAAGTTATTATTTTTCTGCATACAAAACTGACTATATGTTAACAAGTTATTTGGCCAGCTTTGCTGAAGGAAATAAAATCATTGGCAAATCTATAATATTCTCAAATGTAGACCTTACCTGTTAAGATGGATATATTAATTAATGATTGGGAGTTAAAGGTGGTTGTCAAAGGTTGATGTTTTATTCATAAGTAGAGAGCTAACAGTGAAACCTGATTCTTAAAAAGCATTTAATAAATACAAGGGAGCTGCACTGAAAATCCCTGTATTTTACCCGGAATATGAAGAGACATAAAAAAGGTTAAAGATGTTAAAAGTAAATAGAAAGGGGCTGCAGTCATTAAGTGGGATATAATAAGGACTCAAGAAAAATATCAGCAACGTCACTAATCAAGGCTTAGGGCCACTTGGAGATGAAGATGAGAACGTGAGGCATGAATACAGGAGATCAAAAGTTAGTCAAACTATAAGTTTTGACGAGGGTGGAGTAGAGATGTGGAATGATTTAAGAAGGTAATTCCCTAACCTACAGATAATTATCAAGAATTATACGTCAATAAATTTGGAGAAAGGTGTAAATGCAGTTTTGGAGATTCTGCAGAGGATGTGAAAGAGCTCTTGCACAAAACAGGTGTTTACAAGATCTGTTGGTTAGAGTTGGATGCTGTCAGCGTACATGTGAAACTACATATGTTTTCAAATAATTTATTCCAGAATAGCATGTAAGTAAGAGAAAGAAGATGGGAAATCAAAATTAATAAACATAAATCACTTGATAAGTGAATTAAAGAATCAGCACAAAAGTCAGAAACAGAAATCAATGAAATATTGAAACAAAACAAAGAACTGCGGATGCTGGAGATCTGCAACTAAAATAGAAATTGCTGGAAAAGCTCAGCAGGTCTGGCAGCATCTGTAAAGAAAAAGTCAGAGTTAACATTTCGGGTCTGGTGCCCCTTCCTCAGAACTGGTAGAGTGCTACATCTTCCTACAGATGGCACCAGACCTGCTGACTTTTTCCAGCAACTTTGTTTTTGCTCCTTGTTTACAGCATCTGCAGTTCTTTCGGGTATTATTCATTATCTCCTTGTTTGCCTCCCCCTTTCATATCTCTCTCTCTCGGCTGCATCTCCATCGATCCACTCGCCTCTCCCCTTTGCTCCCCAGTCCCCAAACTTCAGCTTCAGCATAAGTACAACCTTTTCATGGCTGCTAACAGTTCTAATGAAGAGTCACTGAACTCACAATATTAATTCAGCCTTCTTCCCACAGATGCTGCTACACCTGCTGAGTTTCTCCAGCAATTTCTGTTTTTTGTTTCAGTAAAACAATAGAATTACTGAGGAACGAATCCTCATTCCAAAGGTGTAATGTCAATAATATGGAGTTTGGCAGGAAATAAATTCCAATAAACCACATGCTACCAATGAAAAATAAGTTATACATTTTCATGAACTGTAGAACTGAGTTCATCATGCACAGTTCGGTTTTACAACAGATCATCTACTGTCATCTAAACCTATCCCAAGTGTCCTCACTGGAGTCATTCGGAAGAGCACCTAGAAAAGATAGTTTGTTCCTGAATATTTAGTTTTCTAATAACTTCAATGATGCTTCTTTCAGGGGGTAGATGGAGGAGATCCTAAACAAATGTTTTGCATCAGTATTTACCGTGCAGGAGGATATGGAAGATATAGAACGTGGAGAAATAAATGGCAAACTCATGAAAAATGCCCATATTGCAGAGGAGAAGGTGATGAACATCTTATAATGCATAAAGGTGGATAAATCCCCAGGACCTGGTCAGATGTACCGTAGAATTCTATGGGAAGCTAGGGAAGTGATTGCTGGGCCTCTTCGCTGACATATTTGTCTCATTGATAGCCACAGGCGAGGTGCTGGAATCTAGAAGTTGGCTGATGTGGTGCCACTATTTAAGAAAGGTGGTAAGGAAAAGCCAGGGAACTATTGACCGGTGAGCCTGACATTGGTGGTGGACAGGTTTTTGGAGGGAACCCTGAAGGACAGGATTGGAAAGGCAAGGACTGATTAGGAATAGTCAATACGGGTTTGTACATGGGAGATTGTGTCTCACAAACTTGACGCATTTTTTGAAGAGGTAACAAAAAGGATTGATGAAGGCAGAGTGTTGGACATGATCTATATGGACTTCAGTAAGGAGTTCAACAAGGATCCTCATGGTAAACTGGTTAGCAAGGTTAGATCACTTGGAATACAAGGAGAACTAGCTGTTTGGATACAGAACTGGCTCGAAGGTAGAAGACAGAGGGTGGTGGTGGAGGGTGGCTTTTCAGACTGGAGGCCTGTGACCACTGGTGAGCCATAAGGATCAGTGCTGGGTCCACTGCTTTTTGTCATTTATATAAATGATTTGGATGTGAGTATAATAGATATGGTTAGTAAACTTGCAGATGATGCTAAAATTGCCGGTGTCGTGGATAGTGAAGAAGGTTACCTCAGAGTACAATGGGATCTTGATCAGGTGGGCCAATGGTCCGAGGAGTGGCAGATGGAGGTTAATTTAGATAAATATGAGGTGCTGCATTTTGGAAAGGCAAATCAGGGCAGGACTTATGCACATAATGTTAAGGTCCTGGGGAGTGTTGCTGAACAAAGACACCTTGGAGTGCAGGTTCATAGTTCCTTGAAAGTGTAGTCTCAGGTAGTTAGGATAGGAAAGAAGGCATTTGCTTTGCTTTCCTTTATTAGTCAGTGCATTGAGTATAGGAGTTGGGAAGTCATGTTGCAGCTGTACAGGACATTGGTTAGGCCACTATTGGAATACTGCATGCAATTGTGGTCTCCTGAGAGGGGAAATACTTAAAAGGGACCTAAGGGGCAATGTTAAGGGACAGAGGGTGGTGCGTGTATGGAATGAGCTGCCAGAGGACAGGTACAATTACAACATTAAAAAGCATCTGGATGGGTATATGAATAGGAAGGGTTGACAGGGATATGGGTCAAATGCTGGCAAATGGGACTAGATTTAGAATATCTGGTCAGCATAGAGGAGTTGGATCATGTTGTACATCTCTATGACTCTATGGCTGATTTTATTTAATCTTTTGATAGTAGCTCTGACGTTATCCCCCTTTTGTTTTAATGAGACATTTTAACCATTAGCTTTCCGAATTCTGAAATTTCTGAGCAAGCAGCTTGCAATGAAGTGATCAAGCTCCCTGCATCAATCATCATTTTTTTACCAGCGGCAGTTTGCTGATTTTCTAGATCCTGTGGAAAAAGCTAAAGGATCGTTAATCATACCATAAACTGGAGCTGGCTCAGGAGCCCAGAAGGCTGATGCATATGTATGTTCAATCATTCTTCAAGAATAATTCTTTATTCTTCTTCCCCAGTCTTGTTGCTTTACACTTGTCAACATTGAATTTTACTCACTATATCTCAAACCAAATTTCCAGTCCAACCAGACATCTCTGCAATTGATCAACCTGCGACGAATGACTTGGAATTCCTTCATTTTGGTATCATAGCACTATTTGATCACTTTGCTTCTATCCATAGTTCCACATTATTAATATATTGCCTGAATAGGCAAAAATCCCATTATTGATCCTTATGTGATTTGTACATCCAGCAATGCTATACTTTACAAACCCTGGAACTGTTCCATTCCTTGAAGGAGTAAAATTGACATTAAAAAAAAGCACAGGTAAATTTGCATAGTTAAAGAAACATTAAAAAACCCAGCATTTAAAAATGATGCTACAGGCCTTGCAAACATTCCATCCAGGGACTTATCTTATTACTTAATTAATCTGATTTGTTTGATATCCTGAGGGAAAACGTTGCAAGAAGGCTTTCTGATCCTCAAATTACAGTGAAACAAATTTTCAGAATGTCGATATATTAAATTCCTACACCTCAGCAATCATCTGTGTTTTGTTGCCTCCTGTGGATGACACAACCCTATATATCCAGCCTAATTTGTTATGAACAACTTTAAGAAATGGTTTTGAATCATTTCTACATAAGGAACAAGTTTCTGTAACTGTATCATTGCCTGATGCTTCATAAACTAACAACAGTTGATGTGGGCATATTTTTACAAAGCCAGGTTATTCTCTTTCTCTCGATGTATATCTACAAGATCAAATTGTTTATGTTTTCAAGAAGCCAGGTATCATTACTATTGCCACCCTAAACACTTACATGCTATCATAAAAACCTTTGCAGCTCAGTAAACCTAGGAAAGAATAATAAATATTGAGCGTTAGCCATGCAGCATAACCAGTTAAGGATGTGACAGCACACACCAGGAGTGCCTGCATTGACGCAAAAAGAAAATACAGTGGAATCTGGAAATTTGAAATAATACTGAAATGCAAAGAATGCTAGAAATACACAGCAGGGCTGCCAGCATCTTTGAAGTGAGAAACAGAGTTCAAAAACAAAGTTGCTGGAAAATCTCAGCAGGTCTGGCAGCATCTGTGAAGGAGAAAACAGAGTTGATGTTTTGGTTCCAGTGACCCTTCCTCAGAACTAATAGTGGCTGGGAAAATGTCAGTTTATATGCAGAAAATAGGGAAGTGGGTGGGGTAGGGAGTAAACAATAGGATAGAGCCCAAAGAGAGAGAAAGACAGTTAGGCAGACAAAAGAATTGCTAACGATCAGGCTTGGAGGGTGAATACTTGTTAATGGGGACTGTTAGTGACTAACAACAGGGGGTGTGTAATGGCAGGTTATGTGGTAACAAGGCCTGGTGTGTGGGGTAGGGGCTGGGACATGGGACAGTTTAGGCCCTAAAATTATTGAACTCGATATTGAGTCCGGAGGGCAGTAGGGTCCCCAAGCAGAAAATGAGGTGTTGTTCCTCCAGCTTGCATTGGGCTTCACTGGAAAACTGCAGCAAGCCAGAGACAGAGATGTTGGCCAGGGAGCAGGGTTGTGCGTTAAAGTGGCATCTGCATCCGTGGTTCTTCTGGTTTTTTATAGAGAAACAGAGTTAATGTTTTGAGATCTGATGAAAGATGACAGAACTGAAATGTTAGTTTGAATTTTCTTGGTTTGCGGTCCTGACATTTGCTTCAATCACTCATTAGAGCCGTCGGGTAGCTGTGGCAGGAAATTTTCCTGGAGGTGGCCAGTTAAGTACCCTCTTATTTAGGGTATGAGGGAGTGAGGTGGTTTATAAAGAAATGAGGTCGATGGAGCGCAATTGCGGACACCGAGATGGTTTGAGGTGTGTATACTTCAATGCAAGAAGTATCAGAAATAATGCGGATGAACTTAGAGCATGGGTTGGTACTTGGAACTACGATGTTGTGGCTATTACAGAAATTGGGTAACTCAGGGAGAGGAATGGATGTTGGAAGTTCCGGGATTTAGATGCTTTAAAAGAAATAGGGAGAGTGGAAAAAGAGGTGGGGGTGTGGCATTGCTAGTCAGGGCGAGTATAGCAGCTACTGAAAGGCAGTTCAAGAATGATATGTCTACAGAGTCAGTTTGGGTTGAGGTCAGGAACAAGAAAGGAGCAGTCACTTTGCTGGGGGTTTTTTAGACCCCCTAATAGTTGCAGAGAAGTAGAGGAGTGGATTGGGAGGCAGATACTGGAAAGGTGCAGAAGTCACAGGGTTGTAGTCATGGGTGACTTCAACTTTCCAAATATTGATTGGGAACATTTTAGTTGTAATAGTTTAGATGGAGCAGTTTTTTCCCAGTGCGTTCAGGAAGGATTCCTGACACAGTATGCAGATAGACCAACACGAGGAAAGGCCACTTTGGATTTGGTGCTTGGCAATGAACCGGGCCAAGTGTTAGACCTGTTGGTAGGAGAGCATTTTGGCGGTAGTGGTCATAACTTTGTTTCTTTCACGATAGTCATGGATAAGGATAGGTACATACGGCAGGGTAAAGTTTACAATTGGGGGAAGGGTAATTACAATTCAGTTAGGCAAGAACTGGGTAACATAAATTGGGAACAGATGCTGTCAAGGAAGAGCACCATAGAAATGTGGAGATTGTTTAAGGAATGCATACTGCATGTGCTCAAAATGTTTCTCCCTACCAGGCAGAGAAGATGCAGTCGAGTGAGGGAGCCATGGTTCTCGAGAGAGGTTGAATGACTGGTTAAGAGGAAGAAGGATGCTTATGTAAGCTTTCAGAAAAGAGGAACGGAAAAGGCTCTAGAGGGATACAAGTTAGCCAGGAAGGAGCTGAAGAAAGGGCTTAGGAGAGCTATAATGGGGCATGAGAAAACTTGGCGGATAGGACCAAGGAAAACTCCAAGGCTTTTTACAAGTATGTGCAGAACAAGAGAATGACTAGAGAAAGGGCAGGGCCGATCAAGGATTGTAAAGGGAATTTGTGCACAGAGCCTAAAGAGATAGGAGAGATCCTTAATGAATTCTTTTCTTCAGTATTCACAACTGAGAGGGACCTAGTTGTAGAGGAGGACGTTGTGAAACAGGCAGGTAGGCTAGAGGAGGTTGATGTTCGTAAAGAAGATGTGCTAGGAATTCTGAGGAAGTTGAAGATAGGTAAGTCCCCCGGGCCTGAAGGGATTTATCCAAGGATTCTATGGGAAGCGAGGGACGAGATCGCAGGGCCTTTAGCGATGGTCTTTTCGTCCTCACTGTCCACGGGTATAGTGCCGGAAGATTGGAAAGAGGCAAATGTCATTCCCTTGTTTAAAAAAGGGAACAGGGATAACCCTGGAAATTACGGACTAGTTAGTCTTACATCAGTGGTGGCCAAATTATTGGAATGGGCTCTGAGAGACAGAATTTATGATCACTTGGAAAGGCCCAGTTTGATTTGTGATAGTCAGCATGGATTTGTGAGGGGTAGATCATGCCTCACAAACCTTATTGAATTCTTTGAAGAGGTGACCAAACACGTGGATGAAGGTGGAGCAGTGGATGTGTAAGGCGTTTGATAAGGTTCCCCATGGTAGGCTCATGCAGAAGGTAAGGAGGCATGGGATGGGGGAAATGTGGCAGATTGGATTCAGAATTGGCTGACGCTTAGAAGACCAAGGGTGGTAGTGGGCGGAAAATGTTCAACATGCTGTTCAGTTACGAGTAGTGTACCACAAGAATCTGTTATGGGTCCTCTTCTATTTGTGATTTTTGTAAATGATTTAGATGAAGGAGTGGAAGAGTGGATTAGCAAGTTCGCAAACGATACGAAGGTGGGTCTAGGCGGGGACAGTGTGGAGGGCTGTCCTAGGTTACAAAGAGACATTGATAGAATGCAGAGTTGGGCTGAGAAGTGGCACATGGAGTTTAACCCTGAAAAGTGTGAGGTGATTCATTTTGGAAGGACAAACTTGAAAGCAGAATACAGGGTTAACGGCAAGATTCTTGGCAGTGTGGAGGAGCAGAAGGATCTTGGGGTTCATGTTCACAGATCCCTGAAAGCTGCCACCCAGGTGGATAGAGTTGTTAAGAAGGCGTATGGTGTGTTAGCTTTCATTAACAGAAGGATTGAGTTCAAGAGCCATGAAGTTATGCTCTAGCTATTCAAAAGCCTGGTTCGGGGACATCTGGAGTATTGTGTCCAGTTCTGGTCACCTCAATACAGGAAAGATGTGGAAGCGTTGGAAAAGGTGCAGAGGAGATTTACCAGGATGTTGCCTGGAATGGAGGGAAGGTCTTACGAGGAAAGGTTGAGAGAGCTAGGGCTTTTCTCTTTAGAACGATGAAGGATGAGAGGTGACTTTATAGAGGTGTACAAAATGATCAGAGGTATAGATAGAGTAGACAGCCAGAGACTTTTTCCTAGGGTGGAGGTAGCTTTTACGAGGGGACATAGTTTTAAAGTGAAAGAAGGTAGATATCGGGAAGACGTCAGAGGTAAATTCTTTATTCAGAGAGTGATGGGGTGTGGAATGCATTGCTGGAGAGGATAGTGGAGTCGGCCTCATTAGGGGCATTAGATAGACATATGGATGATAGTATAAGGTAGCGGTGGAGGTTGGATAGACCTTAGGTTTCAGGTAAAAGTTCAGCACAATTTCGTGGGCCGAAGGGCCTGTACTGTGCTGTACTGTTCTATGTTCTTTTATTTAAGAATAGAGGTGAACCAAGAAAGCACGAGACCCAATAGGAGGGCCTATAGTTATATCCATCTAGTATTCTCACCTTAAAATACAAGCAATCTTTTCAACAAAAACTAAAAATTGCATATGGTCACATGTAAGTGGCTATCAATGCAGAAATGTCAAGATGCTCCACTTCCCACTCTTCCAATGGGAGACCACCTCCAGTTAATTGTTTGGCTCCTGTTTGGTGTTGAGATAATTCCAACAACTTTGACCTAATTAGCTCATTAGTGGGCCTAACTGGCTAACCATCACTATCAAGCAACTTTGCAAATTGCCTTGAGATCCCATATAAATCAATGCAACTGTTATTTTCTGTATTGTGTACAACTCTTTTGATATTAACTGCAATAGCATCGATTCTCTGACTTTGGGAAGTCATTAGCAATTTCAAACAGTAAGAGGCAAAAGACCAGATAGAGATTAAGTTCACAAAGTTGGTTTGCATTTCCAATGCTGAGGTCATTACATTTCTGAACTGATATCATGACTTGACTGTACATCTGTTATCTATGCAAGTATTTAGAAAGGACTGAAGAATGGCCTTCAGTATGAGATGGAAGGAAAGAGGGAGGAAGAAGGTGACCATCCTGATATCTTGGCGACCTGTCCTGTATTAATTTAGACAAAAATGTTCAAACAGAAGATTGACGTTTTGCAAAATACAATCTCTTTGAATTAAAGAAAATTAACAAGTCATTGTGACATGGCTGCTTTCTCCAGAAGGAAAGATGGAGGAAGAGTTTCCTAACATCACTCAGTGAACAGGATGTTGTCATCACAAGCTACAGAGATCAATGTACTCTATGCTAAACATCCATTTGTGCTTTGGCATCAATAAACCACCCTCAAACTTTAAAAATAAAATCACACATGGAATGTGAGTGTTGTTAGCTGGGTCAGCATTCATTGCACATTCCTAGTTGCCCTTGAGAAGGTGGTGGTGAGCTGCCTTCTTGAATTGCTGCAGTCCATTTGGTCTGGGTAGGATCACAATACTATTAAGGATGGAGTTCCAGGATTTTGACACAGTGACACTAAAAGTGAAACAATATACTTCCAGTGACTTGAAGGGGAACTTGCAGGTGTGCTTTTCTTTTCATTTATCTGCTCTTTTTCTAAATTGCAGTGCTTGTAGATTTAGAAGGTGTCGTCTAAAGAGCTTGGGTGAATTTTTGCACCTTATAGGTGGTGCACACTGCAGCTATCGAGCATCAGTGCTATAGAGAGTGAATGTTAATAGATGTGGTGCCAATCAAGGGCCCTGCTTTTTCCTGGATGTTGTCAAACTTCTTGAGTGTTGCTAGAGTTGCACGAATGCAGGTAAGTGGGAAGTATTTTGTCATAATGTTGACTTCTACCTTGTAGACAGTGGGCAGGTTTTGCGGGGTCAGAAGGTGAGTTATTCACTGAAATATTCCTAGCCTCTGTTTTGTACTCACAGCCACTGTGTTCATATGGCAAGTTCAGTTGAATTTCAGGATGTTGATAGTGGGTAATTCAGTGATGGGGATATCACTGAATGTCGAGGAGAGGTGGTTAGGTACTATCTTGCTGGAAATGGCCATTGCCTGGCACTTGAATTTTATGTGTCAGTTTTCAGTCCAAGCCTGGGTATTGTCCAGATCTTATTGCAGGGTAAAATCTGTTACTATTAACTGTTACAGGTTCTATATTTTTCCTGTCTATTTATATGATGTATCATATCTAAATGATTTATTATTAAGACATTTAATAAACTGCCATAAAATTGTGTACAAATAGTCATTCATTTTGTCCTCTTTTCCTTTTTGTATATTTAACTATTTATTTCATGTGTCATATCTAAATGATTTATTCTTAAGACATTTAACAAACTACCATAAAATTGAATACAAATACTTGTTCATTTTGTTTTCCTTTCCTTTTAGTATATTTTAAGAAGTTCTTATGGTGAATCTTGTATTATTTACTAGTTTACACTCAAAGTATATTTTCTCCATCTTTTATTTTACTCATACTTTGTTATTTTAAAAAGTATCCCAATCCTCTTGCTTACCGCTAATCTCCATCACATTGCATGTTCCTTCTTTCAGTTTGATAATATCCTAAACTTGCTGGTTAATCCTAATTGAAGGCAGATAACCATCTGTTTGACTACAAGTTGAGAGAGAGGAATGTACAATGAGACCTGGCTGTTCTCAAACACCAGTTGCTAACGTAAAAATGCAGGTGCTGCAGGCAGTGAAGAAGGCAAGCAGTATGTTGGTTTTCATAGCAAGAATGCTCAAGAACAGGAGTAGTGATGACTTCCAATGATTAGACAGGGCCTCGATACAATCACACCTGGAGTGTTGTGTGCTGTTTGTTCTCCTTATCTGAGGAAGGATATTCTGGCTATGGAGGGAATGCAATCAAGGTTTACCAGACTGATTCCTGGGATGTCATGACCGATGTGTTAGGAGAGATCGAATTAGTTAGGACTATATTCACTGGAGTTCAGAAGAATGAGGGGCAATCTCATAGAAAAATATAAAATTCTAACAGGACCAGACAGGAGTAGATGTAGAAAGGATGGTTCCAATGGCGGGGAGTCCAGAACCAGGGGTCATAGGGTAAAGCAGTTAGGACTGAGATGAGGAGAAATCTATTCACCCAGAGAATGAGCCTGTGGAATTCAATACTACAGAAAACAGTCAGGACTAAAACATTGCATGATTTCAAGAAGGAGTTGGATATAGCATTTGGTGCTAAAGGGATCAAAGGATATTGGGGGGGTTGGGGGGGGAGGGGAGCGAAGTAGGAACAGGTTATTGAGTTGGATTGTCAGCCACAATCATAATAAATGGCTGCACTGGCTCAAAGACCTGAATGGCCTTCTCCTTCTATATTTCTCTTGTTGGTTTATCCCTTTCCCAGATTTCTTCTTCTTCACTGGAACATATTGTTTTTCTGTGAGTCATGAACTATTTTCTCAAACATTTGCAATTTCTCATCAAAAATCTTTTCTGCTAAATTCTTTTCCCAATCCACTGCAGCAACTCTACCCTCATTCTTTTGTGATTACCCCTATTTAAGTTTAGCATAGTGTCAAATGACTAGTAATTCTACTATGTTATAGTCACTATTTCCAACGGGATCTTTTACTCCAAGATAATTTATTAAATCTGCCTCACTATCCATTACCAGATTCTAAATAGCCCGATCCCTGGTTGGATCCACAATATATTGTTCCAGGAAACTGTCAGAGATGCACTATATGAAATATTTGTGGTTACCTCTGCCAATTTGATTTCTCTCCCACAGACTGAGTGTATGAACATGAACACTTGGAGATGACAGATAAGTCACTACTTAATGTAATTATAAGTCTGAGCCTGGTATATGATTACCATTTATAATAGTGGTTGGTATGAAAGTTTAATAAATAGAGTTACTTTGAACTAGAAGCCTGAAGATTGCCTTTGAATTTGCCTTCTCCATGATCAGACTGTCCTGAATGCAGACTCATAGAATGGCATCAAACAGACAATGAAACGTGTAGTCTGAGATGGATACATGACCTTCCAAAGATAAGAAAAGGTGTGTTTTTGCAGCCAGTGCTTAAGATCTGAAACGGACAGCTCGATAGCTTGAAGGGGCAGATTCAATCAAGGGCTTCAAATGACAACTGAGTAATTTACTGAAGATGAATATCTGCAAGGTTACTGGGAAAAAGTAGTGGGACCAAATAAATTGTTCTTGCAAAGAGCCAAAATAGATCTATAGGCCTGAATGATTCTTTTCTGAACTATAACCAGTATATGATTTTAAAACAACTTTTAAACACAGGTGAAGTGCCGGAGGACTGGAGAGTTGCTAATGTTGTCCCCCTGTACAAGAAGGGTAGTAGTGATATTCCAGGTAACTACAGACCAGTAAGCCTGACGTCAGTGGTGGGAAAGTTGCTGGAGAAGGTACTGAGGGATAGAATCTATTTATATTTGGAAAAGAATGGGCTTATCAGTGATAGGCAACATGGTTTTGTGCAGGGGAGATCATGCCTTACTAACTTAATAGAGTTCTTTGAGGAAGTGACCAAGTTGATAGATGAAGGAAGGGCTGTAGATGTCATCTACATGGACTTTAGTAAGGCGTTTGATAAGGTTCCCCATCGTAAACTAATGGAGAAAGTGAAGTCACATGGTGTACAGGGTGTTCTAGCTAGGTGGATAAAGAACTGGTTGAGCAACAGGAGACAGAGAGTAGTAGTTGAAGGGAGTTTCTCGAAATGGAGAAAGGTGACCAGTGGTGTTCCACAGGGATCAGTGCTGGGGCCACTGTTGTTTGTGATATACGTAAATGATCTGGAAGAGGGCATAAGTGGTCTGATCAGTAAGTTTGCAGATGACACAAAGATTGGAAGAGTAGCAGAAAGCATAGGGGATTGTCAAAGAATACAGGAGAATATAGATAGACTGGAGAGTTGGGCGGAGAAGTGGCAGATGGAGTTCAATCTGGGCAAGTGTGAGGTGATGCATTTTGGGAGGTCTAATTCTAGAGCAAACTATACTGTAAACGGAAGAGCCTTGGGAAAAGTGATGAGCAGAGAGATCTGGGAGTTCAGGTCCATTGTACCCTGAAGGTGGCTGCACAGGTGGATAGAGTGGTCAAGAAGGCATATGGTATGCTTGCCTTCATCGGACGGGGTATTGAGTATAAGAGCTGGCAGGTCATGTTAAAATTGTACAAGACTTTGGTTCGGCCGCATTTAGAATACTGTGTACAGTTCTGGTCGCCACATTACCAAAAGGATGTGGAAGCTTTGGAGAGGGTACAGAGAAGGTTTACGAGGATGTTGCCTGGTATGGAAGGTGCTAGCTATGAAGAGAGGTTGAGTAGGTTAGGATTGTTTTCATTAGAAAAAAGGAAATTGAGGGGGGACCTGATTGAGGTCTTCAAAATCATGAAGGGTATAGACAGGGTTGATAGAGATAAGCTTTTTCCCAGGGTGAGGGATTCAATAACGAGGGGTCACGCGTTCAAGGTGAGAGGAGAAAAGTTTAAGGGGGATACACGCGGAAAGTACTTTACACAGAGGGTGGTAGGTGCCTGGAACGCGTTGCCAGCAGAGGTAGTAGAGGCAGGCACGGTAGATTCATTTAAGGTGCGTCTGGACAGATGCATGAGTAGGTGGGGAGCAGAGGGATACAGATCCTTAGGAATTGGGCGATAGGTTTAGACAGTGGATTTGGATCGGCACAGGCTTGGAGGGCCGAAGGGCCTGTTCCTGGGCTGTAAGTTTTCTTTGTTCTTTGTTCATTGTTCTAACTCTACAGAGGCCAGTATCCCATCACCAAGTCACCCTTTATTTACACATGGCGGGTCTTTGAGGCTGATTTGGCTTCCTCAGAACTAACTCCCAGAGTGAACAGAATTTCTGACACTTCTGTTTATATCTGTCAGCCAGGGCTCCCTAATCAACCCAGATTAACAGCCCAATCAGGGAACTCATATTCCGTGACGTCCTCCTGGCTGACCTCATTAAAATCAATACAGATTCTATACAGCATTTTTAATCTGCAGTTGCCCATTAAAGGAACAGGCGTAACCAAGGCCTGGATTGAGCTGAGCTCAAATGAAAAAAAACTCAATCAATGTCATATTGGTTGACATTTAAGCAACATTCCCTGTAAGCTCCACCACTGTGCAAAGCCCTCTGAGACCTGAGCAGCCGTGAAGAAAATTAGAGGGAACGCTGCACTTAACTTTGCTATTTCTACAGTCAAATACTTAAGAGACTGCAGAGCAATCTTGTCAGCCAACCTTGTTTTGTTAAAGGTGAGAGTGACCTGTTACCATGACAATTGATCATAAGATGTTACATGCCTTTGAGCTTCCTTCAGTCAAATGGGTACATTCTCATTCCAAGTCATATAGCTATAATAAGTGCTATTCTAGAGGAGAAGAAATACAGGTGACATTATGAACTGAAAAGAGCTCCATGATCGAGATGTGATCTACTATATTAGTTTGGAGGGAACATGGGGGGCTAAAGAATGGTTTTCTCTGTGATTGGTTGCGGGGCTTACAAGTCATGATGTGGCTGTGATCATTTTGATTACAGTGGAAAAAGCACAACATGGCACATCTATCTCATCTTCATGATTGTATCATCCTGGCACACAGGCCTTGTGCTGCTTCCTTCTGTTAGTTTTCTTTGTGCTCAACAGAGGAGCTCAAGATCAGTGTTCAGCAACGTAGTACAGCAAGACTGCTCTTGAAGGCTCACAAAAGAGGCTGAGCTGAAGGGCATGTAACTAAGTCAGATTGAATGTAATGGAGAAAAGTACCGCAGATCACAGATGTCGTAAACAGGCTCTGGCGCCTTGTGTGGGAGGCAATGTTTCCATAGAGAAGGGCTGCAGCGCGGAAGCACACTTACACCAGATTCAGAAGCAAGCGGAATCACTTTGACTGGCTTCAGGGACAAAGCTGGACAGTGTAGAGTGCCCTGACATGAGTGGTCAAGGTGAGTAAATGTAGCCTTAACCGTATCACCGGACCCACCACATCCTTATCACAGACACAGCTATGCACTCTGACTCTCAGACTGCAACAACCAACATTCCATTCCATTCCATCACCCACCCTTGCTACCTCCACAGCCTTGCAACTGTTCAGCTATGACAGGGACATTACAATCACATTGCCACACAACCACTAACACACAGCCCCTTATCTTGAATATCACTCATATAGAGTCATAGAGTCATACAGCATGGAAACAGACCCTTCAGTCCAACTATTCCAAGCCAGCCATGTTACCAAACTAAACTAGTCTCACTTGCCTGCATTTGGCCCATATCCATCCAAACATTTCTTTCTCATGTATTTATCTGAATGTTTTTTGAACATTGTAACTGTACTTGCATCCACCCACTTCCTCTGGCAGTTTATTCCACGCACAGACCACTCTCTGTGTTAAAAGACTGCCCCCATGTCTTTTTAAAATCTTTCTCCTCTCACCTTAAAAATATACCCCCTAGTTTTGAACTCCCCGACCCTATGGAAAAGACCCTTGCTATTCATCTTATCTATGCCCCTCATGATTTTATAATCCACAATAAAGTCACTCCTCTAATTAATATCTCCAGGAGACCAAAATATTGGAGGGGTTTGTCCATTACTCCTTCTCATGGGCTACTGGACAAGGTGCTGTTCTTTTTCTTAATGCTTTCATGGGATGTGGGCAGGCCAACATTTGTTGCTCATTCCAAATTACTCTTAAATCAATTAGCTTGCTCAATTATTATAGAGAACAGGTAAAATGATTTGGAGTCACATGCCGAGGCCGGATAAGACAGCTGATTACATTATTTAAGTTATACATAAAAAATGTCATTAATGGGATGTGAGTATCGTTCCGTGCTGGGGATTTATTGCCTATCTTTAATTGCCCTAGGTAAGGTGATAGTGAACAAAAACTCGGCAAGAAAGTTCCATCTATGCTTTCCTCAGTAAATTAAGGGTCATATTAGATTAAGAGAACTATAGAAAGTTGCAAAGAATTGTGGCTAGTCTCATGATTGCGAATGCATTAGAAACCAGCAAACAGCCATCAAGACTTAATGAAAATAACAGACCAGCCAGACATATTTAGACAGATTTTAAGAGCTTTTACATGTATATAAAATGGCCAGTAACTGAAAGAAAATGTTAGACTGCTAGAAGTAAAGGCAAGAGAAGTTGTTTTGGGTAGTGAGGGAATGGAAAAGATATTGAACAAGCATTTTTTGTTTGTCTTCTTTTAGAAGACAAATGTTTCAAACTAATATGTGTGTAACATAGGTGTTAAAAAGAGAGGAAATCAATATAATCCAAGAAAAAGTACTGGAGAAACCCAAGGGGCTAAAATCTGAAAAATCCCCACAACCTGCTAGCCTACATACCAGAGGTCCAAAAGAAATAGCTACTGAGATATTGGATAATCTAGTCATGATTTTCCAAAAAGTTGCAGAATCTGGAATGGTCCCAGTAGCTTGAAAGTTAGTTAATGTAAGGCAGCGATTACGAAAGGAAGCAAATAAATAAAACAGGCAGTTGAACTGAACATCAATTACCAGGCAAGGGCTGAAATCTATTTTAAGCAAAGTGTTAGCAATGTGTTTGGAAAATCATTGTATGAGCAGATAAAGTTTAACAGGGTTAAGAAAGGGTGATCATGTTTGACAGGCATATTTGTATCTTTTGAGAATGAAACCAATAGGGAATCAGTAGATGTGGTACAGTTGAATTTCCAAAAGACATTCAATAAGGTGCCAATCAAAAGATTAATTGGCCACATGGCAGCTCATGGAGTTAGGATGATGATTGAGCATGGATAAAGGATTAGCTAATTGACAGAAAGCAAAGAGTAGGCATAAAAGGGACACTTTCAAGTTGGCAGATTGTGACTAGTGGAGTCCGACAAGAATCAACACTTCATCCTTAACTATTTATGATCTATATTATTGTCAAGATAAATATGTGGAGAGTATGGCATTTAAGTTTGCTGATGACATAAAGTTAGGTCAAAATGTACACTGTAAGGAAGACAGAAAGTCTGCAAAGACCATTTACACAAGTGGACAACACAATAACAGATGGAGAATCATGTTGAGAAGTATGAGATTTCCAACTTCTAATATAAGAATAGAAAAGCAGAGAATTTACAAGATATAAAACTTGTCAGTATTTGTGTTCAGAAATAAGTGGCTGCACTTCTCCAAATAACTCAGAAAATTAGCACAAGATATGCAGTTAAGAAGGCAAGTGGCAGACTGGCGTTTATTTTAAGGGTTTTGGAGTACAGGAGTATGAAGTCTTGAACAATTATAAAGGACATTGGTGAGACCAAATCTGGAATATTCATAATTCTTGTCTCTATTATATTTTCATTGGAGGCAGCATAGTGACGGCTGGCTAGAATGGTCTTGAGATGCATGGGTTATCCCATGATGGAATAGTGAGTAAATTAGGTAAATGTTCTTTGGACCTTGGAAAAATGGGAAGTGATTTGGGTTGTATCACAAGTACGGAACCTTGAGTTATAGCCTGTCAACCCAAAAACGTCCTGATTATCCCTACCCAATCCATGCTGATATGTTTCCCTGAAACACATGAACCTTAATGTTGTGTAATGACATCTCTTGTGGCACCTCATCAAATGCTTTTTCGTCATCTAAATAGCGCACCCATTAGTTTCCTACATCCATGTTGCAAGTTACATCTTCAAAATACTTGAATCGATTCATCAAACATGATTTTCCTTTCATAAATCAGTGATGACTCTGTTTAATAATATCATGATTTTCTAAGTGCCCTTTGCCACTTCCCTAATATTAGATTTGAACATTTTGCTGACAATCGATGTTAGGTTAACTGGCTTACAGTTGTCCATCGTTTCTTTTCCTCCTTTCTTAAATGCTGGGCTCATCTTTGGGAACTGTTCTAGAATCTAAGGAATTACGAAATGTCAAAACTGAAGCATCTACTATGTGAATAGCTACATATCTTAAAACCCAGGGATGCAGGAACAATAATTTGTCTAGTTTATTTCTTTATTTATTCTGGTTTATTTAAGTTATTCACTTGGTTTCTCATTATTTCTGCAATGCTTTTTGTGTCTTTTAACCTGAAGACAAACACAAAGGGCCAAAATTGCATAGTTAAGATGGGAAACAGGAGTTGAATCTGTTTATACTTTAGGAAGCTGCCTCTGTGGAAAACTGGAGTTTGGAACTGTGCGGGGATTAGACGTTAAATGATGTAGAGACCGGTTTCCTTTTCAATTAAAGCTACGCAATGTAGGAATGGAGGTAGATTTCAGATATACGAGGCAATCATCACTGAGGCTTCTTTTCTGAATAAAGTTTGTACCAAAGTACTTCCACCAGAGGGAAATTATATTTTATAACAGAGAGAATATCTGTCTGTTTGAAAGAGAGAATAAAAATCTTTTTCTCGAGAATGGTGGGCGGAGGCCACTTTACGTTTGGGGTAGTGTTGTCTTCATGACCCTCTTCCATCTCCTCTGGCCTCTTGTTGCCTTGTACCATGCCCCTCTTGTGCAAGCTACTATACTTCATCTGTAATGACCTTGATTTTAGAGGGTACAGTACCCATTTCCAGCTGTGCCTTTCCAATTTCTCAGATGGCTACAATGTCCACTGATAGAAAGCCTAAGGGATGCAATCTTGAATCAGCAAAGTCCTTAATGCTTCAAACATCACATGACCTGTTATGGACTGTTGCAACTTTATTTTAAAGTTAGTAGCTCTTTAGCCTCTGAAAGGCATGAGCACTAACCTTTTTAAACTTTTCTGGCCTCTCAGATTGAACTCTGACACGGTCTCACTAGCAGACAGCTGATATGATTCAGCTGTTGAACACTAGCTGTCCCAGGACAATTGTAGACATTTTCTAATCAACCTCTTCAGAGATGTTAGTACGCACCCCTGGAGTGGGTGGGATTTGAACCCAGAACTTCTGGTTCAGGGGTTGGGACATTACCTCAGTACAACAAGAATCTCACTCCCAGGACAATTCTAAGAGGTAGGAGAGTTGGGTTTTCAACTAGTCCTTAATTTTAATTCAGCAGTTTCAGAGTACAGGAGAGTTTGCAGGCTCATGATTTGTCTGCTATTTTTGAAGGACACCAGCCTTTATTCTGGCCCAAATCAACCTGCAAAACTCTGGTCCAAAGGGGTTATTTCCACCATTTCTCCATTTCCCCATTACAAATCCCAGTTGTCTACCTCAATGGGCTATGTTTACTTTCACTAATTTCTTTCTATTTACACACCAATAGAAATGGTTACAACATTTTTTAATGCCTTTCATAATCTTGCAGTCTATTTTCATTTTTTTGTTAACATCTTAAGCCTTTGTTCTGAATTCTAAAATCCTGCTAATCCTCAGGTTCCCTGCTCTTTTTTTGAACATTTTAAGCATCTTCCTTCAATCTAATGATAACTTTTCCTGTTAGTCATGGTCAGGTCTCCTTTCCGGTGTTTTTTTTCCAATGAAAGGAATGTATACTGGTGCAGATTATATACAATTGAAAGTTTTGGATGTTTTTCACTCCTTTAAGGCAGGAACAGACTTGGCTTTGTTGCGAATTGATCTCAAGACAAGGTCAGGACAAGTTTACTAGTGTCTCAGCTAAACTATGCGAAATAAACCTGGGTGCTGATTTACAATTCAACGCAGTCACTAAAGATCTGGAAGGTGGAGCAGACGAATGGTTTTTCTCAGAGCTTTGCTCATACTCTGTGAGTCTGTTTATTTTTCTTCTGTATCAAGATTACCTCCACTGCTAAAAAGTGAGGGTCTGTTTTTTTTCTGTTATCCAATTAACCATTCCCTAATGCAGCCAACACCAGGCCTGTGTGTGTGTTCCGTGGCTGACCAGGAATATTATATGTGACTGTTTCTAATGATAGGTATTTAGATAAATAACAGATTTTGTTAAGTAATAGAGAACAGCTGAGATAGAATGTGAACATGAGATTTTGGTTGGTAAGGAAAGAAAACTTGCAATTAGCATTTACAACAAATTTTGTTTCAACCAACACCTTCTGAACTGGCGCTCTTGATAAACCTTCAAAAATTATATACCTCAAATACTGCGATCTACCATGATGTCCAAGTATTTAAGCTATAAATAAAGTATAAAAGTGATGTGTATACCCCCTGCATTACATTTCAATTAGTTACTGTGTGTTCTACATTTATTTATAGAAGTGTATTGATATTTTTACATAGATTTTTTGAGGGATGTTGATGCCTTGAAGCTTCACTTGGTCAAGGTTTACTGCAGTTATGCGTACCTCTTGGTTATTTGGAATATTTGATAAGCCGACACATCCCTGGTCCTATAGATGCCAGTTAATAAAAAGTTTGGTGTAAACTAAATGGACTGAAATAAGTTTAAACTTACTGTCTTCTGCAGTTAAGTAAATGATCACATCCAGCTCTGTAACTGCATGAAAGCTCACACATCTAAATCTTAGTAGTATAGTGCGGTTGAAACAATGTGTAAATATGAGAAACAAAAACAAAGTTGCTGGAAAAGCTCACCAGGTTTGGCAGCATCTGTGAAGGAAAAAACAGAGTTAACATTTCAGGTCCGGTGACCCTTCCTCAGAACTGGAGGAAGTTCTGAGGAAGGGTCACCAGACCCGAAACGTTAACTCTTTGTCTATTCTTTCACAGATGCTGCCTAACCTGCTGAGCTTTTCTAGCAACTTTGTTTTTGTTCCTGATTTACAGCATCCACGGTTCTTTTGGTTTTTATTTAGTGTAAATATGAGAGTTTGGTGAAGTGGGAGGTAACACATACTTTTCTTTTCACTAACTTTGTCAGCTTCCAGGTGAGTACCAGTTCATAAATTACATTGGAAGGGACTGATAGTTAATAGAAATTTGAATCTGCATACTGAGAACTGGGAAAAAAGTTGATTGATTTATTTCCTGAACTTAAAAATCTACTTGCAGAACCTGAGTCCTCTTCCTACCTGTATCATTGGTTCCAGTATTGACCATGACCTCCAGCTGTTAGTTCTCCCCCAAAAAGATGTCCTGCAACCTCATTGACCCTGACACCAGGGAGGCAATACATCATTCTGGAGTCACATTTACCTGCAGAAACATCTGTCTTATTCCCTATCACTCTTCTTCTTACCTTTCTGTAAAGCTTCATTGTCTGTGGTACCCCAGACTAGGCCCCATCTGGAGCAGAAGGTCCTAGGCATATATTTTCATAAGGAGGTTGAATATGTACAAGGCACTAGTTCCACTTTAGTTGGAACATCAGACTTAGAAAAGAAGTGAAAGTATTGGAGAGAGTGCAGAACATATTTACAAGGGTTCCAGGGTGAAGAATTTCAGGTATGAAAGTTTGAAAAGCTAGGGCTGTTGTTCTTAGAAAATAAAAAGCTGTGACGAGATTTGTTTGAAGTTCCAAGTCATTAGGGGTCAGGGCAGAGTCAATGGGGAGAAAATGGTCCCACTCATGAAATGATTGAGAGAAAAAGAGAGCAGATTTTAAAGATTTAGTGAAAAACAGAAGTAATCTGAAGAAAAGCATCTTCTCATAGTGGGTGTTTATGATCTGGAATGTACTGACAGAGTAAGTGTGGTGGTGGCAGGTTGGGTTGAGGCATTCAACAGGGTATTAATTTGCTACTTGAAAAGAAATAATGTGCAAGGTTACAGGGGTAGGCAGGAGAATGGTGTAAAGTGAGACGCTCATTTGGAGAGCCAGCAAAGACCAGTTAGGCTAAATGTCTATCTACACTGTAACATTTTTGTGATTTGGCCAATCTGTTTGATGATTAAAGTTATCCATGATTGCTGTTTTACCAATTGCATGAGTCCCTAATTTCTTGATGCACACTGCTGGGGGACCTAGGAACAACTCCCACCAAAATTTCCTGCTGATAATGTTGGTTGAAAAGGATAGGAGCAGCTCATATAGGGCACAAACATGACATAATCCAGTTGAGTCAAATTGCTTTTGTTTGCAGTGCATGAGTCCATGTTTCTGAACATCTTTTGCTTCGAGTAAGCAATGCTGTCTTACAAAATTGACTAGTTGTCCTAATTTGCTGAACTTTTACCAGAAGGTGCAGAATGAAAAGTGAGATGGCAAGATGTTTAGTATTCAGGAAACTTAGAAGTAAGCATTCCTCAAGAGTCCTCCAATTTTTACTCATAAGTCATTATTGCTTTTGCTCTCTAGGTTTCCCTGCCCATAACCTGGCTAAAAAGCTTGAGGTGTGACTCAAATCTGCAATCACTGTAGCTTGAAAGCTGGTAGGTTTAGTGAGCAACTAGGCGTGATTGTGGGAGTGTTTGATTGGTCATGGGGGTTTTGTTCATGGTAAGGACAATTTTGATGTGGTGTGTGAGGCGTTGTATACAATGGTCAGAAGTGAAGGTAATGCTCATTAGAAGAACTGATTGTGTGGGAAACTGACCAGATTGTAATGTTTGGAGGAATTTACTCCAAAGCTTTATGGACCAGAGAGTAGAGCTTTTGCTTCCTCTTTTTCCTTCCTGATGCTGTAAAGGGAATCCTGTGCTTTTCACTTCCTTACATCTGTTGAGTATCCTGAGGCAAGGAAACCTAACTGACAATGTTTACAGAAAAAAAGAATTGTTAAAAGGGAGATGTGCAGCCTCCTTGTAATTCAAAGGGTGATCCTTTTCCTGTATGTGAATCAGTTGCTCCTTTCATATCCTGCCTCTGGCAAAAAACATTAGTGAGCAGGATTGTGGTAGTTTGCACTCCTGTTTCAATCATCTTTGAATTTTTAAACTTTCTGGCCTGAGTCCAATACACCTACTTTGCGAATTGAATTCAGCTCTAAGTAACTCTGTGTAAGACTGTATAAAACAGTTCTGAAGAAGGGTCACTGGACCCGAAGCACAGTTTCTCCACAGATGCTGCCAGGCCTGATGACTTTTTACAATTGTTGTTTTTGTTTCTGTGTAAGACTGCACTGTTTCTTCAAAGTACCTTCCCTTTGTGACGCTAATTTGGGAGAATAATTTTATAGTTTTATTTCAGTCCTCTTAACAATTTTCCTTTACAGAAATCACACTTTTAAAAATTAGTTGAGTTTTGCAATCTTGTCAGTCAACCCTTAAAAACAACGTAGCACAATATTCTTATACAGCATAACAAGGCAAATATCAAATTGTAGCATTGTGAACACTTTCAAAGACTGTTGTTTGTTGACTAATATAATTTAATGAACTGTATGGTTTCCTACTTTCCACCAATGTTTGGAAGCATTACTGTTTCCACAAAGGATTATAGACAGATTTCCTAGGTTAGCCACGCCTTCAGTGACATCTACATTAAACATTTCCAAAAATGGTAAATTAATGCAAAATTAAAATGAAGAGAAGTTTTTGTAATCATTCAGAATCTATTATTTGTCTGCAATATACTCTCATCATGATGTATGACTCCGCTGAGGGAGAAAAAAATCTACAGGAAATTATTTTCGGGTACTGTTACATTTTCATCACTCTGTCATGCATTTACCACTCCCAGCAAGTTTTGATAAGTAGAAATCTTGAAATATTTACTTATGCCAGATAATCCTGTTTAATGTAGTAATTTACCTCTCAGCCAGCCTAATATAAATACTTAGTCCTCAGCTGTATACACAGTGGAATTAGACACCATCATGCTAATCTTTTTGTTTTATGGGAAGTGTCTTTTTCTCTGGGAAATCTATGGTGCAGTGCTGGTGTTTGTTATGCTGGATGCATTTTGCTGAGGGCTGTAGATGCATATAGAGGATATGGCACATCTATTCTACATCATTACAGTGGACATTAATCTATGCAAAACAAAGCTCAGGAAATACTGTACATGCCAGGCAACACCTCGGGAGAGAAAGTTGACATTTTGAGTTGAAAATTGACAGCTATCTAGCAGCATTTATACAGTACTAGCATGCTCAATGATGCTTAGTTTGAAATCTAAAACAAAAATATGATGCAGAGTCACCGGACTTGGAATGCTAACTCTGTTTTTCTTGCAACAGTTTATGCAAGACCTGCTGAGTTTCTCCAATACTGTCTGATTTTGCAGCTAATTGGCACCCCATCAAACACCTTCAATATTCATTCCTTCCAGCACTGACATGCAGCAGCAGCGATGTGTAAAATCTACAAGATGCACTACAACAACTAACCAATACTCCTTGGACTACACCTTCCAAACACAAAACCTGTATCATCCAGAAGAACCAGGGCTGCAGATGCAGGGGAATGCCAACACCGCTTGAAAACACTACCTCAAGTCACATACCATCCTGACTTGGAACTACGTTACCATTCCTTAACAGTTACTGGGTCAGAATCTTGGAACTCTCTTCCTTACAGCCCTGTCGGTGTCCCTACACCACGTGAACTGCAGCAGTCATGAGGGCAGCTTACCAGCACTTTCTCAAGGGCAATTAAGAACAGACAATAAATGTTGACCTAGCCAAGAAATTATCTTCAACTATTTTCTGGTTATTTTCTTCTTAATTTCTACTAACTCTTGTTGCATTAATGCGATTTTTAATGTTTTTCAGTATCATAAAGATGCTGAAGTCTATGTGGAGTGATGGGGCATGTGATTTAGGACTTATCCAGACTTCAAGGTTTCTGTCTACTCACTTGCTGCTGGATGGAGGTGTAGTAGTTTGCTGGCAGCATTGTACAATGAATGGACAGAGCAGACACAAAGCTGAGCAAGCTGCTGGGGCAGGAGAATGGGTAGTGGGGGAAGACCTCTCAACAAAATCCATATCCACTTGGGTTGATCAGGGAGCAAATCACCTAATTGAAGATAGGTGAGAATTACTTTATCACATATCCTCCTTTCACAAAAGGACATAGACTTCTGGCACCTGCTGCATGCACAAGTACAAATTCCAAGCAGAGTGAGGACAGTATTGCCAGTGACTGAGGATGACTCTCACTGTGAGCTAGCTCTGTGTTTCTAGCTCTGTCCAGGTAAAACAAATGGAGCAAATACAAAGCTTCTGAAGATTGTTGGTGTAATTAGCAAAATGAGACCCTCTTGCTCTGCAGGAAGAAGAGAGCAAGGTTCTGCAACCAAGTTTTGAATGATAAGATGAGAAGCTTGCTTGTGAAAGAGGCCTATTTGCATTGCTGTATCATTAATGCCTAATCTCACTTTCATTACAGTAGTTTCCTAGTCTTTACTTGCCAGGGAGAAACTTAATGGCAACAGTTTTCAACATAAAAGTCTGAGCAGCTACCTGGTGAGTCCTGGTCCTCTGGACTTCCATCTTGGATTGCAGTCCCCCAAATCTGAGTGTGCCCGATGGGCAATGACTGCATGCACCTCTATCCACAGATATGGGCATCAGACTTGCACCAGCTTCACACATCATGGAACTTCTCTGATGCACTTACAAGACCGTGTTTTTTAATTCACTCATGGGACATGGGCATCGCTGGTTGGGTCAACATTTATTGCCCATCCCTCATTGCCCTTGAGAAGCTGGTAGTGAACTCCCTTCTTGAACTGCTACCGTCCATTTGCTGTAGGTGGAACCCACAAGGTCATTGGGGATGGAGTTTGAAGATTTTGACCCAGCAACACTGAAGGAACGTTAAAATATTTCTAAGTCAGGATGGTGAGAGGTTTGGAGGAGATCTTGCAGGTGGCAGTGTTCCCATGTATCTGCTGTCCTTGTTCTTCGAGATTGAAGTGATCTTGGGTCTGAAAGGTGCTATCTAAGGATCTTTGGTGAATTTCTTCAGTGCATCTTGTAGATAGTACACACTGCTGCTACTCAGCATCAGTGGTGAAGGGAGTGGATGTTTATGAATGTGGTGTCAATCAAGCGTGCTGCTTTGTCCTAGATAGTGTCAAGCTTCTTGAGTGTTGTTGGGGCTGCACTCATCCAGGCAAGTGGGGAGTATTCCATCACAGTCCTGTCATGTGCCTTGTAGATGGTGGACAGGCTTTGGGGAGTCAGGAAGTGAGTTATTCACTGCAGTACCCCTGCCCTCTGACCTACTCTTGTAGCCATTGTGTTTATGTGGTGAGTCCAGTTGAGTTTCTAGTCAATGTTAATCACCAGGATGTTGATATTTGGGGATTCAGTGACGGTAACAGCATTGAACATTGAGGAATGCCAGTCATTGCCTGTCATTTATGTGGCACGATCGTTACTTGCCACTAGTCAGCTCAAGCCTAGATATTGTCCAGATCTTATTGCATTTGAACATTGGCTGCTTCATTATCTGAGGAGTTGTGAATGATGCTGAACATTGTACAATTATTGGCACAATGGAGCACAAATCATCGGTACTATTGCTGAAATGTTGTCACAGCCAATACCATTTGCAGTATCCAATCAATGCCTCCAATCATGTCCTGATATTACATGGAATGAATCGAATTGGTTAAAGCCTGGCCTCTGAGATGCTTGGGACCACTGGAGGAGGCAAAGTTGGATCATTTACTTGACACTTCTGGCTGAAGATTATTATGAATCCTTCAACATTATATTTTGCACAGAAATGATGGGCTCTTTCATCAATGAGAATGGGAATATTTGTGGAGCCTCCTCCTCCAGTGGGTTGTTTAATTATTCACCACCCATTCATGACTGGTTGTGGCAGGACTGCAGAGCTTTGATCTGATCTGTTTACTGTGGGCTCGCAAAGCTCTGTCCATCATATGTTGGTTATGCTGTTTGGTGTGCAAGCAGTCCTGTTTGGTAGCGTCATCAGGCTTGTACCTCATTTTTTAAGTATGCCTGGTGCAACTTCTGGCATGCCCTCCTGCACTCTCCATTGAACCAGGGTTGAACTCCTGGCTTGATGGTAATGGTTGAATGGGTGATATGCTGGGCTTTGAAGTTACACATTGTGTTGGAGTATAAACCGGCTGCTTTTATGGCCCATAGCGCCTCATGGATGCCCAGTCTTGAGTTGCTAGATCTGTTCAAAGTCTTTAAGGGCAGCACAGTGGTTAACACTGCTGCCTCACAGCCCCAGGGACACAGGTTTGATTCCAGCCTCTGGTGGCAATCTGTGTGTAGTTTGTACACTCCATCCCGAATCTGCACAGGTTTCCTCCGGGTGCTCCAGTTTCCTCCCAAAGTCCAAAGATGTGCCGGTTAGGTGGTTTGGCCGTGGTAAAAGTCGTCCAACAGTTTCCAGGGAGGTGTAAGATAGGTGGATTAGCCAAAGTAAATGTGGGGTTACAGGAATAAAGTGGGATGTTCTCTGGAGGGTTTGTGCAGACTTGATGGGCTATATGGCCTCTGTCTGCACGTAGGGATTCTATGGTTCTGTCCCATGTAGCATAATGATAGTGCAAGGGCAAGGGCAAGGAAACCTTCTGCTGATTGCCATGTACTGTCCTCACTCAGCTGATGAATCAGTACTCCTCCATGTTGAAAAACACTTGGAGGAATTGCTGAGAGTGGCAACAGTGCACATTGTACTTTGGGTGGGGAATTTCATTGGCCACCACTAAGTGTAGCTCAGCAGCAACACTACTGATTGAGTTGCTCAGGTCCTATAAGACATAGCTGCTAGACTGGGTCTGCCACAGGTGTTGAAGGAACTAACAAGGGAGAAAAGCATACTTGAGCTAAGCTTCACCAATCTGCTGCCTGCAGATGCATTTGTTCATGACACTATCAATAAGAGTAACCAGTCCTTGTGGAGATGTAGTCCCACATTCACATTGAGAATACCCCCATTGTATTGTGTGGCACTATCACAATGCTACATGGGGCAGAATCACAGAATCCCTACCGTGCAG
This sequence comes from Ginglymostoma cirratum, assembly GCA_024137785.1. Classification (NCBI taxonomy): domain Eukaryota; kingdom Metazoa; phylum Chordata; class Chondrichthyes; order Orectolobiformes; family Ginglymostomatidae; genus Ginglymostoma; species Ginglymostoma cirratum. Next base: position 45,416,636 of record JAHRHZ010000266.1, read on the forward strand.
ATAGAGGCCATATAGCCCATTGAGTTTGCACAAACCCTCCAGAGAGCATCCCACTCTATTCCTGTAACCCCGCACTTACTGTGGCTAATCCACCTAGCTTTCACTTCCTACTGTAGGAGGAACTGGAGCACCCAGAGGAAGCCCATGCAGATATGGGATGGAGCATACAAACTCCACACATATTGCTGCCTGAGGCTGGAATCAAACCTGGGTTTCTGATGAAGGGTTTAGGCCCGAAACGTCAAGTTTTCCTGCTCCTATGGTGCTGCTTGACCTGCTGTGTTCATCCAGCCCCATGCTTGTTGTCCCTGCACTTAAGTTTTACTTAAAGATTTAGGACACTAATACCCAAGTTTGTTTAAATCTGCAGGGACCTTTCATATCCCAAATCTGTTCGAATCCATTCAGATCCATTCAAATCTGTTCCAATCCATTCAGATCCATTCAAATCTGTTCAGATCCATTCAAATCCATCTAAATCCATCCAAATTCCGGACACAAGCTCCCAATCTGTTACTAAATCAAAGGTCTAGGCCCCCTGAGAAATAAAATCAAAACACCTAAAGAGGAGCACCTCACCCAATAATCTGCAAAAGGAGTGTGAAAAGTAGTTAATAAAATAAACCCCTGAAAATTACTTTACCTTTGCCTGTGAAAGCCCGCGATTCTCTCTTGCGAGCTGAGATCCATTAACTCTAGCAGATGGCAGTTAGTTTCTTGATTTTCCAACTGCCCTCTCCTTTTATACCCCTGATTACATATCAATTTCTTACAATAGGATTGGTCTTGTGATGCCAAACCATCAGGTTTAAATTTAATTGGTTTTTGATATCTAAGTAGCTGATCCAAATTGATTGGCTAAAATCAAAACTAGTTGTCTTGATAACAAAACAAAACTGCTGCTTGGCCTGCTAACTGTATGGCCTTTTGATACAAATGTTTCAATTCAAGGGTTCTCTGTGTGCCTGCAAACCCACAAGCTGCTGCCCACTGTTCAATATGACCATGACAGATCATCCAACTCAACATCTTATTCCTGCTTTCTCCACATACTCTGTAATTACTTTAGTCCTAAGAGCTACATCTAACTCCTTGAAAACATTCCATTTTTTGTCCTCAGCCAAAACTTCCTGTGGCCAAAACTTCCACAAGATCCCACTCTCTATGCTTTTTTTATGCTTAAAGATTTTTCTATGCTTAAATCTCTAAGCATAGAAAAAGTAAAATCTTTTAAAGGGACCACATAATGCTTTCTCCCTTAGCATTTTACAAAAACCAACATTTTACAACCACCAAATTCTACCTTGCTGCCTCCCAATCCACAAGTACTCTACCCAACTTTGCAACACCATTGGTCACAGACTCCAGAACCAGGAATCACAGTTTAAGGATATGAATTAGGCCATTTAGAACTGAGATGAGGAGGAATCTCTTCGTCTGGAGATTGGGATCTTGTGGAAGTTTTGGCCACAGAGAGCAGCTGAGGACAAAAAATGGAATGTTTTCAAGGAGTTAGATGTAGCTCTTAGGACTAAAGTAATTACAGAGTATGTGGAGAAATCAGGAATAAGATGTTGAGTTGGATGATCTGTCTTGGTCATATTGAACAGTGGAGCAGCTCAAGGAGCCAAATGCTCTACTATTGTTCCTATTTTCAATGTTTCTATATTTCTAATAATCTACCCCTGGTCCTATTTACCTGAACGCACACGAAAGGCAAACTTCCAGGTGCTCTGGCCTCCATTGCCATTTGGCATTAAGGTTGATTACACTTTCATTATCCTAGCTGTGTGTTTACTCGTATACATACAGTGCTAATGGCCTCACAAGACAGCCCCTGTCTTCGCTCTTCCTTGTAGGTTGGAGCAGGTTTGACTTGCTTCCTGCAATGGACCTATGTTCAGCACAAGACTCCACAGTTGCTCACCTCCTTTGCCACCTCTGTCCAGGCTGCTATGTATGGCATATGAGCCTTCTTCTGCCATCTTCAGGAAAGATCACCTACTGCAGTTCTCTGACAGTTTGGGGAAGATGGAGAAAGGTATTACAGACATGTGGGGCTGAACTGCTGTGACAGTCTGACATTTCATCAAATAATGTGGCACACCCGATCAATGGAACAATCTAGTAGTGACAGACTCCCACCCTGAAGTGAACAGTAGATTCTTTAACAGGTCTCATTGTCAGCTAGTGGCTATTTTGCCAATAAAATTCTCCCTCGCCACAAAATCACACGTTTTCCATGCATTCTGCTGGCACTTCAAATTTTAATTACAATTGAATGAGAAAGGGGTCTCAAGAGAGAAAACAGATACAGTGTACATAGCATCAGTAAAGACAGCCTGCTGACAAAATGCTGACCATGTTATTAGTTAGATTCATCTTCAGTTTGAAGAATGTTGTGCCATGATTTGCTTGGAATGCAAATTGATAACAAAGTGGCGAAGGCAGTAGGGTATCTGGAACCCTTGTGGATAACAGGCCCACAAGTGCATCTCTTTATACAGTGAGATGGGTGAGTAGAGAAAGAATGAGAGGAATAACAGGGAATAAAAGAGTGAAATTAATGAGCATTTTCCAAGGAATGGCAATTTCAAATAGATTAGGGAATGGGTGGGTTGTGGGTTTTGACATTTCGGCAGGTTGGAAGGAAAATGGGTATTATCATTTTGGGGTGTGTATTAGAGGATAACATCCCCCTTCCATTCTGCCACTTCAAAAACTATTTTTAAAAAATGGTCTGGTCATTTTCACCCAGCTATTCACATCAACCATTTTATGGCATGGGCAGAGCAATGGTGAGGTCAACTGAGCTTTTAAGAAACTCAATTGTTTTAATTATTTTCTCATGGGATGTGGCTATTGATGGCCGTGCCAGTATTTATTGTCCATCCTTAGATGCCCTCGAGAAGGTGGTGCTGAGTTGCTTTCTGATTTCAGTGCCCACCCACCCTCCCTATAACGGAAGCAAACTTTCAGATGGTGAGTTGTCTATTTTACACACTTACAAATACCCCCAGCTTCCAATCCCCAACTCAGCCGAAATCGCACCAAACAGTGGCAAATAATATGTAGCCCAGGCTACTTGCTGGGATGAACTCAATGGGCAATTAATATCAAAATATAACAAGGTCTTAAAAATAGCAAGACCACTAAGGATGAGGTACATTTGTGTGAAGAAACTGCAGATTGACATTAATCAACCAGCATGTTCTGGTGATTTGCAATTAGCAGCAGATCTCCTAATCTCCTGAATTTCCTGACCGGTTTTTTTTGCATTAATAATGGTGTGTGTCCTTCATATATTTAATTTTCCAGCAAGATCTGATCCATAATATTCAAATTATTTGAGTGTGCTCCAAATAAAAGCTCAGGATGTAATGAACTGGTTTATAATATTTCAGATGAAGAAAATTTTTATCAAAAACTGCCTGGTCATATCATTTGATCTCTGTTTCCACCATTGCTTTGTTGCCTTGTGGACTAAATGAGAGAAGGACATGGTCATGGTGCATTAGAAATTGGAGTGAATCTGATTAAGTTAGCCAGAAATGAATATTGGTATTGGCATTTGCTGCACATTTTGGCAACAATTTACTACAATTAGGCTGCTGAAAAATATTTTTTTTCTAGGATTTTGAGATTAAAAATTATTTGAAAAGTCATGTCACATTGTAAAATTGATATGGGAGATATATCTGTGAATGTATGGCTCTATTTTCACCGATATTTCTCCACAAGTATTATAAATCATCATTACTTGGTCCATTGATTTTATTAACATTAATCAAATCGCTTGAGAAAACAATTTTATGTGCAGCCAGCAGGTTCATAATGCACTCAATATCATCTTATTTAAAGAAAGCACTAATATTTATTATGACGGATGAAGCGTTCAGCATTTTAAAGATTTGTACCCCTGTCATGACTCAGTTGGCAGCACACTTGCCTTCGATTCACAAGTTTGCACATTCAAGTCAAAGGTTAACAATCTAGTTGTGGTACTGAAGGAGCACTGCACTGTTTGAGGGGCCATCTTTCAGTTGAGACATTTAATGAATAATGTCTGACCTGAGAGTGGCTCTGTAAGAATCTATGGCAATCCATGGGAGGTATCCCCAGGATGATGACCATATTTGCCTCTCAATCAACATCACAAAAACAGATAACTAGATCTTGATCCTGCTGATGTTTTTGAGATTTTTCAACATTGAAAGACTTAACAGTGATGACCAAAGTATTTCAATAGCTGTAAAAAAAATTAGGCACTTGGAATACAACAAACAATTTTCTAAAGGTTTCTGTAATAAATCCATCTATTCGTATGTGTTACCCATACTTTGTTACATCTCTATGGGTTAGTGTGCTGGAAATCAACCCAAGGTTGTCATAAAAGTAAAAGATTTTGAAAAGTACGTAGAATTCTGCAATTTGCCGGTCTTTTAGACACAGGTTGATGGACTGGGTTTCTGTGCTTAACAAGAATTACTATTTACCATAAGTAAATGCACACTAACTACAGATAGACAGTTATGAACCATCAGCATATAACTCTATTAGGTAAAACACTAATCCGTTATAAACTCCCCTTTGCACCCATTCACACAGACAGGAAAAGAAATGGATATTACAAACAGTGGGAATCCCGGAAAAGCAGTTCTGTTTTCTCTGTTCTCAAAACCTGCTCAAATTGTTCCTGTGCTGATCAGAACACGGCTTCTCATAGTCTTCCTTTTCCGGACGCCCTTACTGGTTTTCAAGAGGCTCGTTCACTCTAATAAAAATGGTCTCTGGCTTATTAACAAAAAGTCCCAGCTTACAGCAACTGCAGACAGAAAGATAAATTGGTTTTCATCAAACTTAAAATGGCTTTTACTGAGAAGAAAGAGAGATCCTGAGCTGGTGAAGATCGAATGACTTCCCTCTATTTTGTTGACAACCTCAAGCTCTCCAGCTATTTGAGAACCAGTCATATAATTGTGGGCAGGCAGCAAGGCTTTTTCATCAATACCTGGTTGCAAGTCAACTGACCACTAAAGCTCAACTTGTACATTTCTCTTTGGCTCTAGCTTATCTACAAATTATATTTCCATACTGCTGGAGCTAAAAGCTGTGTAAACAGTGTTTACAATGATTGTCAAGTTACTTACTAGAGTCATAGATTCATAGTGATGGACAGCATGGAAACAGACCGTTCGGTCCAACCAGTTCATGCTGACCGGTTATCCTAAATTCATCAAGTCCTGTTTGCCAGCATTTGGCCCATATCCTTGTGGACCCTTTCTAATCATGTACTCACCCAGATGCCTTTTAAATGTTGTAATTGTACCAGCCTCCACCACTTCCTCTGGCAGCTCATTCCATGCACGCACCACACTCTGCATGAAAAATCTGCACCTTAGGTCCCTTTTAAATTTTTCCCCCCTCACCTTAAAGCTATGCCCTCTAGTTTTGGACTCCCCCACCCCAGGAAAAAGTAACCTTGGCTATTCACCCTATCCATGCCCCCTCAGGATTTTATAAACTTCTATTAGGTTACCCCTAAGCCCCTGACATTCCAGGGAAAGTCATGCATCGATCCTTCAAAATGCTTTAAGATACTGATCTCTCTAACATACTGGTACACATTGGAGGAACATCAACTTGACATTTCAGAACTTCTAATTTTCAACTAAAGAAAATAACAATATAAGAAATAGTAAGCCATTCAACCTCTCTTAAATTGTAATCACCCATGACAATTGAAATGCCCATTTTATGCACCTCCGCTTTTTCACTATACATATTTTGACCTATGGTGAGGCAAGGGGTTGAGGGGGTGGAGGTGGTGGGGGGGGGGCGTGGGAGCGGTGATGGGGGATGTATAGATGGCACCCGCCCATGACTTCTTTTCTTGCTATTCCTTATTTCCACCTAAGCTAATTTCACAAAATTGCATCTAAAGAATGATGCTACCTGTTATCCTCATGAAAGCTGATTTTATGCTTTTCCCCGATGCTCAGCAAACAGATGTAAATCATTACAGGTAGGTCTGGCTGGAGTCAGAAAATGGCACCAGACAAAACCATGTGATGTTGGCATCCTTGCCCAACCTTTCCACATTTCAGCCCACCCCATCACATGATTTAGGGACCATCAACTAGCTGTCCACCATACGATTACAGTCAAGTCGCCACTTCTGCTCCCTGCTTCAATGTCGCAACTTCCAGATCCACGATCGGTGTAGTGATTGTAACTAGGTCAGCTAGGTGGATCTCATTGAATAGCAGTTCCCTGATTGGACCTCTTGATCTGGTCCGATCAGGGAGCCCTGGCCGACATATATAATCAGGAGTGTCAGTGGTTCTGTTCACTCTAGCAACTGGCTCTGTGGTAGCTGTGTCAGTGTCATGCATGTGTAAATAAAGGGCGACTTGGTGACAGAATACCAGCCTTCATGGAGTTATTTCAGTTGGGATGTATGCCACTCATGTTAAGATCTGTGTACTGTTCCAATATGTAAAAGCTGCGTAATGCATCTTTTCCAAAGACGGAGGTGACGGTTAAAGGACAATCAATTGGCTGGAGCACCAAGCCAAGATATCTCTCTGGTTTTCTCAAGGAAATCAGCAGCTATGGATGGAGAAGATTGCATATTACATATAGGTCATCTGTTCAAATAATTGGGCACAATTGAGTAGTGAAGGTACCATTGTTGCTTCCTGGAAAATTACTGGATTAGGAAAGATGAAATTTTTATGCTTGGACATCACCTCACCTCATTTGAGTCCAAAAACCTTTCTGATCACGAAGAATATATGGTTGAGACTGGATGTGTACCATGTTCAACTCATTCCCATCGAGAAAATGTTATAAGATGGTAAAAGTTGTTTTTATCACATTCTGGTAATATTTTATATCACAAGAAAGTGATAACCTCTACAAGCATCATTGACACAGGTTGGTATTGCAATTAGCAGACATCTTTTTGGTGGCTTAAAGTATGAAACCTTTTGTAACTTTGGGTTTGATAGGAAACCCATCCCTGAGATAATGTTTGTGAAACAGATGACACTGACACTTTGTGAAACAGATGTAGCAATGATGTTACTGTGACACAATACCTGATTAACTCAGCTCACCAATACTGTTAGTCCCTCCTGAACTCCTTTTCTTCACTTCAATTACCCAGTGTGTTCAGAACACTGAAAAGATTGGCATTCTCTATATTTTGTGAAGTGCCATGTCAAAGTAAACAGCAAAGAAGGATGATTATAAAGTTTTGTCAGGGAAAGAAAACTAAAATTCAACATTGGAGGTCTATGCATTAAAATTAACTAAGGTATTGCACAAAATAAATCAGTGGGAAAAACTGCTGTGAGTTTTGTCTCCAAAAATGTAACATTACCTGAGGCAGTTACAAAGAGAATTATGCTTTCAATAATGTGCCATGCTCCAAATAATCCCAGCAAGATTATGTTTGAGACCTTTAAAGCCTCAGGCCACATGCTACAATGTAGCGATGATATTATAGAACAAAGAACAGTACATCATAGGAACAGGCCCATCAGCCCTCCAAGGCTGCTCCAACGCATTTTGCCCTTCCATACTAAAATTGTCTTCACTTACAGAATCCGTATCCCTCTATTCCCATCCTATTCATGTATTTGTCCAGGTGTTTATTAAATGCTGCTATTGTATCTTACTCCACCACCTCCTCTGGCAACGTTTCCCAGGCACTCATGACCCTCTGTGTGAAAAACTTGCCTCGCACTTCTCTTTTAAACTTCCCTGCTCGCAACTTGAACTTGTGTCCCCTAGTAATTGACCCCTCCACCCTGGGAAAAAACCTCATATTTTCCACTCTATCCATGCCATTCACAATCTTATAAACTTCTATCAGGTCGTCCCTCAGCCTTCTGCAGTCCAGAAAAGACAAACCCAATCTATCCAACTTTTCTTCATAACTAAAATCCTCCATACGAGGCAACATCCTGGTAAACGTTTTCTGTCCCCTCTCCAAAGCATCCACATCCTTCTGGCAGTGTGGTGACCAAAGTCGTACAGAATATTCCAAGTGTGGCCTAATTAAAGTTCTATAAAGCTGCAACATAACTTGCCTATCCTGATACTCAATGCCCCTTCCAATGAAGACAAGCATGCCATAAGCCTTTTGTACTATCCTTATCTACCTGCGCTGAATGAACATGTCTCTTAAACGTATCACGGCTGTGAGACAAACACATCAATAATGAGTTGCCAAAAAATTTCAACTGACCTGCCCCGCGAGGCTGTGCACTCAGCCCCTTACTATACTCCTTATACACTCTGGATTGTGTGGTCAAATTGAGCTCTAACTCCATTTACATATTTGCTGATGACACTAGCGTAGTGAGTTGAATGTCAAGCAACTACGAGACAGAGTACAGGAAGGAGATGGATAGCTTAATGGCATGGTGTAAAGACAACAATCTTTCCCTCAATGTCAGCAAAATGAAGCAACTGATCATCAACTTCAGGAAGTGGAGTGGATTACACACTCCTGTCCGTATCAATGGTGCTGAGGTGGAGGTGGTCACAAGCTTCAAGTTCTGAGGAGTAAATATCACCAACGATCTATCTTTGTCCATCCACGTCAAGAAAGTACATCAACCCCTCTACTTCCTCGGAAGGCTAAGGAAATTTGGCATGTCCCCAATAACTCTTACTAATTTGTATCAATGCACCGTAGAAACATTATATCCGGATGCCTCGCAGGTTGCTCTGCCCAAAACCGCATGACATTACAGAGAGCTGTGAACAGAGCCCAGACTATCATGAAAACCAGCCTTCAGTTCATTGACTTCATCTACACTTTCCACTGCCTCAGCAAAGCAACCAAAATTATCAAAACCACCTCCCACCCCGGTTATACTCTTTTCCACCCTCTTCCATCGAGCAGAAGATACAAAAGTTTGAAAACGTGTGCCAACAGATTTAAGAACAGCTTCTTCCCTGCTGCTATCAGACTTAAAAATGGACCCCTCATATATTAGAGTTGACCTTTCTTTGCACTTTCTCTTTAGCTAGAACACTATTCTGCATTCTGTTCTATTATCCTCATATACTTAAGTAAGGTATGATTTGTCTGGTTAGCATGCAATACAATACCTTTCACTCTATCTTGATGCATGTGACAATAATAAATCAAATCAAAAACATTTAAGAAGTTTGATTCACCACCAAACTCCAAGACCTTTGCTCACCAAAAGCTTTGTAATATATTTTAATCTTTAAGTAAGATCACATAGTTGAAACCGCATCCAAGATAAAGACAACAAAGAATTGTTAAACATCCCTGTTGACCTGCCTGTACCATCCATAAACAGTTTTATCCTTGAAAACATACCCTATTAGCTCTGCAATTTATTTTTTGAGCTGTTCTCCGAATAAGAATATTGGTACAGAGAGAACATTTTCTGAACTAATCTAAGGGCTTTGAAAGAAAATCTAACTACTAATTACGTTATAACAAGCATGGGGCTGGATGAACACAGCAGGTCAAGCAGCATCATAGGAGCAGGAAAACTTGACGTTTCGGGCCTAAACCCTTCATCAGAAATGGGGGAGGGGAAGATGGTTCTGAAATAAATAGGGTGAGAGGGGGAGGCGGATAGAGGATGGATAGAGGAGAGGATAGGTGGAGAGGAGGCAGACAAGTCGAAGAGGCGGGGATGGAGCCAGTAAAGGTGAGTGTAGGTAGTGGGGTAGGGAGGAGATAGGTCAGTCCAGGGAGGACGGACAGGTCAAGGGGGCGGGATGATGTTAGGAGATAGGGG
>JAHRHZ010000266.1:45431801-45490939 GCA_024137785.1 Ginglymostoma cirratum
TCCTCTCCACCTATCCTCTCCTCTATCCATCCTCTATCCGCCTCCCCCTCTCTCCCTATTTATTTTAGAACCCTCTTCCCCTCCCCCATTTCTGATGAAGGGTTTAGGCCCAAAACGTCAAGTTTTCCTGCTCCTATGATGCTGCTTGACCTGCTGTGTTCATCCAGCCCCATGCTTGTTATCTCGGATTCTCCAGCATCTGCAGTACCTTTTATCTCTGATACTAATTATGTTAGATGTTTTGACATTTTGGACAATCGGTTTATTTTACTTTTTCCAATGTAATGAAACTGCAGTGAGCTGGGCTATTTCACATTAGGTTGAGGGCAGGGAAGTGGGTCGTGCAGTAATGCCATAGAGACTGGTTTCCATAAAATCCTTCTCTGACTGACAGTTTTTTCACCTTCTTGCTGTTTTTAATTAAATCATAGAAAGGTGAAATACCCACACAATCTGTGGTGCAATCATAACAGAACAATTTTTAATTAAATGTTAATAAAGGATGTCAAACTTAACAAGGAGGTACAGGAAGCAATTAGGAAAGCAACTGGTATGTTTGCCTTTGTTGCAAAGGGATTGATATATAAAAGTAAGGAAGTCTTTGTACAGCAATTGTACAAGGCTTTGAAGCTACACCTGGAGTCTTTGTGCAGTTTTTATCTCCATGCCTGAGAAGGGCATGCTTGCTTTAGAGAGAGTAACAGAGATACTTACTTGATTGATTCCCAGGTTGAGAGAGTGTTCTTTGAGGGGATATTGTCTGGAATCAATCTCTATTCTCTGGAGTTCAGAAGAAAGATTTGTGTAAGTTTCTTGGAAAGGTTGACAATATAGATTCTGAGAGAATCTAGACACTGAGAGTTTCCTCCAATAAAAGCAAAATACTGTGGATGTATAAAACAGAAAACTGCTGGTGAGACAGAGCAGCGTCTGTGAAGAGAGAAAAATGGAGCTAACATTTTGAGTACAATGCTCTTGCTTTGAATTTGCCAGAAGCTGTTTCTCCTGCCTGAATCATTTAGAACTAGGTGTCATCATCTCAGGCTAAAGGGCCGGCAACTTGCAACTGAGTTGAGAAGAAATATCTTCACTTAGAGCACAATAAATCTGAAGAATTCGCTACCTTAGAGTATGTGTGAGCCAAGTTGTTTACTCTTTTCAAGACTGAAATTAATAGATTTTTGAGCATTAAAAGAAAATTAAGGATTTAAAAAGAGGGCTGGAAAGTGGAGTTGAGGGCAAAGTTCAAAAATGAACTTATAGCAAAACAAAGCTGGCCTGGTACGCCAACTAAATGCAAATTGCTATTGCCATACAGTGGCTGGACAGTTGGCAGTTGGGACTTCAAATTATTTGTTAAATTCACATCATGATTAATGATAACTGAAATATGTAGTGCGCAAAATTGTGAAGTGGAATGGACTGGAAAACGTTTGAGTGAAGTATAAATTATTTCACTTGTAATCGTTAGACATTTTCCATTATGATGGGATGATATGTCCTGAAGGTCAAAGGACAATGACTCAGAACTACAATTTGATTTGTGTGCATTCACTTGCCGAAAACATTAGTGATAGATGACCCATGTCCACTCACCGAGGCTTCCTTTGCCCTGAAGAACATCAATTAATTTCAGCCAACCACATAATGTACTTGCAGTGAAAAAGTAAAAGCATTTTCATTTATACGGAAAATTCACTCCTTAAAATGTTTTCCATTTAATGTTTCACAAACTGCTCTTCAAGATAGGTTCCTTGATTGAAAGGCCAACATATGTTATACTCAAGGACTTAAATAATAAGGAATTACATCTGTGTATTCTGGTGATGTATACTTTCCTCAGCCAGAGCTGTTCTGGTCTGCAAAGAACCAGCAAAGTTGTCCTGATCAGCAAAGAACCTTCTTAACATGCAATTAGTAACTACAACCATCACAGGAAAGACATTTCATAATCAGAGGATTCTTCAGCACCTATCAGAGAAACCAAACAGCAGTCAATTATTTCATACATTTTATTCCTGCTAAAGCATTGTTATTTGTTGTGAAGCCCAGAGAAAGTCTTGACACACACGAGCTGAAATCATACTGTGTAATTATGGTGGTAAATGACATTCCTTTGTTCATTATTTCAATTAAGGTGTTAAACACAAATGCATTTCATATGAAAACTTCAGTGTCTTTGCTACTGTTATCAAACAACTCAATATTTCAATCCTATGGATTCCAATGTAGAAAATGATCACTTTGACAATATCTGGTGCAACATTTGTAGATTAAATAGACATCAGAGTTGTAAAATTATTTCACCATTTTACTATTAATGGATAAATATCTTTCAGTGGGGTGCATGGCATCTAGTATAGCATGTAATCCCTTAACATAAAGGAAATTCTAATGCATGCTGTACATGATCATACAGCAAACGTACATCCAAACAAGGTGGGAGGATTGGAGGAACAAGCAAAACCTCGATTGAAGAGGTAGCATTTAACTTGAGTTTTAAATTAGTAGAATGAAGTGGGGAAGCAAAGAGGCTCAGGACAGAATTCCAGAGAGTCGCACAAAGTAGCTGAGGGCTTTTGTACTAATTACTTTTACATTTTTTATTCTTTTCACCTCACCGGCTTGGCCAACATTTGCTGTCCATCCCTAACTGCTGTTGAACCGGTGCTGGCATTTGCCTTCTTGAACCATTGCAATCGATGTGGTGTAAGTAAACTGACAGCACTGTTCTAGGATTTGACCTCACAACACTGAAGGAACAGTGATATACTTCCAAGTCAGGATGGTGTGTCGCTGAAAGGGAAGCTTGCAGGTAGTGACAGTTCTGTGCAGCCACTGCTCTCATCCTTCTAGGTGGTAAAGGGCATAGGTCTAGCAGCTGGTTAAGGGAATCTTGGTGAATTATTGTTGTGCACCCTGTAAATGGCACATACTGCTGCCACTTTACATTGGTGGTGGAAGGAAAATGTAGATCCTATCAAGTGGACTACTTTGTTCAGAATGGCATCAAGCTTCTTGAGTGTAGTTAGAAGAAAGGAAGGAAGGTCATTGTTAGAAAAGTTGAAGATGGTTGGACCTAGATCTACCCTAAGGAACTCCTGCAATGCAATCCTGGTACTCAGGTGATCACTGTCCAAAAAGCACAACCATCTTACATTGTGCTAGGCATGACTCCAACCAATGAAAAGCTTTCTTCCTGATTATCATTGACGAGTTTTGCTGGGGGTCAAATTCAGTCAAATCTGCCCTGATGTCAACAACAATCACCTACACCTTGGAATTCAGTGGTTCCATCCACACTTGGGTCAGTAATGCATTGAAGTCAGGAGGTGAGTGACACTTGATTAGGCCATTGCTGGGTACTTGCCTCTTTATATCAATGTGGACAGCACCTTCCATCACTTTGTTGATGACTGAGAGTAGACTAATGGGATGCTAATTAACCAGGTTAGATTTGTTCTGTATTTTCAAGACAGGGCATACCTGTGTAATTTTCCACATTGTTGGACAGATGCTAGTGTATCAGCTGTACAGGAACAACTTGGCTAAGGTGCCACTAATTCTGAAAGGAGAGATGGTGGCATAGTGGTAATGTCACTAGATGAGTAATGTAGAAACCCAGGCTAATGCTTTGGAGGACGTGGGTTCAAGTGTTACCATGGCAGTTGGTAGCTTGTAACATTGTCCATAAAACTATCAATGATTGTTGTAAAAACCCATCTGTTAGAAAATTGAAAATATCTAAAACCTAACTGTTTTACTAATGTCCATTTATACGTGGTCTGGCATACACATTACCAAAACTACTGCAATGTGGTTGGCTCTTAATTCCTCTCTGAAATAGCCAAACAATTTATTCAGGGATTTTGATCAATTCGGCCAATGTGCTGAGGAACGGCAGATGGAGTTTAATTTGATTAAATGCAGGGTATTGCATTTTGGCGAAACAAGTAAGTGCAGGACATATATAATTAATGGCAGGCACTGTGTAGTGTTGTCGAACAGAGAGATCCCGGGGGTTCAGGTACAAAGCTCTTTGAAATTTGTGTCACAGGTAGACAAGGTGGTTAAGAAGGCATTTAGCATGCTTGCCTTCATTGCTCAGACCATTGAGTTTAGGAGTTGGGATGTCATGTTGAAGTTGTACAGGGCTTTGATGAGGCCATTTTTGGAGTACTATGCGCAGTTCTGGTCACCCTGATATAGGAAGGATATTATTAATTTGGAGAGCCTTCAGAAAAGATTCACTCAGATGTTGCCAGGCCAGTTTAAGTTTTAAGATAGGCTAGATAGACTGGGATGTTTATCACTGGAGTGCAGGAGTTTGAAGAGTGACCTTATAGAGGTTTATAAAATCATGAGGGGCATAGATAAAGTGAATAGCGGAGCGTAGGGGAGATCAAAATTAGGGGGCATATTTTTAAGGTGCGAGGAGAAAGATTTAAAAGGGACCTGAGGGGCAACTTTTTCACACAGAGCATGATTTGTATTGGCATAATCTGCCAGAGGAAGTGGTAATAGAAGTACAGTTACAACATTTAAGAGGCATTTGGATGGGTACGTGCATAGGAAACATTTACTGGGATATGGGCCAAATACAGGCAAGTAGAATTAGTTTAGTTTGAGAAACTTAGCCAGCATGGATGAGTTGGACCAAAGGGTCTGTTTCTGTTCTGTATGACTCTATGACTTTATGACTGTAAGTCTATCCCTTCACATGTCCTCCACTTTCCTCATTCTGAAATCAAACTTAACTGACTCATTTGCTTTCCAGCCTGATAGACAGGCAGCCTGGCCAGTTGCTAGGCAAAGAGCCTTGTGAAAACTTTTAAAAACTATGCCTCAGGGGAAATTCTCTCTTTGCTCTTTTCTATGTTTCAAGTTAACATTGGACTTATTGTGTGCAGATGCTATTATTTGCCTCAGTAGGTAAACCAGTTTAATCCATGAATAATATTGTTAATAAATAAATATTTCTATCTCTTTTATGGAAATCTCACCTTTTGCCCAAAGTGGATTTACTGCTGGCTGAATCAACGGTACATTGGCTGCTGCCTGCTCAGTGGACATCACAGCCAATATTAAATCAAGACATATTTTCATACAGCAGGCGTTATTAAATTCTTTTTGCTGCTAAAGTTAATAGAACGTGAACAGGGAAGTTATTTTTGTGATATGAAGGTGCTGTGCAAGTTATTCTTCTATTTAAGTCAGGTTTACCATTTCAGTTAATACATCTCCAACACCTCCTTTACATTTGCTTTTATTTCTGATTGAGAAATGCACTATAAAGTCAATGCCATCATTCAAACAGGAAGCCACAAGATATACCTGTACTTTAGTTTATTCTAACATGTTTTGGACATGTTACACCACATCAGGTCATTCAGTAATGTGCAATACCAGACATTATTGTTTACAAACACTAAGAAATTTTGAGCTTTAGACATAGTTTGGATGCAAACATCCCAACAATTCCATATTACTATTGAGTTACAGGAAAGAACTGCTGCATGTGCTAAGGTAATTCTCATGTATTCTGCTTTTCATTTTACTGATGCCCAAGAAATTAGCTAATGGCACTTTTTTTCAATCAGTGTCAAATAGCTTTTTAATGTAATAATTGAATCCTGGGTAAATAAATTATCACATTGTTTGCATTTTTTGTTAATTTGAGATCCTTGACAGTTTTAAAAATAATATCAGCTTGAAAATGTCAAAGAATAGGTTATTCCTGTGTGTATAATTTTATTGGATAGTGCTTAGGGTTTTGGTTTGTAAGAAACAAACCAAAAAGAATCATTATCTAGCTAATGATAGTTAGCTCAAAAAGGGTCCAAAGCTGGGTAAATGGATAAATATATAAATATATGATAAACAGAAACAGAAAGAGCAGTGAATACTCAAGAGGTCGTGCAGCATCAATGGAAATAAAAACAGATTTCATACTTTGAGCCAAATAGGTATCTTCTTAAAAAGTGAATCTTCTAGGTTAAAGTTTCAAGAGAAATTTCAAGAGAAAATTCTTCAGAGTGTCAAGAAAGTGTGACAATGTTAATTTGGTTGTATTGATGAGGGATGATTGACTAGAGGCAGGGGCAACATTCCAAAATCACACCGACATCAACTTTTCTCTCTACTCCAATAACTGAAAGTCTGCAATTAACTTTCAATCTGGTCTCATGGCAATATTTCTACCTTTTAGATTAGTTATTGTGTATTTTTCTTGTGTCCTTTGGAGTCTTTGGTTTCACTTTCTTGATAGGATCATGAAAACTGGCATCTTGGGGTTGTTCAAGACAGGGGATCAACCCTGTTTCAATGGGGAATGCAAGAAGGCACACCAGGAGCAACAGCAGACATACTTAAATGTGAGGTGTCAATCTGGTGAAGCCACGTGATAGACAGAGCTAAGAACTTCCACAGCCAATAGATCAGATCTAAGCTCTGCAGTCGTGAACGATGGTAGACGATGAAATAGCTCACTGGAAGAGGAAACTCCACGATCATCCCCATTATCAATTATGTAGGGATTCTAAGATTCTATGATAATTAGGGAGTACAGCACAACAATGCAAAATCTAAAGCTGAAGCATTTGCACAATTTTCAGCAAGAAGTGCCAAGTGGATGATGCATCTTGGCCTCTTCCAGAGGTCCCTAGCAGTAGTACCAATCTTCAGCCAATTCAATTCACTCCATATGATATCAAGAAGTGATTGAAGATAATGAACACTTCAAAAGTTATTGGCCCCGATAACATTCCAGCAATAGCACTGAAGACTTGCACTTCATAACTTGCCTTGTCCCTTGTCAAGCTGTTTCAGTACAGTTACAACACTGGCATCTATTGACAATGTGGAAAATTGCCTAGATATGACCCGTACACAAACAGCAAGAGAAATCCATCCTGGACAATTGCTATTCCATCAGTCTACTCTCAATCATCAATAAAGTGATGGAAGGTGGCAACAACAATGCTGTCAAACAGCATGTTCTCAGAAATAACCTGCTCCTTGATACCTAGTTTGGTTCCCACCAGAGCCACATATCACCTGGCCTCATTAGTAACTTAGTTCAAGTTCCAGAATTGAAGTGAAATTAACTGTCTTTGACATAAGGGTTGCATTTGACTGAATGTGACATCAAGGTACCCAAGTAAAACCAGAATCAATGGGGATTGAGGGAAATTCTTTGCACCGGCTGGCAATATAGCTGGCATGTAGGAAGATGGTTGTGATTATTGAAGGTAAGTTCAGTCCAGCTCCAGGACATCTTTGCAGAAGTTACCCAGGTAGTCCTAGACCCAACCATCTTCAGCAGTTTCATTAATGGCCTTCCCTCCATTGTACGTGGGGATATTTACCAATGATTGCATAATGTTCAACTTTGTTCACAACAGTTTAGATTCTGAAGCAATCATGCCTAAATGCAGCAACACCTGGATAGTGTCCAGATTTGGGCAGACAAGTGGCCAGTCATATTACGCACCCACAAAAGTGTCAGGCAATGACCATCTCCAACAAGACAGAAGCAAAACATCACTGCTTGATATTCAATAGCCTGCTTTTGCTAAATTGCACAATCAACATCTTGGGGGTTACTCTTGACTAGAACATAAACTGGACCAGCTAAATAGTCATACTGTGGCTACAAGAGCAACTCAGTGGATAGGAATTCTGTCGTGAATAACACTCTTCCAGACTTCCTAAAGCCTGTAGCAACACTGCACAAGTCAGGAGTGTGATTAAATAGTCCCATGGATAAGCACCCTTCCAACAACAGTCAAAAACTTCAATTTTTCCAGAACAAAGATGTTGTTGCACTACAAGATGCACTGCACAAATTCACCAAAGCTCTTTGGGCAGCCCCTTCCAAACCCAAGACCACTTCCATCTAAAAGGATCCTTGGGAACATCACCGGATATAATATCACCTCAAAGCCTTTGGCTTTCCTGACTTGGAAATATATCAACATTCCTACAGTGTCACTGGATCAAAATGCTGGAACTCCCTCATAATGGCATTGTGTGTATCCCTGCACCAAATGGACTGTAATGATTCAAGAGGCAGCTTACTACCAGCTTCTAAAGTGCAACAAGAAACATAATAAATGCTTGCATAGCCAGCAACACCCACATCCCTTGAATGAAGAAGAATACAAGTCACTTTTGACAAAACGTCATGGATGCTTCCTTTCCCTTGGATTCAATAAAATCCTTGAATGCAATCTAGTGAAACTTGACCGGATGTGACGCGATAAAATTAATCTGTCTCCAACGAAATATCAGAAGGATTATCCATCATATGTCTGGTGTCCATGCTATTCTTCATATCCTGTTCATCATGCTCCTTCTTCTTTGTGCAATTCACTGCCAGATCCATTGGACTGTCTATAGCATTACATGCTGTGATCTGGTCTACCTTTGTACATTCTCTATTTGAAAGCAAATCCTGTCAAACCTCCTGGTGTTTATTTGCCTTCCAGTCTCAGTGGGCAGTCTGTTCATTAACTTGATCACTTGTAGTGTTGGGAAAGCCACCCGCTTCTTGCCTCTTAGAAGCAAACTGCCTTGCTTGTAACTTTGCATTGATGTCAAGGTGACTTTCTTTCAATGCTGCACATCTCAAATCAATATGCTAAAAGGTAGCTGGGATAGGCAGCTTGATCACAAGCAAAGAGCCATGGCAACATGAGGTCAACACTTGAAAGATGAAAATCCCAGCTGGTTACTCCAGTTGCAACGATAAATAGCAGCAATTCTTCTACCGTATTGATGGAACTCCTCAAGACCTGAAAAGTCATGCTGTTTATGTTACTACTAACAAAGTTGTTGTAGCAACTAATCAGTGTCTGGGATCTCTTAGAGTTGAAGGTATCGTCAAAATCATCATTGGACAAGACAGTCTGAAGTTAAATTGCTGGATTCTTATTCAGACACTGCTTATCTTTTGATATATCATTATTTTAAGCCTGCCATTTCATCTCTGTAGAGCTTTACACAACCTTGTGGATCCTAACAGTCCTGTTGCAATTATGAGCATTTACAACATGATTGAGAGAACCTGCCATGACCAGTTCAGATTTAGTAGCAACGTCCTGAAGACTGGCATGTGCAAATCCTTGCCTGATGGAATTTATAAATGTCACAACAGCGTGAAATGGTCCCATGTGAAGATTAAGTCTCATGAAGAGAATGTTCATCCAATGAATCTCCTGAGATTTTGCCCAAATTGCTTGCTCGACGATTATAGTCTCAAAGGCTGATTTTATCTGCAGTATCAAAAATTCATTACTGATCTACCTGTCACTGGCAACAATGTCTGGGTTTTCAGGCAATTTGTATATATTAAATGAAAATATTTTGTACAAGTTATTCAAGTTTTGAAGATAACTTTGCTTTTTTTTTAAGTGGTCTTTAAACTAATAATGTTGCAAATTTGAACACATTCTTAGGTGGGAGTTATGGAAATGTATTTTGGCCCACAGTATATCTAGGGCTATTTTCTTTTGAAAAATTATTCATTAGATATCTTATGTTCTGCAAAGTGTGGAATATTTGTGTTCACATCACCATCTGTACTTGAAATTCCATGTTGAGCACAAGGAGTTCAGAGAAATTCAAGTCGAATAGAGAGTGTCCATATACACCACATCAACCGCTTTACCCTCATCCATCAGTTTGGTCACCTTCTCAAAGAACTCAATAAGGTTTGTGAGGCACAACCTACCCTTCACAAAACCGTGTTGACTATCCCTAATCAAATTATTCCTTTCTAGATGATTATATATCCTATCTCATAATCCTCTCCAACACTTTACCCACAACCGAAGTAAGGCTCACTGGTCTATAATTACCAGGGTTATCTCTGCTCCCCTTCTTGAACAAGGGGACAACATTTGCTATCCTCCAGTCTCTGGCACTATTCCTGTAGACAATGACGACGTAAAGATCAAAGCCAAAGGCTCTGCAATTTCCTCCCTAGCTTCCCAGAGAATCCTAGGATAAATCCCATCCGGCCCGGGGGACTTATCTATTTTTACACTTTCCAGAATTGCTAACACCTCCTCCTTGTGAACCTGAATCCTGTCTAGTCTAATAGCCTGTATCTCAGTATTCTCCTTGACAACATTGTTTTTTTCATGTGTGAATACTGACAAAAAATATTCATTTAGCACTGCTCCTATCTCTTCGGACTCCACGCACAACTTCCCACTACTGTCCTTGACTGGCCCTAATCTTACTCTAGTCATTCTTTTGTTTCTGACATACCTATAGAAAGCTTAGGGTTTTCCTCGATCCTACCTGCCAAAGACTTCTCATGTCCTCTCCTGGCTATTCTTAGCTCTCTCTTTAGGTCCTTCCTGGCTAACCTGTAACTCTCAAGTGTCCTAACTGAGCCTTCACACCTCATCTTTACATAAGCCTCCTTCTTCCTCTTGACAAGAGATTCAACTTCTTTAGTAAACCACGGTTCCCTCGCTTGACCACTTCCTCCCTGCCTGACAGGTACATATTTATCAAGGACACGCAGTAGCTGTTCCTTAAACAAGCACCACATTTCAATTGCGCCCAGCCCCTGCAGTTTCCTTCCCCATCCTATGCATCCTAAATCTTGCCTAATTGCCTCATAATTGCCTTTCCCCCAGCTATAACTGTTGCTCTTCAATATATACCTACCCCTTTCCATCGCTAAAGTAAATGTAACTGAAGTGTGGTCACTATCACCGAAGTGTTCACTTACCTCCAATTCTAACACCTGGCCTGGTTCATTACCCAGTACCAAATCCAATGTTGCCTCGCCTCTTGTTGGCCTATCTACATACTGTGTCAGAAAACCCTCCTGCACACATTGGAGAAAAACTGACCCATCTAACGTACTCGAACTATTGTGTTTCCAGTCAATATTTGGAAAGTTAAAGCCCCCCTAACAACTACCCTGTTACTTTCGCTCCTATCCAGAATCATTTTTGCAATCCTTTCCTCTACATCTCTGAAACTTTTCGGAGGCCTGTAGAAAACTCCCAACAGGGTGACCTCTCCTTTCCTGTTTCTAACCTCAGCCCATACTACCTCAGTAGATGAGTCCTCATCAAACGTCCTTTCTGCCACCGTAACACTGTCCTTGACTAACAATGCCACACCTCCCCGTCTTTTACCGCCTTCCCTGATCTCACTGAAACATCTAAATCCTGGAACCTGCAACAACCATTCCTAATGGCCACAACATCGAAGTCCCAGGTACCAACCCATGCTGCAAGTTCACCCACCTTATTCCGGATTCTCCTGGCATTGAAGTAGACACACTTCAAACCACCTTCCTGCCTGCCGGTACACTCCTGCGACCTTGAAACCTTATTCATGACCTCACTACTCTCAACCTCCTGTTCACTGGAGCTACAATTCAGGTTCCCATTCCCCTGCTGAATTAGATTAAACTCTCCCAAAGAGCATTAGAAAATTTCCCCCCCAGGATATTGGTACCCCCCTGGTTCAGGTGTAGACCATCCTATTGTAGAGGTCCCACCTACCCCAGAATGAGCTCCAATTATCCAGGTATCTGAATCCCTCCCTCCTGCACCATCCGTGTAGCCATTTGTTCAACTGCTCTCTCTCCCTATTCCTCACCTCACTAGCATGTGGCACAGGTAACAAATCAAAGATAACAACTCTGCTTGTTTTAGCTCTAAGCTTCCACCTGAGCTCCTTGAATTTCTGCCTTACATCCCCATCCCTTTTCCTACCTATGTCGTTGGTGCCTATGTGGACCACGACTTGGGCTGCTCCCCCTCCCCTTTAAGGATCCCGAAAACACGATCCGAGACATCATGGACCCTGGCACCTGGGAGGCAACACACCAACCACGAGTCTCTCTCGTTCCCACAGAATCTCCTATCTGTCCCCCTAACTATGGAGTCCCCAATGACTAATGCTCTCCTCCTCTCCACCCTTCCCTTCTGAGCAACAGGGACAGAGACCTGTACCCAGAGACCTGTACCCCACGGCTTACTCCTGTTAAGTCGTCCCCCCCAACAGTATCCAAAACAGTATACTTGTTATTGAGGGGAACGGCTACAGGGAATCCCCGCACTGTCTGCCTGTCCCTGACTGTAACCCATCTACCTTTTCCCTGTACCTGAGGTGTGACTACTTCCCTGTATCTCCTCACAATTACCCCCTCGGCCTCCCGAATGATTCTTAGTTCATCCAGCTCCAGCTCCAGTTCCCTAACATGGTTTCCAAGGAGGTGGAGTTGGGTGCACTTCCCGCAGATGAAGTCAGTGGGGACACTAGTGGTGACCCTTACCTCCCACATTCTACAGGAGGAGCATGCAACTGCCCTAACATCCATTCCCACTATTCAGAATTCCCAAACAGACTGTTGAGAAAGAAAAAAAAACTAGTAACCTTACCAAATCGGCGCTCAGAACCTTTTTTTTGGTTAGGGGAGGAGGATGGGTGCGAGAGACTACCTGAGTAGTGTTTCGGGTAAAGCAACTGCCCAAACAATCAAATAAACTTTCTCAATGAAAGCAATCAATGTGTTAAATGCTTATGTGGCTTGGTCAGAATTTGATCGACCTTGAAAAACTAGCCATCGTTCCATGAAAGAGTATATGCTGGCTTTCAACAGAATGTCTAAAAGGCACCTGTGACAGCATCTTCCAAACATCCTTCAATGCCTTTTACGGGTTTTTACAACACTTAGTATTCCCTTGTACACTCATCATCAACTACACTTACATCTTGCAACAGGATATTAATATTTTAAAAGTGGTGTGAGAAAACCATTTATTGTAATGTTAAGTTGTAACGACAGCTTGCCTTTATCTTCTACTGCAGTGGTTCAAGAAGGCAGTCTCACCAATACCTCCTCAAGGGATATTAGGGACAGACAATAAATGCTAGAGCAGCCAGCGAAGCTCACAACACCTGAAATGATTTGAAACAATCACCACCCTTTATCATTATAATTAGAATTCAACTGGGGCTGGATATTTAATGGAGCGGCAATCTCATGCACTCTGCTCCTCCTTTTATACATGCTGTCTGGTTTCTGCTTAAACAAGCTAGACAACTCCAACCAGAATGTTATGAGTGAATTTGCCCATGTACCCCACAATACCGAAGCAGTTAAATCATTACAAATACAAGCCGGTACTAATGCAAAACAGTCCCAACTTTATTAGGAAACATATTACAATAGCTTTTACTATGAAACAATACTATCTCTAATCCTACTCGGCCCGTTAAATTTATAATCCCTTCCGAATCTCTTGTAGATTTACGCAGCCACTGTCTCTCTCTCTCTCTCTATTTCTGTAGGGCTGTGAGGGTGCTTTCTCTCTTCCTCTCTTTCTCACTCGCTGTCTCTCTCCAGATAGTCAGCAGGTGTCTGCCTTTGGCCATGCTGTTCTTCTCAGAAGTTCCAAGAGGGTCTGCAAAAGAAACTTGTTTTTATACATTATTGAATAGTATTCTGGAACTTTTTTTAGTTTTGGACAATCAGAGAGACACGCTTAATAGTATGAAACATTGTCAATCATTTGGATAGCATGCTACTGTTAGTTTATTTGTGTAGCAGGACCCGGTGCATTTGTGTCTGGGTCCTCCTTTGTTTGGTGGATAAATTGTTGGGGATGTGCCTGTCCAGGTTGTTGCCTTTTACATTATGCTAATGCAATTAGCACCTGGCTGCTATGTTTGCACCTTGTCTGGTCTGTGGGTTTTGTCGCTTCATTGTTTTACTTGGCCAATGCACCCAGCATCCCTTGCTGTTTGCAATCAATCTGTAATTTAGCAGCCAGGAGACTGCTACATACAAAATGAAAGAGCTCCATATTTCTGACAGGAAATTCTGGTAAGGTGTCCTTCGAAAATGCAGACTCATTCTGATGTGTCCCTCATAGCACAGAACAGTCACGGGCAGCAAACACCATAGCCCATTCCACAGCAGTATTCTGTCATTTAAAGGTCATTTAAAGTATGACATGACCGTGTTGGGAAGTTAGGGTGCTAGGTGGGTATGGGGGAGGAATCAGATAAGTAGGGTGCCTTATAAGTAAGGTAGGGGATAAGTAAGTAGGACAACATGTAAGTAAGATGCAAGGTCAGTTGGGTCCAGGAGAGATTGGGTGCCGAAAAGATGCAAAGTTGTCAGGTCAAGGGGGCTATATGGGTCTGAGGGAGGTGTAGTTGAGAATATGTGAGGTAAGTTTGGGGTCAGTTGAATGGTTACTCAGGAGTTAGACTCGGTATCATTATGTGTATACATCAATGACCTGAGTGGGTGAACAGCAAATCAACTGATTTATGAAAAAAAACTGTTCCTTACCATGCTCCATGAAGCCTTACTCATCAGCATAGGTTTCTCACTCAAGATTACACTATGACCTACGAAATGGCTTTCTCCAACAACTTACAGCTCTCTTTAGTGACTTCCAGAGTATTGTTATCCTGCTTAAAGCATGTAGTACTTTCCTATTCCATAACTTAGTGTCTATTCTTATTACTTAGTGAATCAAATGATACTTTAACCAACTTGTCCCACATACGAGTGAACTAATAATTCATTTAACTCACATTGCACAATTAAAGGTGTCTATAAATAATACTGTACTGTACTATTAATAAATAATAATGTAGGGCAGCACAGTGGCTCAGTGGTTAGCACTGCAGCCTCACAGCGCCAGGGACCCGGGTTCGATTCCAGCTCCAGGTGACTGTCTGTGCGGAGTTTGCACATTCTCCCTGTGTCTGTGTGTGTTTCCTCTGGGTGCTCTGGTTTCCTCCCACAGTCCAAAGATGTGCAGGCTGGATGGATTGGCCATGCTAAATTGCCCTTAGTGTTCAGGGGTGTGGGTTATAGGGGGATGGGTCTGGGTGGGATGCTCCAAGGGTCTGTGAGGACTTGTTGTGCCGAAGAGCCTGTTTCCACACTGTAGGGATTCTAATTCTAATACATTCATTACAGTCAAAACTCCTTATGAAATGCATAAACTGCTCAGAGTCATCATCCCAGATGAGCCCAGGTTTCTTAGGGATGTCATGGTGGCTCAATGGTTAGCACTGCTGCCTCACAGCACCAGGAACCTAGGTTCAAATCCACCCTCAAGGTGACTGTCTGTGTGGAGTTCACACTCTCTGCGTGGGTTTCCTCTGGGTGCTCTGGTTTACTCCTACAGTCCAAAGATGTGCAAGCCAGTGGATTGGCCATGCTAAATTGCCTGTATTATTCAGGGATGTGTAGATTAGATGAGTTATAGGGGGCTGCTCTGAGGATTGGTGTGGACTTGTCAGGCCAAAGGGCCTGTTTCCACACTGTAGGGATTCTATGATTATCATTGTTCTCTTCCTCTGAATTATATTCATCACAAGTCATTTCAAGCATATTGTCTCTTCACCTTTGGTTAGTTCACCTGCTTGATAATGGTTTGAGTTATTTCTGAAGCATATACTCTTTCTGTGCCTCTTATAATTTCGTATACCTCAATCCTTGCCCCTCAGCCTCCTCTGCTCCAAGGAAACCAAACCCATTCTATCCAGCATCTCCTCATAACTGAGACTTTTCATCCCAGACAACGTTCTGGTCAATCTCCTACGCACCCTGTCCAGTGCACTCCCATCCTTCTGATAGGTTAATGACAAGAACTCCACACAGGATCTGTGGCCTAACCAATGTTTTACAAAGTTGTAACAAGTCTTTGTTGCTCTATATTATGCAACCCAGAGAATGAAGGCATTCCCTTATGCCTTTTTCACGCATTATCCACCTGTGCTGACACCTTCAGGGAACTATGGATTTGTACACCAAGGTCCCTTTGTTTGACTGTGCTTGCTAAGGACCTACCATTCATTGCATATGTTCTTCCTTATTACACCTCTCAAAAGATATCACCTCACTCTTATCAGGGTTAAATTCCACTTGTTTTTGCTCTGCCCAATTCACCAGCTGATCAATATCAGGCAATAACCTGAGACCATTCTTCTCACTGTCAACAACACCACCAATTTTCGTATCATCTGCAAACTTACTAATTATATGTTCTGCATTCACATCCAAGTTGCAAATGTACATAACAAACAGCAAGGGACCCAGCATTGAACCCTATGGTACACTGCTTGGTCACCGGCTTCCAATTACGAAAACAGCCCTCCACCATCACCTCCTATTTTTAACCAATCATTGATCCAGTTTGCCAGCTTGCCTTTGAGCTCTTGTCTTTTGGACCAGCTTTCCATGTGGGGCCTTGTCCATGGCCTTACTGAAGTCCATGTAAACTACATCAACAGCACTACCCTCATCAATATATTTAGACACCTTTTCAAAAAACTTGATTAAATTAGTCAGACAGGATATGCCTCTCTAACAAATCCATGTTGACTATCCCTACTCAATCCCTGCTTTTCCAAGTGTTGGTTAAAGCTGTCCTTCAGAATTTTTTCCAATAATAGCACCGATGTCAGACTAACCGATTTGTAATTACATGGTTTATCCCTGCTGTCCTTCTTGAACAAAAGAACTACATTAGCTGTCCTTTAGTCATCTGGCACTTCATCTATGGCCAGTGAAGTATTAAATATCTCATCCAGGGTCTCAGCAATCTTCTCACTTGCCTCCCAGAGCGGTTTGGGATACATTAGTCAGACCTTGGGGGTTTGTGCAACTTTATGCCCATGAAAACATCTAATATCTCCTCCTCACTAATCTTAACATGTTCCAGAACCGCATCGTTCCAACTGAAAGCCCCAGCTACAATGTCTTACTCCTCTGTGAATACAGTTGAGAACTATTAATTTCAGAATTCACCCACATCCTCTGGATCCACACACAGAGTGCCATTTGGTCTCTAATAGGTCCCGCACTTTTCCTGGTAATTCTCTGCTCTTAATATATTCATAAAATGCCTTGGGGATTTTCATAATCCTATCCGCCAAATATATTTTGTGGGCCCTATTTGACTCACAATTTTTTTTTAGCAGGCCCCACACTCTCTGTACTTTTGAAGGCTTCCTCTGTTTTTAATGCTCTATACCTAGCAAATGCTTCCTTCTTTTTCTTTACCAAACCCTCACTATCCCTCGGTATCCAGGTCTCCCTGGACCTGCTGGCCTTGCTCTTCATTCTTAGAGGAACACGCTGGCCCTGAACGCTCATTATATTGCCTTTAAGAGACTTGCATTTTCCAAATGTGGAC
Source organism: Ginglymostoma cirratum (assembly GCA_024137785.1). Taxonomy (NCBI): domain Eukaryota; kingdom Metazoa; phylum Chordata; class Chondrichthyes; order Orectolobiformes; family Ginglymostomatidae; genus Ginglymostoma; species Ginglymostoma cirratum. The sequence continues at coordinate 45,449,003 of JAHRHZ010000266.1, forward strand.
TTACATGGAAGTAGCTGCTGCCAGTATAAGCTTGCCGGATCCTGTACAATGATATTGAAATTGTCCTTCCCTGAATTTACTCACAACTTCTGCACTATCCATAGTGTTCCCCAAGTAAAAAATGGCAAGCTACAGGTCTCCAGTGAGCATTAGGGACAGAGTAGCAATGACTTTGGGAGGGTGCTTACCGCTTAGTTGGGACGTACCTATGGAAAGTTAAACTGCGTGGTCGGATGGTTAAACAGTGACTAGGGTGAAAGAACAGAGTTGTAGGTGTGTGCATGTGTCAGTCATAGGGCTGAGGGCGGTAGTTAATGAGATACAATGAGAAGATTTATTAAGACTCACACCGAAAAGCCGTTCAAAAAACCTGGGCACAACTGGCACTTGGCCAAAAAAAATGTCAAGATTCAACCTATGGTGCAGATTTCCAGCTGGTGTACCTTAAAAAAATACACTGGCATTGGAAAGCTGCAAAGATCCATCAAAATGTCACCAGGACTCCAAGAGTTAAATGATAGGTAAAGATCATACAAGATTGCACTTGTATTGAATATATACATTTAAGGGGTAACAATAAGATTTGAAAATCATTGAATAGGCTAGATAGAGTGAAGTGTTATCATTGATTTGCCTACTTCCACTTCTAAAACACTACAGGCTGAAAATACACAGTGGCTTGCAGCAATTTAGCATTGGGATATGCTAACTAGTGGCCTCCACTTCAAAGCCCTCCAATTTTGGTGCAATCAGGATGTGGCCCTTTTATTACAATTAAATATTGAAAACATTTGTCACCAGAAGCAGCCTGACACAGCTCAGCGAAGGCCGAGAAAAGAAATGGAGTAAACGGTGTCGTGGAAACTCATATTTGTTTCAATGATCATTCATTAAAAATGTTAAAAATTAATGTTTCGTTATATGAAGCAAAGAATTGGTGGAACTTTCAAACCTGCTTTTGGAGTCAGAATTAATTATAGAAATAGCCAGGAAACTCACTCAAAAGCTACTTAGCCTGAACCCAACTGTCTGGGCTCTCAGGGCACAATTGTGATACAATTCTTTTTATCATTAAAATGCCAGGAATGCATGCTAATCCCTTGCTTTAGAACATACCACTAACTGCGTTACAAGTCAGTCATGGAGAGGCATTTGCAGAGTGCAAACAATGAACAAACTCAGTTCCACCTCAATGGAATCTGGCTGAAGGCTGGTATCTGTGATGCTGGGGATGTCTGGAGGAGGCCGAGATGGAATATCCACATCCAGGTGATGATTAATATAAATATTTCAGCTTTACCTATTTCAGTGATGTGCTGCTCCTCATCATTGAGGATGGGGATATTTGTTGACCTTCCTCTTCCAGTAAGTAACCTTTTGGCCAAAATCATTCTAAACTGGATGTGGCAGAAATTTGAACACAACTGATTGTGACTGCCCTAGTTATGCAACTCACCAGGACTCCAGTCCCAGCATGATTCAGGTGGAGCCTATCCCATTGGAACAGCTCCCTCTTCCTCAGTACCGATGCCAATGTCCCATGAATTCAAACCAGCAGAAGGTTTCTTCGTCCATGTTTAACCTGAAACTATGAGATTTCATGGGGTACAGCATCAAAGTTGAGGACTCCCAGGGCAACTCCGTCTCAACCATATTGTGTCTACAGTTCAAGAAAGAGAAACTGGAAGGAGTTATTTAAGTAGAAAATTAAGGAATTGAGATGCGGCTATAAATTGATTAGATTTGTGCCTGCAATTTATAACAATTTATTTGGAAAACAAATTGAAATATAGTTTAATTGATTAGGTTAAGATTTTTCTAACTGGTACGTTGATTTATTTGTTTTCTTTCTTTTGTGTAATAAACTTACGATGTGTTATTTTAAAAGATCTGTCTCAGTGGCTTACCGTCATTTTAATTAATTAAACAAAATAAGAGTTCTGCTAAGCCTCCATTCTGGAATTCCAAAGAAGTGTCATACTGGACCCAAAATGTTAACTCTGTTTCTGACTCCACAGATACTGCCATACCTGCTGAGTTTCTTCAGCATTTTCTGCTTTTGTTTCAGCCTGCAACCTGACTTGTCGTTCATATCATCAACATGGATCATTATAATTGGGTGCATTTTGCAAGATCAGAATTAATGGAATTTAGAGCATATCCAAGTCCCTTTTTAAAGAGAAAGGTGCATGGAGGTACTGGACAGCACTGTTGCAAAACTGAGTTCTGAGGAAGGTTCACTTGACCCAAAAAGTTAACCCCGATTTCTCTGCATTAGTGCTGCCAGACCTGCTGAGCTTTATCCAGCAATTTCTGCTTTTGTCTCCGATTTATTTGCATTTGCAATTCTTTCAGTTTCTATTCAGCCCTTCAAGACTACTCCAGCATTCAATAAGATCATGGCTGATCTCTTTATGTTCTGAATTCCACATCACCATCGATACAACTTTTAAAATCCTTCCCAAACAAGCATCAGTCTACCTCTACCTAAAAAGAAATTCCATTACCTCACTTCCATTATATTGAGAAGCAGAAAATTTCAAAGCCACACAAGTTCACAGAGTCATACAGACCCTTCAGTTCAACTAGTCCATGCCGACCATAATCCTAAACTAAACTAGTCCCACCTGGCCCCTTATTCATGCACTTATCCAAATGTCTTTTAAATGTTGAAACTATCTGCATTCACCACTTTCTCTGGAAGTTCATTCCACACATGAACGACTCTCTGTGTAAAAAAAACCTCATATTTTTATTTAATCTTTCTCCTTTCACCTTAAAGATATGCCCCCTTGTCTTAACATCCCCCCACACTAGGGACGAGTCACCTGCAATTCACTTCACCTATTGCCCCTCATTGTCTTATAAACCTCTAAAAGGTCACTGCTCAATCTGCTATGTCCCAGTGAAAAAAGTCCCAGCCCCTCCTTCTAACTCAAATCTTCTATTCCCAACAATATCCTGGTAAACATCTGAGAGGAAAAAACAAATCCTCATCTCAGTCTTAAAAATGGAAGTTAAGTGGGAGGCTGATTGCAGTAGTCAGAACGCCTAAGGAATCCTCACAATAGGGAGCATCAGGAAAGGAGATAGGGATTAAAACTGTGGCTGTGGTGCAAAGAGGGCACTTTTCTTTTAAATCTAAAAATAGAGAGGTGACTCAGGACTTCCAAGAAAATTCTACCTAAACTATTCATAAAGAGATTGTAGCACTGAAGGTTCTGAATATTTTTCTCAAAAGGAGATGTTTTTCTTTATGTTTCAAATCAAGGGTTTGAGATACATGAAGATATTGAGAGACATTGGAATTGCTCTTGTTGGCTAATGATACATTTTGTCTTACAAGGAAGAAAATAATTGAGGTTACAAACCACTCCCATTGTGCAGAATTGAATTTAAAAATGGTTTAAACAGCCAAATTACAGTTGGAGCAACAAAATAAATCCCTACAGAAAGAATCGATTTAACTTGAGAAATGACTTAATTGGCTCAAAAATATTGGCCTCATCGAAAAGACAACCAGTACAGGTAAAAAGAAAACATTGTTTCCTGATAACGATGGCCAGATCTGAGGCCCATAGAATTGGATAGGAAGGTGAGAAGTCTGTGAAAATAGGAGGTACGTTGAAAATTCTGTTATCAAACACAACTTTTGAAAAATTAAATAGGAAGGTTGAGAGAAAAGCTGATGAATCTGATATGATTAGCTCATCTTCTTTAATAGAGCTGCAACAACCCAATTCTAATTTGAGAGTGTTATATCAAATAGTCTACTTAGGAATTGAATTAGAACCAATACTTCAGTGTTATTATGTAAAAGACAAAGTACAAACAAGGAAACGGATATCACCTTAAATAGCAGCCAATGAGAATGGGTAGTTTTTCATCAGGTGGTAGCCCCATCTGAGTATGATAGCACATTTCACAAGTGGCTCATGAAATTCTGATTGCATGTCTGCTTAGGAAAGCCCAAGCAAAAATACTAATACTCGGTTTTTAATATTCAATCCCATCACCACTGATGCGAGTGGCAGCAGATTTACGAAGATGCACAACAATAAGTCCTTCAACAGCACATTGTAAACCCAGAATCTCTAACACCTAGAAGAACACGGCCCTATTAAATAGGAACAGTACCACCCGAAGGATGCCCTCCAAGCCACACTTGTACCCTTGTTGGGTATCCTTCCTTGTTGCTATGCCCCAAAAAACCACTGTGGTTCTAGAATACACACTTATGTTTTTTAACTGCGATGAGTTCAATAACTTTGTGGACTCATTGTACCATGCCTCATTGGCCAAGAGCCGATGGAGAAGTTGAAAGAAAGATTTATGCACACTTTGAAAAGTGTGATGCATACATCCATAACTGAGAGCTCTTCATGGAAGCAAGACTTATATTGCTTTCGTTGCAATTATAAATGACTCCTTACTATAATATTGGAGTTTTGCTCATTCTTCCCTCTTGAGCTATTCTGGAAATGTAAATAAAAACTAAAATTACTGCAGATGCTGGAAATCAAAAACAAAAATAAAATTTGCTGGAAAAGCTCTGGCAGCATCTGTGGAGAGAAATCAGAGTTAACATTTTGGGTCCACTGACCCTTCCTCAGAAGTGGAAAGCATACGAATAGAGGAGCTGAATAAGGGTACATGCAGAGTGAAACATGAAATTCAGAGCTAATTCACTAAAGTTAGGAAATTGAGTGCATGTAAAATGTGCAGTAAAATTGGGTAGAGTACTTGTGACTTGAAAGGCAGGAGGTTAGAAATTGGTGTCTGTAAAAATACTAGGGGGAAAGCATTGCACGGTCCCTGTAAAAGATTGTGCTTTTTCTATGCTTGGAGATTTAAACAAAATGTCAGTAGGCAGCAGCTTGTGGATTTACAGATCCACAGAGAATATTTAAACTGAAACATCTGTATCAAAAAACCATTCGGTTAGCAGGCTAAGCAGCAGTTTTTTTTTGTTATCAAGACGACAAGTCTTGGATTTAGCCAATCAATTTGAATCAGCCACTTAGATATCAAAAACCAATTAAATTTAACTCTGATGGTTTTGACAACATAGGACTAATCCTATTGTAAGAAATTGATATATCACCAAGGGCATAAAAGGAGAGAGCAGTAGGAAAATCAGGAGAGTTAACTTCCAACTGTTAGAGTTAACATCTCCCAGCTTGCAAGAGACAATCGCTGGCTCTCACAGTTTTCTCTAAGTTTTACAAAAAGCACCATCTAAATCAAAGGTACCTGTAGCACAACTGATTAATATTATTGACAGGACATTCAATGGAGAAGGCATAGAACATTCTGGAAGACATGTAACAAGAGGCTAAGTTCTATTTTTATTTTATGTTATATACGTGGGACTTCTATTTATTGTAACAGCATACCACTAGAACAGTTAATAGTTAGAAGGTGCTTATTCGGTTTGTTAATTGTTTACCTAATTTGTTCACTGTTAGATTTAGATAAATAAATTGTTACTTGTTGATTGTGAAGTGAGTGCCGGGGACTTGTTTTATTTAGCCACCAGAAGTTGCTGAGAAACAGGTTACACCACTTCACAGACTTCTCTTTAACAGATTATAAAGTGACGTGCTCCTTTTTGGGTATTTTGGTTTTAGTTCTCAGAGGGAGGGTCAACCTCTGCTATACAACAAATGTGATCATTAGCGCTGGGAACAAATGACCCCTGGTGACATCCAACCATTTGTTGTGAGTAACAAAATAAAGATCAATGATCACTGCTAAGCACAACTCACAAATCATCATATGAAAAAGCATAACCCTTCAAATCATTCAAAACACCATTTGTAAGCATTGAATCTGATTCTGACATCAACCTTTCAGACGAAGAACCTAAGCTAATTGAGACCACAATGAATGTTGGGTGATATTTTATTTGTGAGAGTAAACATCTACCATAATTAATCTCTCCTGTTCCAAAGTGAACTATTTCTAGTTGTTGAATAACTTTTTACCTCACTGCATGTGACAGTGTGTATTTTTAAATGAATGAAAAGCATACAACATATGATAATTTTACTAGGGAAGTCAAATGTTCAAGATGTGTTTAAGTTTATTTGTTTCACTTTTAGAAGCAAACATCATTTAAAACACTGTGCCTCACATTAGCTAATAGCCCATGGTATTGGACGTATTATATAGGCATGGATAGGCAATTGGCTAATGGACAGCAAACATCAAATGGGAATAAGGGGTTCTTTTTCAGAGTTCTTTTAGTGATCTGTGGCGGGGTTCCACATGGATCAGTGCAGGGACCAGAACTGTTTACACTATATATAAGTGACTTGCAGGAGGGAACTGAATATACTGTAGCTAAATTTCTAGACAACACGAAAACGTGCGGTGGGGCAGACTGCAAGAGAGTTACAATAGTTTACAGAGGGTTATTGATAGTTTACGTAAATGGGGTAAAAAGTTGACAAATGGTGTATAATATGGGAAAATATGAAGTTTTTCATTTTGGAAGGAAGAACAAACAAACAGACCATTATTTAATGGAGAAAACTGCAGACAGCTGCGACACAAAGGAACTTGGGATGTACTTGTACACAAAACACAGAAAGCTGGCATAATGGTGCAGTAGGTAATCAGGAAGTCTAATTGAATCATAGAATCCTTATAGCATGGAAATAGGCCATTCAGCCCATCAAGCTCATACCAGCCATCCAAAGAGCATTCCACCCAGACCCTATCCCTGCATTTCCCACCCAAGACACCATGAGCAATTTAGCATGGCCAATCCACCTTTCGTGGACATCTTTGGACTGTGGGAGGAAACCAGAATACCCAGAAGAAACCAATGCAAACATGGGAAGAACGTGCAAACTCCACACAGTTGCCTGAGGCTGGAGTTCAACCCGAGCCCCTGGCGCTGTGAGGCAGCAGTGCTAACAACTGAGCCACTGTACCGACCCTAATGAATGTTAGCTTTTATTTCAAGGGGATTCAAATATAAGCATAGGGAAGTCTTACTGCAACTGTACAAGGTGCAGATGAGATCACATTTGGAGTACTGTAAGCAGTTTTGGTCCCCTTATTTATGGAAAGACCAATTCATTGGTGGCAGTTCAGTGAAGGTTCACAAAGATGATCCCTGGTTTGGAGGGTTTGTCTTATGAGCAAAGACTAAATAGGTTGGGACTCTACTAACTAGAGTTTAGAAGAATGAGAGATGATCTAATTGTAACATACAGCATTCTTAACTGGCTAGACAGGATAAATGCTGTTGAGAATGTTTCCCCTCATGGAAAAGTCTAGGACCAGAGGGCGTAGTCTCAGAATTAAGCGGTATCAGTTTAAGACTAAGCCGAAGAGAAATTTCTTCTCTCAGAGGGTTGAGATTCTTTGGAACTCCCTGCCACAGAGAGCTGTGGGGGCAAAATCCTGGTGTATATTTAAGGCTGAAATAGATAGATTCTTGATCAGCAGGGGAGTGAAGGGCTGCAGGGAAAACAGAGGGAAGTAAACGTTAGGAATATCAAGTCAGCTATGATTCTATTGAATGGCAGAGAAGACTCAAGGACCAAATTTTCTATTCTTTTTCTTATGGTCTTACATTGTTAAATCAATCAGAAGCAGGAATGCTGCCTGAGTTTTCTCCTTCCGAATATAGCTAAAGAAAAGTAAAATGTAATGACCCCAGTCACTGCTGAGCCCAATATCAGCAGAGAACAGGATCAAAATTAAAACATACCATCTCTGCATATAATATCGAAACAAGTTTTACAACAAATCATTGTAGGAGCACATCTCACTAAGGCAGATGTTGTGACCGCCAAAAAAAAACAGAAAGCTCGACATTTTCTTCCGATTATGTAATAAGGTGAAATGATCATTCTCACGTCTGGGTAAAAGAAAATGAGATCCAAAATTCTGGATAGGGCCTAATGCAGCTCTGGTGTTGTGAGAGAGAAACCAGAAAGTGCAGCAGATGCAAGCTAAATTAAGGTACTGCATCCATGGACGGAAGACTCAGAACTATCAGTATTGAGAGAGGGATTAGCTAATTTCCTATTCTCCTTCATCCCACACCAAGAAGACACAGCTACAAATAGTCCTAGCCTTTTGTGAGAAATCCTACACAGGTCCCACGTAAGTTAAATTGACTCCACAATCATACTTAGTGCCCATTTCAAGGAAATATTAGTTGCTTCTCACTACCTCTTGCAGCAATATTTTTGTTCCCTCCTCATTAAAACAGCTGGAGCCAGTACTGTTGGATATCACCGCAAAACATGCAAAGGGACTGTGCTATTAAATTGTAGCATGCAACTTCTGCTGTCTGGGTTTGTGACTTTTCCAAGGCAGACAAGTTAGCTCTGTTCAATTCAACTTCATTTGTAATGTTTGCAGAAGAATTTACTCCTTTGCTTGTATTCATTCATTAGATGTGCCCATCATTAGATCGGCCACCATTTATTGCCTAGCTCTTCTTCAGAAGTTGGTGGTCAGATACAGTAGAGTTGAAAATGAAAGTGACCCAATTATTTTTGAAGAAGAGTCTTATTGGATTAGAAATGTTAACTCTATTCCTCTTTCCAAAGTTGCCCTTGAGTTTTTCGAGCATTTTCTCCAATTACTTAAACAAAAAACAAAATATTGTGGCTGCTGGGATGCAAAAACAAACACAGAGAATGTTGGAAAAGCTCAGCTGGCCTGGCAGCATTTGTAGAGAGAGAAACAGAGTTAACATTTCAAGTCCAATATGACTCTTCTCTAGAACACACAAGAATTTCTGAAGAAGCCATACCAGACTCAAAATATTAACTCTGTTTCTGTCTCCACAGATGCTGCCAGACCTGCTGACCTTTTCTAGTAGTCTCTGTGTTTGTTTTCTCCAATTGTTTGTGCATTTGACATGGCACATACGTGTTTTTTTTAATAACAAGTTAACTTATGCTATAGGAAATAACAAGGTGTAGAGCTGGATGAACACAGCAGGCCAAGCAGCATCAGAGGAGCAGGAAGGCTGACATTTTGGGTCTAGACCCTTCTTCTGAAGGCTCTATACCTTGTTATCTCAGATTCTCCAGCAACTGCAGTTCCTACTATCCCTTAACTTATGCTATCATGCTGTAAAATCAGTAGAATTCAATGTGTTTTCAAAGAGACCATGATAAATCTGTGAAACATTTTAAGCATTTCTGCAATCCCATTGGATAGTTTTAACCAGGCTTTTAAAGGAAGTTCAGTCACCATATCAAATCCCTTCAGCAGAGATTTAGGATCCTTGTGTGGAAAATCAATCATTGTTCAAGTCATAGATTGCTATGGAGCTGCAAGTTGTTTTGCACAAGTAAATATCAAGTGTGGATATGTTTTGGCTGAATGACTTACATAGTTTGTCAATAAGTGCTGATTCTCTAGGTTTGTACATGAACCTTCGAAAAGGTAGTAAAGGGTTGTCAACAAATGTGTAATTGTTCACAAGTATTAATCAACATCTTCAGTATGGGAATTGAAGGTAAGAGTAGAACAAAAAGATGTTAATCTGTAGTTTTACAGTTTTCTTATTAAGTTATTTAGTACATGTATCTGTGCATAGGTATAAAAGTAACATGTGAAATTCTTATCCATATTTAAAAGCGAAATGCAGTTTCTGCTAACAACCATTAAATAGCAATGCTATGTTTGCAACTTCTTCATTTCACCTTGAAATGTGGAACATTTTTTCAAATACTTTTATTCTGAAAAGCATTTCTGTAATAGAACTAAATATTTTCCACACAAGGATTGCACTTGATGAATTGTATCAAACAATCTTGTGTTTAGTTTTGAATTTAAACCAAAACCTGTACAAAGACTTCAGCACATTCAGGGTTATATGCTTCATTTCATGACTTTGTAAGGCAGCCCTTATTTCACAACCGGACATAGATTCCACTTACAGCTGACAAACATACAACAGAAAATATTTGTCTTAAATTATTAGTGTTAGTAATATCAAAACTAATTTGTTGAAGCTGTTTAATGCACACTGTTGAAAACAAAATAGAAAAGTTGCTCAGTTGGTAAGACTTATTTCCAACATGGAATGTATTATCACACCCCAGAATCACAGAATCACAAAATTGTTATGGTGCAGCCAGAGACTAATCAGCCCATCATGCATGGAATGGGTCTTCAAGCAAGCGTCTAGAACCACATGCCAATATCCTGCCTTTAATCCATATGACTGCACACCATTTCTCTGCAAATAATTACCCAATGTCCTTCTAAGTGTTGAATCTGCCTTCATTACATTTCCAGGCACTGCATTCCATACCCTAATAACTCACTGTGTGAAAAGACTTTTTGCACATCGCCATTTCTTCTTTTGTGCCTCTCTTTAAATCTCTGCTGCCTCATTCTTCTAACTTTTACAAGCGGGAATTGCTTCTCCTTATCTATTTTATCCAGGCCACTCATGATTTTGTAAACCTCTATCAAAAGTCCTACCAGCCTTCTTCACTCCACGGAGAACAGTCCCAACCTCATCAATCTATCCTCGTAACTAAAGTTTCTCATTCCTGTCTCCATTCTTGTAAAGTGCTTCAGCACTGTCTCCAATACATTCACATCTTTCCTATAAAGTGGTGCCCACATCCATGCACAATACCCCAGCTGAAGTGTAACAAGTATCTTGTAGAAGTTCAACATTACCCCATGGCTCTTGTATTGTCTGCTCTTATTAATAAAGCTACAGTCACTATATGCTTTATTAACTACCTCCTCCACCTGCCACCTTCAATGATCTGTACTCATATACACCCAGCACCTTCTGCTCCTTTGGAAATGTACTCTCTATGTTATATTGTCTTTCCTACCAAAGTGCATCACCACTGCATTGAACCTCCCCTGGCACCTGGTGTCATACGTTTAATGTTTCTACCAAAACCGAATGTTTTATCTAAAAAAATGTATGTTACTATTAGAATTTACTTATTCCTAGGTTTCCAGTGCATTTCCTGTGCTTCCAGTTCAGATTACAACAGGACAATTCATGTTATGTCAAAAAGGAACTGAATCATTGTGATAACATTCACAAGGAAACTGACTATACAGAAACTCTTTCTGAAAATTCCACAGAACAAGGTGATACTTGGCATGGTGGCTGTGTGGTGTTCCATATAATAATAACATTCATTGCATCTCCCAGTTCATGATAGTGTCTAACTAGCAGATTTACCAAGTGAAATAACCTTTAGTAAATGATCATTACATTAACATTGGAGTCACAGTACTTATTGCGAAGGAACTTAAAGGACCGTGCAGCGAATTGCAATGGTGTGATGGTGATGCTGCTTATTGGATTTAAGTAGCACAGTGAGACCTAAGTTAGTTAGTTAGAGTTAGGGAGGCAATGACCTCGTAGTGTTATCACTGGACTATTAATCTATATACCCAGGCAATGTTCTGGGTTCTGGGGACTTGGCTTCAAGCTGCCATGGCAGATGATAGAATTTGAATTCAATAAAAATCTAGAATTAAGAGTCTGATGATGACCATGGAAGCAATGTTGATTATCATGAAAAACAACTACCTGGTTCACTAATGCCCTTTAAGGAAGGAATATGCCATCCTTAACAAGTCTAGCCTACATGTGACTCCAGACCCACAGCAATATGGTTGACTCATAACTGCCCCCCAACCCCTGCACAATTAAAGATGAACAACAAATGCCATAATGCATTCTTTGAAAAAGTGAAAAAAAATGCTAGAGGAGAGATGATAAGAATAGAAGAGAGAAACAGGTAGAGACAAATATGTGGAGTAGACTAAATAGTATTAGGTTGATAGATATCACTGCATCTGCCAACTTAACACATCTCCAGCCCATGACTTTGAGGAATTGTTCTGTATGCAGTGAAATGTAGGTTTCTTTAATTTGTTGCTCGCCTGCACCAATAGGGTTAACTTGAGTAGCCCAAGTAAGGTTCAACTGCATTTAATATTTTTGAACTTCATCTGCTCATACAGAATAGTGACCATCTGTTGACATGCTAACTATGCATGTATGAAACAAGTGATTAATGCTTTACCCAACATAAACTAATACCAGACTGTCTACCCAATGTCAGGCAACTGCTATATTTTCTGAAATACAAGTGTTCCAAGATAATGACCATAATGCTGCTTCTTTCCCTTTGCCATTTGTAGTTGATCCTCATTAACTCGCCCCAGGATTTACTTAGTACCATTTCCTCAATTTCACTCACTTCTCATGCTTTGAGTGCAGAATACTATTATTTCTATAGGACCACAGCCAGTCCTTATCCAAGTTTCTGTTCTAGTTTTATAATTACAGAAGAATGAAAAATGATATAATTGTGGCTTGAAGACACACCTTTCAATAATAGTTTACATTATAATACTCTAAATGCATGAACTGACTGTGTAGTGCGAATACCAGCTTGGTGGAAATTAAGTAGGGTAGACCTCTCTTATGAACCGGATGGTACAGCCTATTTCAAAGAAGAGTTTTGTTTTTACTTTACATGCTTACGGCCCCGAAAATGTCCTTGCAATGTCTTTTTGCATGCCATGATTACACGGTCTTAATTTCCAACAATCAGGTTTCCAACAAGCCCGCAAAAAACATAATCAGTATGACTCAAAATAATTGATGTGATGAGCGTAAAATTCGCAGCAGTTAATTGGTTTTCTGTAAAAATGGTGGGCCATAAGACTTTGCCACCATGACACAAAGATTCATCCTTGACAATCCAATTACTTGAGATTAAGTGACTTTAGCAGAAAGGCTATCGTGTTTAAGAAATATTTTTAAATGTTTTCATTCATGCAGATGATTTTTACCTAATTGGTTGGAGCAATTTGTTTGTCCAGGTTTGGTGTGACTCATCCAGTAAAAAAATGTTATGTGCACTGAATAATTAACAAACATACCCGCGTTTCTTTGTTCTTTTTGCCTTAGGCAAAGTTTTCACAGGGCTTCTCCTTAATATGCACTGTGACTTCATTGGAAGAGTAGGAAGATCTGAAGAGAACATTCACCAAGGAGAGATGAATGGCCAATATTTGAAGAGACAGCAAATGAGTCAGGAATGTATCAAAATTATAACCTATTTAAGGCACAATGGAAGGTTGGATGGTATTTATTTTAACACAAGGTAGATGGGTTGAGGTTGCAAATTAAATCATGGTGGTGTGATGTCTTTGCTCTCACTAAGACGTCATTGACAGGAGAGCAGGAGGCGTCACAGTGTCTCAGCGGTTAGCAATGCTGCCTCACAGCGGCTGAGACCTGAGTTTGATTCTACCCTCAGGTAACTGTCTGTGTGGAATGTATACATTCTTCTCTTGTCTACTTGGGTTTCCTCTGGTTGCTCTGGTTTCATTCCACAGTCCAAAAATGTGAAGGTTAGGTGAATTGGCCATGCTAAATTGCCCATGGTGTTCAGGGATGTGCAGACAAGGTGGTTAGCCACAGGAAATGTGAGGTTACAGGGATAAGGTGGGGTGGGGGAGGGTCTGGTGGGATGCATGTCAGAGCGTTGGTGTGGACTTGATGGGCCAAATGGCCTGCTTCCACATTGTAGGGATTTTGTAATTGGGAGTTCAATATTCCAGGATGCAGGGTCTGCAGTTGAGACAGAGAAGGAGGTAAAAAAAGTAAGGAAAGAAGTTACCTTAGAATAAAAACATATGGATGGAATTTAAACAAAAACAGAAGGGAGCTCAGTCTGAGAGAAATGTAACATCAGATGTGTAGACAGATTTCAGAGAGGTGTAAAAATAATAGGGTCGTGATAGGAGGGTTTTCAATGTCCTCAAAATTAATTAGGATAGTCATAGTGTTAAAGGTTTAGAGGGAGTGGAATTCTTAAGATCCCAAGAGAGCTTTTTAAGCCAGTAGGTAGAAGGTCTTACAAGAGAGGGGGCGATTCTAGATTTTAGGTAATGAAGTAGTTGCAGTATCATTCGGGGAACATTTTTCAAACAGCAATCATAACTCATTCGATTCAAGATTGCTGTGGGAAAGGACAAGGCTTGGCCTAAAATTGAAATTCTAAAGTGGAGGAAGACAGATTTTAATAAGATCAGGTGTGATTTGGCCAGAGTGGAGTGGGAGCAGATACTTTTAAGTACATTTGTGTCAAAGAAATGGAACACATTCAAGAAGGAAATGTGGAAATGAAGCAAGGCGAGCTAATATGTTCCAATTAAGATAAAAGCTGGGATCAACAAATCAGTGAACCCTGGATAACAAGGGATATACAGGATTGGATAAAGAGAAAAATGAAAGTTTATGATAGATATCAAGGGCTCAAAACAACAGAAGCCCTAGAAGAATACAGAATGAACAATGGGAAACTTAATAAGTAACTTACGGGAGCAAAAAGGGGGCATGATACAATAATGGCAGGTAAATCGTAAGCTATTTTGCAAATACATTAAGGATAAAAAGATAACCAGGAGAAGAGGAGGGTCCATTAAGCAGCACAGTGGTAATTTGTGTGTGGAGCCAGAGGATATAGGCAGGGATCTAAATGAATACTTTGAGTTGGTTTTCATTTGTGAGAGGGACAATGTAGATATAGAAATGATGGAGAAGGATTGTGATATAATTAAAGAAACGGGCATAGACCGAGATGGGATTCTGAGTGATCTGGCTAGCTTAAAAGTAGATAAATCTCCAGGGCTTAATGAAATGCGTCCCAGGCCATTGAGTGAGGCAAGGAGGAAATAGCAGGGATGTTGGCAATAATTTTCAGTTCTTCTTTGACCACAGGAGAAGTGATGGATGACTGGAGGACAATTGAGCTGGTATAGTTATTCAAGAAGGGGACAAGGGATAAACCAGGAAACTACAGTCTAGTTGTTCTAATCTCAGTGGTGGGGAAGCTATTGGAAGCGATTCTGAGGAACAAAACTTTGGAGAGATATTTTGACGAACTTGATTGAATTTTTCAAAGAAGAGACCAGGTGTGTAAGTGAGGACAATGCATTGAACATAGTCTACTTGGACTTTAGCAAGGCTTTTGATAAGGTCCTGTGTGTGAGGCTGATAACAAAGGTGAGAGACATGGGATCCAAGGAAATTTAGCTAACTAGATCCAGAATTGGCTGCGTGGCAGGAACCAGAGGGTAATGGTCAAGAGTTGTTTTGTGACAGGAAGCCTTTTTCCAGTGAGGTTCTGGAGAAACCAGTGTTGGGACCCTTGCTATTTGTAGTGTATATAAATGATCATTTAAGGTTGATCAGTATGTTCATGGATGATATGAAAATTGATGAGATGATAAATAGAGAGGAGGATAGCCTCAGATTACAAGAGGATATAGATGAGCTGGTCAGATTGGTGGAACAGTGGCAGATGGAATTCAATCCAGATAAGTGGGAGGTCAGGTAAATGGGCAGGGCAAATAAAGCAAGGGAATTCATGATTGATAGTAGATGCAAGGATCAAAGGGATCTAGGCGCACATGTCCACCTTAAGGTTGTGGGAGACAAAGAAGAAGTGGTTAAGAAGGTGAATAGGATACTTGCCTTTATTGGCTGAGGCACAGAGTTTAACAACAGGGAGTTTTATGCTGGAACTGGTTAGGTCACACCTGGAGTATTGTGTGCAGTTCTGGAAGGCACATTATAGGATGGATAGAATTGTACTAGAGAGGGTGCAGAGGAGATTTACCAGGATGTTGCCTGGGTGAAAGGGCTTCAGTTATGAAGAGAGATTGGATTGACTAGGGTTGTTTTTCATGGAGCAGAAGGACATGATAGAGCTATATAAAATTATGAAGGACATAGATAGGGTAGACAGAAAGAGATATTTCCCCTTGGTGGATGGATCAATGGCCGGCACCTTTAGATTTAAGGTAAGGGCTAGGATATTTGAAGGGGATGTGTGGAAAGATTTTTTTCACCCAGCGATGATAAGAGCTGTTGCGTCAGGAACCCCCATAATATTTAGGAAATACTTAAATGAACTTTAGGGGAGGTGATGACCTAGTGGTATTATTGCTGGACTGTTAATCCAGAGATCCACGCAATATTCTGGGGACACAAGTTCAAATCTCACCATGGCAGATGGTGGAATTGGAATTCAATGAAAAAAATCTGGAATTAATTGTCGAATGATGACCATGAACCTGCGACTGATTGCTGGAAAAACCCATTTGGTTTATGCATGCCCGGTAGGGAAAGAAACTGCCATCCTTACCTGGTCTAGCCTGCATGTGACTCCAGACCTACAGCCAAGTGGTTGACTCTTAACTGCCCTCTGGGTAATCAGGAACAGGCAATAAATGCTGGCCTAGCCAGTGACACTCTCAACCTGTGAATGAAAAGATAAAATGTGCACTTCCAATGCCGAGGCATACAAGCTGTGGGCCAACTGCTGGAAATTGGTATTAAAATGGTCAGGTAGCTGTTTTTGACTATTGTGGATTTAACTGGCTGAAGACTGTTTTTTTCTCTGCTGTGGACCTCAATGACTCTAATCCATAGAAATCCTGGTGTGATCCTCTCCTAATTGATACCTCACCCTCATTCTATCCTTGCTACAGTACCCACCTCTTACCAAGGGTCATGACGCTGCAGTCAGACAATGCTTGATAATCAGATCCTGAAGTAAAAGTCTGTTTTAAGGTGTGGGAACTGATAGGGGTCTGAGCTATGTGGGCTTTTGGTGAAATTTGTGGCAGAATCGAATGAGAGGTTCGGCAAGGCTGATTCCAATGTCAGGAGCATCTAAATCCAATCTTTGAGGTTTTTGACGAGCAACACAGTGAGTTTCTCACTAGGCAGCAGTGAGTTCCAATTAAGATGGATTATAGCAGGTAAAATGCCTTATTAACAGCCCAGCTCACCTCATTAATATTCTGCTTCCTATCTTAAATTTGCCAAACAAGCTAACCTTGATATTGGAAATTAGAGTGGGGAAGTGGCAACTTCAGCTTGCGCCTTGCTTCAACGGACCTTCACGTTGGGCACCAGGCACCAATATCTCATGGCACTATCCAGGGTCAAGTGCCACATGCACCCAACATCCATGGACCTTGACATATAACATGTGCACTTGTCTAAGATCCCCGAAACATTCACAGGATATATCTGTACTTTCAGCTGTACCAGTAACTATCAGTGCAATGCTGCAGCGAGAACACTGTGTGCTCAGCGACATACACTCAGATCCTCACTGGACCAAGCTGCATCTCTAGGGTCTTCACTCATCGTCATTGCACTCACTCACACAGAGCCCACCAGGATGTGCATCCCTGCCTTGCTTTACCTTATGTTGGTGTTATGCATTTTGCCCCCTAAGGCAAAATTACCGGGCTCATAATGGGGAGGCGATGGCCCACAGGTATTATCGCTAGACAATTAATTCAGAGACCCAGGTAATGTTCTAGGGACCTGGGTTTGACTCCCACCACGGCAAATGATGGAATCTGAAATCAATAAAAATCTGGAATTAAGAGTTTAGTGATGACCATGGAACCATTGTTGGTTGTTGGAAAAATCTCATCAGGACCATGAATGCCCTTTAGGGAAAGAAACTGCCATTCCTACCTGGTCTGGCCTACATATAACTCCAGTTCCACAGTAATATGGTTGACTCTCAACTGTCCTTGGGCAGTTAGGAATGGGCAATAAATGTTGGCCTAGACAGTGATGTCCAGATCACATAAATTTATAAAAAAGTTATTTCTGTCTTGTCTTGAATTTTATCATTGTTGTTCACAGACCTGACTCAAATCAAGGAAGATAGCCATCACTCAGGGAATCCTGGCACTGTAAGTTAAGGGCAGTCTCCAATATCAGTCCAGGGAATTGTACATAGACAGTCAGCTACTCAGGGCAGTCAGAGTGAGGACGTTCGCCACAAAAAGGGTGAGGTGCACAATGTCAGGCAGCCCAGCACCTGATTTAACACTTTTGCCTTCTTCCAGGAATGAAAGAGAGGTAGGTATTAAGGAAGGTGAAGTTGGATGGCACAACAGGTATCTTTGGAGCAGGTGGGCAAGTGTCTCAAGCGAGTGAATAGTCAGCGCAGAGAGCATGCAGTGTTAATGGTGTTTGGGGTTGGTGTGGGTGACAGCGAGTAAGAGAAGATGTTGCAACAATTGCAAGAGTAGTAGAGCATGAGCTTTGGTGGGAGGTGCACTCAGTAGCAGGAATAGAGTGTGAGATATCAGAGAGAAGATAGTAACATTAATGCCAGTGAAGTAGAGAAGGGCATTGCTGGGCATTTCTCTAGAATGATGAGGGTGCTTTAATCCAGATAGAAAACCCAGACCAGGCAGGCATGGTGAGAAATCTCATTGGGCTTCACAATGGATATCCCTCCAAAAAAAACTCAACCCTTCCCTCAGCCAAAAAGAGGTAAGATTCAGATTCAGATTCAGATCTAGTGTCATGTGTACCTGAGTACAGGAGTACAATGAAAAGTGTTTGGGGTGGATATAGGCATTACAGGCCTTACTATTTATGAAGTATTATAATTTGAGACAAATTGGGTGAAACTAATTTTGAAACATTTTAATCTAAACAAAAATGCTTGAGTATTTTCCATTTTTAACTATCCATATTCACTTTTAGAACCTAAGTAAATTTTAAAGATGAGTGACTGAATAAATAATTGCCTATTTTGAACGTACAACAGAATTGACACACTAGCTTGATAGATGTGTTCTTATTCTAACATTAAGCACTTCTTCTGTACGTGCTTCATTTCTGGAACATATCAGCTTTCTTCTCTCATACTTGCATTGTACTTCTCTCATCAACTAAGAATTTTAGCTATCTTACCTTCACCATCATTCTAACGAGCAAAAATACTGTACAAATTATATTCCTGACCTCCATTTTATTAATACGTGTAAATGTGTAGCTTTTGTTCCCCAAAGTTTTCTGCACAATGCTACTTCATTTCCCGTTAAATATGTATCACCAAATCTTTGCCATGCAAGAATATTTGCATTACAATGATAGTTTCTTTTCAGTGTAATTTATACAAGATATTATGACATCTGTATTCTACAGAAAAAGTAGACTCAATCAGTCGTCTCAGTTCCATGTCAGGTAAAAGACCATTTTAAATGAAATTTCACAAAATCAAATTATACACATGTATAAATTATAAGTTAGAGCACAGAAGGCACCATTATGTCCATCAAGTTGTCACCAGCTCTTCAACAAGCATTATGCCCATTACCAATACACTCGCACATTGTTCCTATTCAAAAAGCCATCCAATGCTCTCTCATTTGCCTCAGTTGACTCTAGCTCGATCACACTCCAGTGCATTCCAGAACTGAACCATATGCTGGGTGAATTTCTTCTTCTCGCAGAACATTTACTCCATGTGCAAATCTTTTTAAATCTGTGCCTGCTCATCTCAATATTTCCATGAACAGAAACAGTTTCACCCTATCTACTCGATCCAGGCCTTTAACGTTTCTGAAAATTATATCAGATCTCCTCTTAGCTTTCTTCTCTACAAGGGAAACCATCTCAACTGATCTGATCTATCCTCATGAATGAAGTTTCTCACCCTTGGAACCATTTTTGTAAATCCCTTCTGCAGTCTTTTCCATGTGTCAACACTTTTCCTTCAATGTGGCACCCAGAACTGTACACTGTACCGTAGCTGAGGTTAAACAGTGTATTGTATAAGGCCAGCATAACTTCCTTGCTCTTGTATTCCATGGTCCTATTAATAAATCTCAAGATTATTAACTGCTTTATTAACTGCTCTCTACCTGTCCTGCAACCTTCAGTGATCTTTGTACACATACACCAGGTTCCTTTGCTTCTGTTAACCATTAAGTATTGAATTCCCTACCTAGTATAGTCTGCTCACGTTCTTCCTATCAAAATGAATCACACTTCTCTGCATTAAACTTTACCTGCCACCTACCTGCCCACTCCACCAACCTGTCTATGTCTTTTTGAAGTTCTACATTGTCTTCCTCTGTTTATAATGTTTCCAAGTCTCATAACATGCACAAACATTGAAAATCTTCCCTGCACTTCTAGACATTGAAATATATAAAATACTTATCAGGAAAATCAATGGTCCCAATGCGGACTCCTATGAAACTCCACTGTAAACCTTCCTCCAAAAAATATCAATTGGCCACTACTCTCTGTTTCTTATTACTCAGCCATTTTATTTTTATCCATGTTGCTACTGTGTCCCTTCTCAGAAGTCTTATGTGTCACTGGATCAAATCCCTTTTGAAAGTCCATCTACACAATACCAGCAGCATGACACTCATCACCCCTTCCTGTTACCTTTTCAAAAAAAATACCAGCAAGTTAATCAAGTACAATTTGCTTTTTAAAAATCCATGTTAACTCTCCCTAATCAACCTATTTTTTTCCATGTGACTATTAATTCTATTTCAAATGATTGTTTCTGAAAATTCCCCACCATTGAAGATGAATTGACTGGACTATAATTGCCTGGTTTATTCTAGCAACCATTTTTTGAACAAGGGCGTAATGTTTGTAAATGTTCATCTCCCCTGAGCCAAGGGATGACTGAAGGATCATGGTCAGCGTCTACTCTCACCTATTTCAATGCACCTGGATGCATTTTCAAGCTCAAGCATCGATAGCCTAATCAATACTTCCTCCTCATTAATTCTGAACCCTTTTAGTGACAGAACTTTTTTCTCTTTCATGGGCCTGTGTAGAACCTACATTTTTGGTAAACGTATATGTCAAGTATTCATTTAAGATCTCAACCATGTATCTTGTCTCCAAGTGAAATTCCCTGTTTCAGTTCCTAGGCAAAACTACTCTTTTTGCAACCTTTTCTATCAGTGCGCCAGCAGAAGACTTTGGGATTCTCCTTTATGTTAGCTGCCAATCTTTTCTCATAACCCTTCTTTGCTTCTCTAATAAGTTTTTCAACTCCCCTTTGAATCTTTCATATTCCTTTTGCTTCTCAATTGTATTTTCTATATGACACCAGTCTTAAGTACACTTTATCCTCCTTATTTTAACTTCTATCCCCTTTTCCATCCAGGGAGCTATGGATTTGTTTGCAGGCCTTTTCCCTTTGGAGGAAATATACCTAGACTGCTCCGAACCATCTTCTCTTTGAAGATCATTGTTCAGCCATTGTGCTTTACATCACATATTTCGTCCAGTTTATTTGGCTCAGCTCCTTTCTTGCCTTATAGAAATCAGTTGGCCCCCATTCCCCTCCACCAAGTTAATCATTTTTATTCTGGATTAGTTATTGCCCTTTTCAATCATCATCATCTAAACGTTAAAATAGAATGACCTCTGTCTCCTAAATGTTCCCTTCTAACACAAGATCGACTTGGCTACCTCATTTCCGAGATTCAGGAACCTAAAAGTCAGTCTAAATGTTGGACTGGACAAATACTGCTGTAGGAAACTTTCCTTAACACAAGCTGGGAATGGTTGGCATAATGGCTCGGTGGTGAGCGCTGTTGCCTCACAGCACCAGGAACCTGGATTTGATTCTAACCTCGGGTGACTGTCTGTGGACTGTCAGTGCACATTCTCCCTGTGTCTACATGGGTTTCTTCTGGAAGTTCTGGTCTCTACCTACTGTCCAAATATGTACAAGTTAGGTAGATTGGTAAAATGTCTGTAGCATCCAGGGGTGTGCAGGCTAGGTGGATTAGTGATGGTAAATGGAGCGTTTCAGGGATAGGGTAGGGAGCTAGGTCTATTGGGATGTTCTTCTGAGGATTGGTATGGAGCACATGGACTGCATAGCCTCTTTCTAACTATAGGGATTCTATTCTATGTTTGTCGCACTTTATCCTTAACACTACCACTGTTTCAGCCTATATTCAAGGAGTCAAAGTCTCCAATTCTAACAGTATAAAGTTGGCATCTTTCTGTAATTTCCCTACAGATTTCTTCCTTTACATTCTTCCCACTAGCTGGTAGTCTTTATACTACACTGAGCAATGTAATTGCGCCATTTTTGTTCCTTAGCACAATTCAGATTGATTCTGGTTTTGAATCAGAAGAGTTTATCACCTTGAGCTAGGTCTCGGTTATCAGCACAACATCATATTAGTGCATGGGAATATATACCTATAATTCTCCGATCTTACTTACTGTACTCTGTGCATTCACATACATGCACAGCCACTCTGATTTGGACTTCATTACTTTGTCACATATTTCAACTCCACCTATTGATTCTCTACTCTTTATCAGTGCAATGAATTAAATTTAATAGCCAGATCTACGAACAAATCAAAGGGACACCTATGGGGTCACTCATCTCTGGACTAATAGCATAAGCAGTGATGCAGAGACTGGAAACCACAGCCTTCCACAGATCCAACCCAAACATTAGATCCAATACATGAACAACACTTCCGTCATCATCAAACGGACTAAACTAGAAGAAACACACCAACTTATAAACAACATTTTCACCGACATCAAATTCACCAGAGAAGAAGAAAAGAACAAACAGCTCCCATTCCTGGATGTGATGGTAGAACATGGAGCCAACGGGGAAGTTCACAGAAAGGCCACACACACGGATCAAGTCCTAAATTTCAACAGTAACCACCTCAACACCTACAAATGGAGTTGCATAAAAACACTGTTCAAACGAGCCATCCACACTGCAGCAACCCAGAACTACGCCAAAATGAAGAAAAATATCTCCACCAATTATTTAGAGACAACGGATACCCGAACAGCAGGGTCCAACGATGCCTGTCACACAAACAATGGGAAGATGCAGTATGGCACATTACCACACATCAAGAATGTATCTGAATTGACCACAAGACTCATATGGCCACTGGGCATCAAAGTAGCACACGAGCCTACATCAACCTTACGCCAACTGCTAACAAGATCCAAAGACCCCTTACCCATTATGGGCAAAACCAATGTAATATTCAAGATTCCATGCAAGGACTGCAATAAACATTACATTGGACAGACAGGAAGGAAACTGGCTACGAGAATACATGAACACCAGCTAGCAACAAAAAAACACAAGCTATACTCACTCGTCTCCATTCACATGGATAAGGAGAACCACCAGTTCGATTGGGACAATGTCAGGATCCTAGGACAAGCCAAACAGAGACCAGCACAGGAATTCCTAGAGGCCTGGCTCTCCACCAAGAAGGCCATCAATAAACGCATAGAATTAGACCCTATATACACACACCACTGCAAAGAAAATCCGGAAATGAGGTAATCAACTCCAACGGACTCCACAGTTTAAATAACAAGCGGGAAAATATAACAGTGCTTCATCGGAGGCTGCACTGATGATGTTACCCAGCAGGGTAATGAAATGTTTGCGAACCAATGAACCAGCTCGGTGAGCGAACCAACCACAGCATCCACAACCTGCACTACAGATCTACTCAAGAACCTTAGATATCGTAGCTTTATCCAAAAAACTTGATTGAAGGCCTTTCTTTTGCTTTAAAAGTCTGCATATTAGAAATTAAGTTTTAAAAATGTCTCTTCAAGATAGAGGTTATATCAGGCTATGTATGCTTCAATGGAGTGTTTCAAATCCTGATGAACTATGCTATTCTCAATCAAAAAAGGAAAACTGTTATAATGCACCTGAGCACAAGGTTGAAAAGGTTACAAAATAGAAACTTACAACATAGGAACAGGCCATTCGGCCACCATTG
This sequence comes from Ginglymostoma cirratum, assembly GCA_024137785.1. Taxonomy (NCBI): domain Eukaryota; kingdom Metazoa; phylum Chordata; class Chondrichthyes; order Orectolobiformes; family Ginglymostomatidae; genus Ginglymostoma; species Ginglymostoma cirratum. The sequence goes on from JAHRHZ010000266.1 coordinate 45,472,652, forward strand.
TCTATGCTGACCATGCTGTCATTCTAAACTAGTCCCAACTGCTTGCACACGGTCCATATCTCTCTATTCCCTGTCTGTTTATGTGTTTGTCTAAATGCCTCTTAAATGTTAATACGGTATCTGCTTCTACCAACTCCCCGTGCAGTGCATTCCAAGCATTTACCATCCTTGGTGTAAAAAATGTGCCTCGTACATCTCCTTTAAACTTTCCACCTCTCACCTTAAATTTATGCCCTTTTGTATTTGATATTCTACCCTGGGAAAGAGACTCTGATTATCTACCCTATTCATAGCTCTCATAATTTTACATACTTCAATCAGGCCACCCTTCAGCCTTTGACGCTCTAGTGAAAACTATCAGGTTGCCCCTCAGCCTCCGATACTCTGACGAAAGGGTTCCGTGTTGTTCAAAAATGCAAAAACTTTGATTCCTAACTCAACAGTTTTCAAAGTGGAAGGCATTCAAATTGTTAATTACAGCATTTGGAAAAGCTGATTGCCTCAGCTAAAATACAATGGATGAATCTGGTCCAAAGCCTGGACTGATCAGTGCTCACAGTTGGAATGATGAGTCACCAGTCTGGAATAGACGTTATTAGAAATTTAAAATGCGTAAGACTCAACTGCGCAGCCATCTTGGTGTTTATAACTCCAAGAAGAAGCAAAATACTCCACGAGGCGTTAGTTTTGAACTAGGGAAAAGCTTTATGGAAACCAAATATTGTACTTTTGAAGAAATTAGTAGAAATCAGGCAGAAATTAGTAAACTATTGAACTAATGAAGAATAAGGAACATTCTCTCCCTCCCAAAATCTGCTGTTCTGAAGAACCTACCTTTAAAAGAAAATTTTGAGAGTCCAGAATAACTCTTTTGCTCCTTTCATGGACTTTTGCTTTTTGTAACTGCTGCCAAACCTTCTCATTTTATTGAACTACAGAAACCATTGCATCTGCTGGATCCAATGCCAAGTGTTAGCTTCTTTTCTTCTGCAATAAGGAATTCAAATATGATTCTCAGTTGTATACCACAGAGACTTATTGGGATTTTCTTCTCATAAGTACTCCTTTGTCTCATCTATAATTGCCTTCAACTTGGCTCCCATAATATATGTAAAAAACACATTTTTCAAAGTTTTTCATCTTGAAGTCATCAGGATAATTTGCAAGAAGTACCAATTCAAGGGAAAAATGTATTGGGAAAACCATCATTTATATTATGTGAGGGGACAATGCTGATTGGTTGCCAAGTGGACTCTGGTTGGTCAAGGCATTACCCTGAGAATTGATCCACTGAATGGCTGTAACCGGTGTTCCCTCTAAACTGCACAGCTGCACAATTCTACAAGGTCCTTCCGGTTTCCAAAGTCATGACTGTGCACGGACCTCAAACGTCTGTGCACTGCACAGAAGAATTAAAGGGAATATTGGCTGTTACCTATTTTGTTCAGTTAAAACAAGCACAGTTGGTGCACACATTCTTTCTGTTTGCTAAGAACAAGGACCTTGTGAATTAATATGAGTACAAACAAATGCACCACACTGCAATCCCAATTGACAATCTTATATTGATTGTCATTTTAATTCTTTGCAAATATTACCCAATTGTAAAATCATATCTAATTGGGATAGTACTATGAGTATCTAATTGTGGGTTGTTTTGAGATACCAGATGTGGTACACTCTTTGACACAATCTGTCAGTTCTTAGCTTATACAGACTACATATCTGAAATCATATTGGCACTGAAATGCATAAACCGCATTACATTGTTGATCACGTTCTTGATAGGCAGAATGATTTTTTGGCTTGCTGGCAGCATCCTAATTGTAGCAAGCCCTATTTATGTTGCTACTAAAGAATAGTAGCGTGGATCAGTTAGCTTTCGAGATGCCTTACATTCCAAGGTTAATCTGAGGTAGTTTATGTACTCTTCAGGACGAAAAGTGATTGCCATAGGCCCACTCAAGAATTTCACAAGTTTTGTTCTGAACAGAATGCTGCAAAATGACTAATTATTTGTAATTTCATAATAATAACTTCATCCCTTTATCCCTAAGAACTCCTCAGTAATAACTTGTAATAAACTATTAACTTGTGTAAATCAAATCTTGACCTATTTTAACTTGAATCATTAAAAATTAAAAAGAGAGCTACACAAGCCATAATCTACCACTTCTTAGCCACATGGACATGCCTGCAGGTCATGACATAGACATAATAACATACTATTTTTCATTTTTTTTTAAAAGCACAAATTTGTAGTATGGATAGTGATGTACATATCACACAGCTCAAATTTAAATTCTACAGTGAAAAAACAGTATGCATTTATGGTTACATTCTACATGATGTGGGCAAGTACAATGTATTTAAAGACTCTGTATTTTTGTTTAATTATTGATTTAAGCACAAAAATAAATAAGAATGAATGGCGAGCATTTGAGTTTAAGGCTAAAAATATTAATGTAAATAATCATTGGTCTGCTGCTGCCCAAGTCAGTAGCTTGATCTGAAATGTTAAGGTATCTGGGGATAACTTTGCTCAACCTTTGAAGCAATGTGATTGATTCTCCACTGAGCTTAAATCATCATTAGGTGTTCAAGTAGAATCATCTCTTTCAAGAACAATTCGAAGAACAATTTCACTGTATCAGCTTTCACGCCAACTTAGCCTGACAATCTTTGCTCGTAATTTTTTTTTCAAAGATTCATAATTAAGCAGGCTAGAATAGCATATCACCAGGAGAGCCATCAAATATTTGACATGGATATCTGGGTATTGTTTCTGCATGGTCCTGAAAGATATCAGAACGACTTAATTTTCTTTTATTATGCAACCATTGTTATAAAGTGTGCTACATCATATTAGGTTTAAAGGTGCTCAGGGTATTTTTGTTGCAATTGTTATACATGTTTACTGCCAAGCTATTCAGGTCTATTGTATTAAATCATTTCAACTTACAGTCAACTCAGGCTAATGGGCTCCTCACCACCTTACCATCCAAGTCATTGTTGCTTTCTTACAGTCTGTTCCTATTTATCCCATTGAAAAAGCTAAAATAGTTTTTCATTCACATGCACATGGCCACCTCTGGCATGCCTTATCTTTCTATCCTTAGCTAGCTCCACTACCATGTTCATGTGCCACCTATGGCAATATATTCCTTATGGGTACAATCATTTTGTTCTCCATATGTTGACAATACCTAACATTATCCTTCCTGTCACCAACCAGGACTCCACAATTGTTGCTGGTCTGCTGTCCAATATGGACCAAGTTTATTCAATGTAATATTTACATGACATAACCAATCTTCTTTTGACCTGCCCAAGGCTCACAGTTACATTTCCATCACGAGTCATTTTATCTGTTTGTACTTGGCAGCATGTAACTGTGGTATCTTTTGATCTGAAAATAGCCTTAAGCGCTACATCCAAACCATTAATTTCATGTGGTGCTAATTCGCCAGCTACAACACAACATCATCCCAGTACTTCTCATTCACACCTTTGTCATCTCCAGGCTCAGATTCTCTACACTGCCTGGGTTCAATTCACCAGCCGTATGCTGCAATTGAAGTTTTGAGTTAGAGGGTACACTGTTTTAAGGGTGTTATGACAAAATGTGTCTTATATTATTAGGATACTAATTTCGAGTGACTTCACATGCTAAAGTCAATTTTTATTTGAAATGTATTTTGAATTTTTTTAGTAAAGGGATCAAATTTTATCTATTTTCTGAAAATTACCAATAATTTTATTTCAAATAGATGAGGGTGGATAACACTGAAGTAAGCAGGATGTATCAGGTTACAGCTAAATATTTGTGCCTCTTTATTTCAACAGAAACATTTAATTTTACAGTTTTGTTTTAACCATCATTTTGCTGATCTGCTGAAATCAAAGTAAAAGCCATTTTGAGCTTGGAGCTTTCACACATGCAGGGAGTAAAGGGATGTAGAGGGAGAAAAGGGAGTAAAGGGATGCTAGGATGTGGCAGGGTACTGCAACCAACATAGAAGATTTGCCATGATCTTATTCAGTGGTCTTTGGAGCGATTCTACTCCTCGTGTTATGTTCTGACTACACCAGTTTTTGGGTTGTCTACAGATTTATTAATTAGGCAATCTACATTTTCACCCAAATCATTTACATATTTTACAAACAAAAGAAGTCCCAGCACCGATATTTGTGGAACACCACTGGTCATAGACGTCCAGTCAGAAAAACATCTCTCCACAACAACCCTCTGTCTTCTATGACTAAGCCAATTTTGTATCCAACTTGCCAACTCACTGTGTATCCTATGTGGCTCATTCTTCTGGACCAGCCCATCATAAGGGAACTTGTCAAATGCTTTAGTAACATCCATGTAGACAACATGCAATGCTCTATTCTCATCAACCACTTTTGTCACTTCATAGTAACATAGGATCCCCACAGTGTGGGAAAAGGCCATTCAGCCCATTGAGTCCATACCAACCTTCCAAAGAGCATCCCATCTAGACCTTCTACCCTATCCCTGTAACGCTGCATTCCCATTGTTAATCCATCAAACCTGCACATCCCTGGGCATGATGGTCAATTTAGCATGGCTAACCCACCTAACCTGCACATCTTTGGACTGTGGGAGGGAACTGGAACACCCGAAGGAAACCTGCGCAGACACGGGGAAAATGTACAAGCTCCACACAGACAGTCACCCCAGGCAGGAATCAACCCTGTGTTCCTGGTGCTGTGAGGCAGCAGAGCTAACCACGAGCAACCGTATTGCCACTTCCTCAAAACACTCAATTAAATTTGTGAGACAAGACCTGCCCCACACAGAGCCATGTTCACTATCTCTAATAATCCATTCTTTTCCAAATGCAAATAAGTTATGTTTCTAAGAATCTTCTCCAATAATTTCCCAACCACTGATTTAAAGCAATGACCTATAATATTCTGCATTATCTCTGTTGCCTTCCTTAAACAAAAAGAACAATTTTGGCTATTCTTTAGTCTTCTAGGACCTCACCTTTGGCTAAAGAGGATACAAAGCTCTCAGTCAAGGCCCAACAATCTCCTTCCTTACCATCCTCAGTATGCTGGGATAGATCCCATCAGACCCTGGGGACTTATCTACCTTCATATTTTTCAAGATGCCTAACACATCCTCCTCAATGTTGACATGGCCCAGAATATTAACATGCCCCTCAGCAATCTTACATCATCCATGTCCTTCTCAGTGACTGCAGTTTGGGCTTTTTCTGCTTAGAGGAGACAGCAGAATGAGGAGTTGGAAGTCTAAACAGAAAGTTTTATTTTAAATTTCCTTTCGGGCCAAGAGGAATGTGGGTGTTTGTCTGGGCCTGGAACAACACTGAGGCTTTCTTCCCTGTCTGTTGTTATGAGCTCAGCTGATGTAATTACTGGATACGTCAGATGGCAGACTTAAATCAGGCCTGATAAGAGGTTTCTACCTCTAAATTAAAGCTCATCTTTGGAACTGTGCAATTACTTGCCTGTTTGCAATTTTCTTCAGCTGGATAAGGCAAACTGCAGGTGGACAGTGGGTATTGGAGACAGAGTAGCCATAACTTAGAGAGTGTGATCGATGGAATGCAGTTGAGGGCAGGTAGACTGTGTGGCCTGTTGGAATAGGTTGGGAAAGTGGTGTTGTGTGCGTAAGGAAGTATTAACCTTGCCACCCATGTGCTGTGAACATCATGGATTTGTGGCTGCTGTGCCATTAGGTTGCCATGACAGGCAATGACAGATTGCCAAGACTTGGCATGATGCACAGTGGCCTTCCGAAGATGCATCAGGTACCAGGGATGCTGCTCTTTCAGCAGATACCCACTGAGTGGCTGTACGTTTTGGAATGGTGCATGGCAAGATGGGCTAGAATTGCACAAGAGGGATGGCACATGTGTGGGATGTGTCATTGATAAGGTGAGTTTGATAAGCACTTTGGTAAGAGTCAGTGAAAAATCTCACTCAGCCTCGCAGCAAAACACCTTCCAACACGACTGGCACTTAGCCAAGCCAAAAGGTAAGATTTAGCCTTATGTAAAAGCAAGGTTTCACAAAATAGTTCTGGAAATCAAACTTCAATGTTCTTTGTCACTGAAGGTACAACAATGTTAATTCACTTTCCTTAGTCACCTCAGTATTGAGTGTTAGTTATTTCTAACTGTAATCTTATTCCACTTATAAAAATCTATTTCCTCTCTTCTTCAAGGCTCAATAGCAATTCTGTGTGTCACCTCTTCTGCTAAATTTTCCATACCCAAAGTCAAACATAATGTCGAATCAGTGTATGGATTATATGCTACTAATATCATACTATACAAATCCTGCAATTTATAAACAAATGACTAATGCACTTATTTCCATGGTCACCATTTGATATGTTTTCCCTCTAAATAGAAACAGCGGCATGACTTGCTTATTCAACGTCATTGCCTTGTTGCATTCGATAAAGTAGAGAGACAATAAGTTGCTGCAATGTAACCATTTAAGTTCATTCTAAGGAATAGAAAGAATTCCAATTGTGTAATGCTTTCCAAGACCAGCAGACATTTAAACTGCTCTACAGCCAGTTATGTAATTTTTGAAGCATAGTCATCTGTCCTCTGGAAGTATTGCAGTCTATGTCCACATGACATCCACAAAATATACTCTCTCAAACTGCAACGTGATAATGATAGTAAATCCCTTTTACTGCTGTTGATTGAATGATAAACATCAGCATAGCCAACAAGCCAACAGCTTCATCCTTTAGCTTCAAAGTTGTTCTGTGGGATGCTTTACATCCTGCGGAGCAGCATGTGGGCCCTCAGTTTAACGCCTCCAACAATGCAGCACTATACCAGGACTGCCATCAGAATGTCAGCCTGATTTTTACACTCGAATCCTGGAGATGGACTTGAACCCAGGTATTTATCTGAAGCAAGAGCTGTGATGATACTCCGACTTTGAGAGGTGTATTTTATCTTTTTTTTATCAAGAGAGACAGAGATGTTGAGCAAAATATGAAAGAAGTGCGGATGCTGGAAATCAAGATGTTGAGCACTCTGTTCCAGTTCAAAAAAAGTAAACTGCTTGTGAGGTCTTGGGTTTTTTTTTAAGTTGGGACAATAGAAGCAACCTGAAAGCTCCCATAGAGCCAAGATTTTTACTTTTAGAAGCTGTTGGGATTTGGAAGCTGCTATACATCACTGCCTGCTACGGCAAAACATTTGAGTTCTCTCCCTCTCGCGGAGTTTTCTCTTGATGTTCTTTCTTCCTGGACTAGAGAAATGTTGCAAATGAGAAAATGTACTTTACTGAATTTGCCTCTGCGAAGGGTGTGTTTATAGGATATTACAATCTTGGAACAGCTAATCAGTGGTGGTTAACATATATATTATCTTGTTAAGTATTTTGATAGAATTACAGTTAAGCTAACTTGTAGAATTTTTATTTTGTCTGCATTTAAACTTTGCTTCGAGCCTGGTAATTTGACCAATCGAATTGCATCCAGAACACAACACTTTACATTTGCCTCTAAAATAAAAAAATAGTTGGGGTATAGGCTATATTCTTTATATATTTTGATGGGGTTTAGTCTGGTCCATAACAGGGCGCTACCCACTGGCCCACAGCTAATAGTTTGAAATTATCAGTCATTGACCACATAGATTAGGTTGCATGGATTTTGTATATAAATGGCTTTGAATGCGCATATGTGTAACAGTTTGACATAGTCATACTCACGGAATCATACCTTATGGACAATGTCCCAAACACTATTCCTGGATATGTCCTGTCCCACCAGCAGGCAGAGGTGGTGACGTAGTGGTATACAGTTGGGAGGGAGTTGCAGTGGGAGTCCTCAACATTGCCTCTGGACCTCATGAAGCCTCAGGTTAAACATGGGCAAGGAAACCTCCTGTTAGTTCGCACATGCCGTCCTCCCTCGTCCGATGAATCAGTATCCTTCCATGTTGAATAACACTTGGAGGAAGCACTGAAGGTGACAAGAGCGCAAATTATACTCTGGGTGGGGAATTCAATGTCCACTACCAAGAGTGGCTTGGCAGCAGTACTACTGATCAAACTGGTTACCTCCTAAAGGACATAGCTGCTAGACTGGGTCTGCAGCAGGTGGTGAGGGAACCAAAAAGAAAGAAAAACATACTTGACCTCATCTTTACCAACCTGCCACCTGCAGATGCATCTGTCCATGACAGTATCGGTAAGAGTGAACACCACACAGTCCTTGTAGAGATAAGTCTTGCCTTCACGTTGAGAATACCCTGTGTTGTGTAGTACTATCAAACAAAACAAAATGGGGGAATAACCCAAGGGAACTTGAGGGGCAGAAGAGAGACCTCCTGCAAGAATATTCATATTCAGCATCTCTACAGTGGAAGATGGACACCAAAAGACAGGGTGTGGTATATATGGAGATCCACAAAGGCAAATCTCTAGTAGGATTATTGCTAAAACACCCCAACAGAATAAGATTTCAGGCTGCCGAGCTAGCAGCCCTAATGTGCCTGGTCAGCCACCCCCATCAACAGATATGCACTCAGACAGTTATGAATGTCTGCAACAGTTTAACTGACTTCCTGCCACTGTGGGAAGCTAGAAGATTCGTTCAAGCAGACAGGAAACCATTATCACATACAACTGTATTCTCCAAACTGCCCAAAGTTGCAAATACAGCATCATTAAGTTTAGAACCCACCACTGAACTTCCTGACTGGGAACATAAGGACAGACGAATTAGCTAAGCAGAGTGCCCATGAAGGAGAACTTTGACAACTCCCCCCACTCCCACCCCAACCCCCCCACCGCCCCACCATTTTGGAACAAATAGACACCTTCGCTGTGGGCCAAACCAAGGTCAAAGGTTTGGTGCAGGCTCAGAGCAGCAAAGCAGAGTTAAATTAAGTAAAGGAGGGAATGATCCCCACCTCATATTGAAAGTGGGCGGACAAGTTAAATACTAAAGACATACTCATTCGCAAAGATGAACAGTACATGGTCCTGGTTCAGAACCTAAATCAAACGATTTATCAATGCCACAATGACCAAGGTCATAAGCGACAGAAGTCATGGAGTCAAAGAGTATGGAAACAGACCCTTCACTCCAACTCATCCATGCCGACCAGATATCCTAAATTAATCTAGTCCCATTTGCCAGCATTTGAACCATATCCCCCAAACCCTTCCTATTCATTTACCCATCCAGATGCCTTTTAAATGTTGTAATCATACCAGCCTCCACCACTTCCTCTGGCAGTTTATTCCATACATGCATCACCCCTCTATGTGAAAAAGTTGCCCCTTAGATCCCTGTTAAATCTTTCCCCTCTCACCTCAAACCTATGCACTCTAGTTTTGGACTTCCCACCTTGGGGAAAAGATCTTGTTTATTCACCCTATCCATGCCCCTCATAATTTTATAAACTTCCATAAGATCAACCATCAGCATTCAATACTCCAGGGAATGTAGCCCCAGCCTATTCAGTCTCTCCCTATAGCTCAAACCCTCCAACCCTGGCAACATCCTTGTAAATCATTTCTGAACCCTTTCGTGCTTCACAACTTCCTTCCAATAGCAAGGAGACCAGGATTGAATGCAGTATTCCAAAAGTGGCCTAACCAGTGTCCTGTACAGTTGTAACATGACCTCCCAATTCCTATACTTGATGTACTGACCAATAATGGCAAGCAAACCAAATGCCTTCTTTATTATTCTGTCTGCCTGTGACTCTACTTTCAAGCAACTATGAGCCTGCACTCTCAGGTCTCTTTGTTTAGCAACACTCCCTAGGACCTTACCATTATGGGTATAAGACCTGTCCTGAATTGCCTTTCCAAAATGCAACACCTCACATTTATCTAAATTAAACTTCATCTGCCACTCTTCAGCCTACTTTCCCATCTGATCAAGGTCCCATTGTTCTCTGACTGTCTTCACTGTCCACTACACCGTCAATTTTGGTGTCATCTGCAAACTTACTAACCATACCTCCTATGTTCACATCCAAATCCTTTATATAAATGACAAAAAGCTGTGGACCCAGCACCGATCCTTGTGGTACACCACTGGTCATGGGCCTTCAGTCTGAAAAACAACCCTCCACCACCACCCTCTGTCTTCTACCTTAGAGCCAGTTGATTGTGTTGGTGTTGGCCAGAAATGGAAAAAGACATAAAACATTATGTCAAGAATTGTAATATCTGTGCCCAGAACAATCCAGACAATATGCCAATAAAGGAGAGTGAAGGCAGACTAGGCCAATTGCAAAACAACGGACTGACCTTCAAAATATACGTCAGCCCCCTACCACCATCTTGGCCTCGTGGACAGTTTAGCGAATGAGTAAATCTATACATGATCGAACATCACTAAAGTTGTAGTGGACAACTTAATTCAGTACACTTTCATTAGATAGGGTCTTCCTGCAGTATAGATTCGGAACAGGGAACCCATGTCACAGCCCAGGTAATGCATCGGCTAAAGGTTCGACATTGTCTACCATCCTCAATCCAGCAGGATTGTAGAGAGGATGAATCGCACTCTCAAAGGGAGGCTGTGAAAGATTGTCCAGCAAAGCAACTCGACCTGGAATGTACTTTTATCCTTTGTCCTCATGCTCATAAGGATCTCACTCTCCAGTTCACAAATGGATTCACCCATCTTCTCCCACCCCGCTGCCTACCATGTTCTAATGACCAGATGCCCCAAGAAAGTTATTGACCCCTTAATAGGACTGGACTTGACAGAACCTGAGGTTGAAGGCCTCTGCCACAAAAAAATGTAAAAATTCTATTAGAAGATGTACAGTATGTACACAGAGCAGCAGCCATCAGAATATCGAAAAGGAAAAAAGCGGAGTAAGCCGTACATTGATAGGAAGTTGAACCTGGCAAATGCGAGGTAGGACAGCGACTGATGTTCCAGATTTTCAATAAGGAACATTCTTGTCCTCTGGATATTCAGGTCCCCACTCGGTCGTGGACAAGACCAGCCCGTCCACGTACAGAATATTCCTAGATTCAGAAAAATCTGAGCAGTACCACATTAGTTGGTTAAAGGCCTATGGAACCCAAAGCAACAGTCACCAACTCCTTGTACTTCCAGAGGAACTGAGGGAAGTACACCCTAACCTGAGTCCTGATCCAGACTCTGGACCAGTCATTGATCCAGACCCATCATTGATTCGGACCCAACCTAAATTCTGATCACAATCCAGAAGTCCCAGTTACCAATCCGGGCCAGGATCCTGGGCCAGCCCTGGACACTGCCCCATCCTGAGGTCTCAACTTCAGGAACTGATCCACAGCTGGAGCCACCAATTCCAGTCCAAGGCTCCTACTAAGATGTGTTGGAGGACCAAGACTCCAGCAGCCAGAATTGTCCAATAAGCATGTGCGCGCACGCACACACACACACGCACGCACGCACGTGCACACACACACACATAGACAGACACAATCACATACACAGGCACAATTTCAGAAAGATACACATACACACAGAGACACACGTACACAGTCACACATGTGCACACTGGTACAATCACACAGACACACATTTTTACATTTTAACTATTCAGACCTCTGACAGTGAGGCCTGCCACACATAATCAATGAGAGGCCAGATGCTTCTTCACGCCACCCACTAATGCCACTGAGTGTGGAGGCCAATGGTGGCTGCGGACATGAAATGATTAACAGTGCTGGACCGTGATAAAGAATGTCTTTGAGGGTCCTGATAGTATGTTTCACTGAGGTGGATGGGGAACCAGGGTTTGAGAATTCACATGATGGGGAACCTGGGGAGCATGACACTTTAAAAAGGTCCTCTACTGAGACCGGGAGGGAGGGATTTGAGGGACACACTGCACATGCCACTTGCCTTACAACTCTGTCACCACTGGTTAAATCCTGGACACAGTATGGATGAGGCCCTTGGGTGAGCTATGCCATTACTGCCATTTTCACATTATATTAATTAATACTCATATCATATGAAATATTCTACAATATCTTTTAAAACTAAATTCTACAAATCTATATGACTCTCTGGTGGGCAGTAAAAAGAAGTATCACAAAATCTTAAAAGTGTTAATGTGTTGTGTAGAGACAAATAAAAATAGAAATTACTAGTAATTCACAACAAGTCCATTAGTTACAGAAGAGAAACAAAAGCAGCAGGCGTTGAGACAGCTGAATTCAAGATGAACATTCGTGGGGAAATACTAAATGAAAAGAAAACAAACTGTGGATGCTGGAAATCAGAAACAAAATCAGAAATTGCTGGAATAGCCCGGCAGGTCTGGCAGGATCCATGGAAAGAAATCAGAGTTAATGTTTCAGGTCCAGTGACCTCTTTACAGGACTGATGGGAGCTAGGAAGAGGTTGGTATATATGTTGAAGACGTGGTAGGATAGAGGGAAAGGAGGGAACAATAGGGGAAGATATATCCCAGAGAGAGAGACAGTTACACAGACAAAACATTGGGTAAAGTTCAGTCTGAGAGAATAAATGGGGCTAATGGGGACAAGGCCTATGTCCCCATTGTGGAGGAGATGGAGACAAAGTGGAGACTGGGAGACCATGTTGCAGAACGCCTACGTTCTTTCTGCAGAAATGGCCCTAAACTTCCAGTTGCCTGTCACTTCAACATACCACTGTGTTCCCTGGCCAACATCTCTGTCTCAGGCTTGCTGCAGTGCTCCAATGAAGATCAGCACAAGCTAGAGGAACAACAACTTATTTTCCACTTGGGAACCCTGCACCCTTCAGGACTCAATATCGAGTTCAATAATTTTAGGAGTGAATTATTGCAGATAGTGGTGTCTATACTGAAAACAAAAATTGCTGGAGATCACAGCAGGTCAGGCAGCATCCATGAAGAAGGAGCAAGAAAATGTCTCAAGTCTAGGTGATTTCATTGTAGCTGACATGAAGTGTGAAGGGGGCAGCATTAATGCAATAATGGAGTGTGCAGGTGTTGTGCTAGGGGAGAAAGGATATTGATAGTGCAGGTTAAGTGACTGGAATGTGAGAATGGCAGAACAATTGTGTATCTAGCTGCCAAGCTGGAAAAAACAGACAGTCCCTCTGGTGTAGGGGGAGGGGAGAGAGGACATGGTGACAGAGAATGTATATCTATGGTGAATAGGAGGCAGTTAGGACCAGGGAACTGGAAATTGTCAATATGGCAGAGGACATCAGAGAAATCGCAGACGTAGGTGGGCAGGGTCTGGACAAGTGGAGAGATGATGGAGTCAAGGTAGGAGGAAATGAGTTTTGTGGGGCAGGAACAGGGTGATACAATGGGCCTAACGGGGCAGTCTGGTTTGTGGATTTTGGGAAGGAGGTAGAAGCAGGCTGCCTGGGGTTGGGAGACTATAAGGTTGGAGACAGTGGGAGGGAGATCTCCGGATGTAGTGAGATCGGTGACGGCCCTGGCGACAATGTCTTGACATTGGGTCATTGTCCAGGGGCCGGTAGGAAGAAGTGTCTGTGAGTTGGCATCGAGCCTCCACAAGGTAAAGATCAGTGCACCAGACTACAATGGCACCATGTTTGTCAGCAGGTTTGATAAAAAAGTTAGGGTTGGACCTGAGAGAGTGAAATGCAGCGATTTCAGAAGGGGACAGGTTAGAGTGGGTAAGAGGAGCGAAACAATTGAGATGGCCGATGTGACACCGGCAATTTTCAATGAAGAATTCAAAGGCAGGTAAGAGGTCAGATGAAGGGGTCCAAGTGGAGGGTGAATTCTGGAGGCGAGAGAAGGGATCAGTGGAACAGAGGAAGGAATCCTGCCCGAGGGTATCATCCATCATGTTGTGTAGTGTTAAATGCAACACGTTAAATGAAATAGATTCAGAAGAGATCCTGGACATTCATGATGCATTTTGAGCCATTAGCAGCAGAGGAATTGTAACCAACTACAAATTGTAACCTCATGGCCCAGCACATCCCCTACCCTACTAACATATCCCAGGGCAGCATGGTGGCTCAGTGGTTAGCACTGCTGCCTTACAGCACCAGAGACCCCAGTTCAATTCCACCCTCAGGTGACTGTCTGTGTGCAGTTTGCACATTCTCCCTGGGTTTGCTCTGGTTTCCTCCTACAGTACAAAGATGCATAAGCTAGGTGGATTGGCCATGCTAAAATGCCCATAGTGTTCTGGGATGCTCTGAGGTTCAGTGCAGACTTATTGGGCCAAAGGGCCTGTTTCCACACTGTGGAGATTCAATGATGTTAACCAAAAAATTGTTGGGTGAACTGAAGGTTAAATTGAAATGAGGAGAAAACATGAAGTTTGGTGATGTCCTAATGATTTGAAATGTCAAAGTGTTTCTGTGTTTAGCTAAAGAAATGTGCGAGTGTTGTAAGTCACCAGTAATGGAATCGACTGTCACAGTAACTCTGGAGATGCTAAACTTTTATTTAAAATACACAGTGAATCAGTTGTGATAATGTAGTCTATTTATCAGTTGAATCTGCGATTGTCATAGAATTGTGCTGTGTAATATCATACAGTTAATTAGAAGACATAAAAGTGGTGAAAAGCATGAGGAAGCTAAAGCTGAGGACAACGTCCATTAAGTCCACAGATATGGTCTCTTTCCAGGGAGACACAGGCAAGTCTTAATTCATACTGCTTTAATTGAATTAATTGATCAAACTGATGAGGTAGTTGAGATGTTTGTGATGTTCGCAATGATGAAACTGGAGACTGGATAGTGTAAAAAGATTGGATAAATCACATTTTTGTTATGGAGAAAGGGTCAAGTCTTGCGACTATTGCGAATTATCATTGCGAAATACCAACACAATTTATCTGTCAGTTCCTTGTTTTTCATCATTAATTACCCAATTTCACTTCCTATAGCTCCAACACACACTTTGGTAACATTTTCCTTCCTTAAATATTTATAGATACTCTTGTTATCTTTTTCTTTTCATATATCAAGCTAGCTTTCGCTTGTACTCTAATTTTTCACCTTCATTTTTTAAAATTACCCTTTATGTTTTTTGTACTATTCTGTCCAATCTTTTGCCTTGCCCCCTGTCTTTGCACAACTATATGTCTTTTCTTGAAGTTTGATACCATCTTTTAACATTTCTAGTTAACTACATCAGATGGGTCCGCTCCTTAGAATTTTTCTTACTCTTAGAAATTATATATCCTGTGTATTCTGAAATATCCCTTTAAATGTCTGTCACAGTATTCAATTGACCTTTTATGTCAATTCACTTCAGCTGCCTCTGCTTTCCTGTCCTCATAACAGTCTTATTTAAAATTGAATAAGATAAATAGTCTCAGACCCCCTACTTCCTCCCTCAAACTGAATGTAAAACACCACCATAATATGGTCACTGCTACCCAGGGATAGTGAGAACTGCCAATGCTGGAGTCTGGGATAACGCAGTATGGAGCTGGAGGAACACAGCAGGCCAGGCAGCATCAGAGGAGTAGGAAAGCTGAAGAAGGGTCCCGACCCGAAACGCCAGCTTTCTTGCTCCTCTGATGCTTCCTGGCCTGCTGTGTTCCTCCAGCTCCACACTGCTACCCAGGGGTGCCCTCACGAGCATATCATTAATTAACCCTGTTTCATTACAAAACACCAGGTCCATACCAGTGCCAATAGTATCGCCCAATGTCGCTTCAGCTCCTGAAAGTGACACTCTAAAAATGTATCCCAAGAACATTCTCTGAGCACCTCAGCTTTCATACCTCTGCCCACCTGACTTTTGCAGTTGATATGTAGATGAATATTTCCCAGGATTAATACTGTGCCTTTCTGACAAGCTCTCATTATTTCTTTCGTTGTGGTCCACCCTCCATGCAGCCGCTGTTAGAAGACCTGTACGTCACTGCCATGAGTGACTTCTTGCCTTTATCATTTCTCATTTCTAGTTAAACATCCCAATTTTCTGAACTCAGATTATCCTCTTTGGTGTGCTAATACCATCATTGCTAGGAAAAGGTGGTGTGAATGATATGTCCTTTCATTTCAAGATTCAGGTTTCATACCAAGCCATCCTGGGGCCATGTTTATGTGATGGCTACTGAATCATATTTATTCATTTCTATTTGTACTCTCAGTTCATCTGTTTTATTTTAAATGATGCATACATTTGGAATTGAAACCTTTAATTTTAACCCTTTACTCTCATTGTAAGTTCTAATCTTATTTGTTGATTGACTTTTAATTTTGTACTCTCAAACCTTCCTGTCACCAACTGTTTATAATTTTCTGTAATAATACCTTTCTCTTTGGCCCTTTCTCTCCTCTTTGGTTTACAAGAGCTTCCTAAATTTGATCATGAACAAAGTTGCTGGAAAAGCTCAGCAGGTCTGGCAGCATCTGTGAAGGGAAAAACAGAGTTAACGTTTTGGGTCCAGTGAGGAAGGACAGCTGCTGCCAGACCTGGTGGGCTTTTCCAGCAACTTTGTTTTTGTTCCCAATTTACAGTATCTGCAGTTCTTTCGGATCCTAAATTTGATTCCTTACACCTATTATTTAGTATAACATCCTCTCTGTTTCCCTTGTTATGTGGTTGGCAAGAACCAACAAGACCTGGACACAGCTGGGCTGAGGCTGACAAGGGGCAAGTAACATTTGCACCACACAAATGCCAAACAACAACCATCTTGATTAAGAGACAATCTAACCACCACCCTTTGGCATTCAATGGTGTTACCATCACTGAATCCTCCACCATCAACATTCTGGAGGTTACCATTGACCAGAAACTCAATAGACTTTCCATTGGGATGGCACGGTAGCTCAGTGGTTAGCACTGCTGCCTCACAGCACTAAGGACCCAGGTTCAATCTCACCCTTGGGCTACTGTCTATGTGGAGTGTGCATTTTCTCCCCCATATCTATATGGGTTTCTTCCAGGTGCTCTGGTTTCCTCCTACAGTCCACGGATGTGCAGATTAGGTGGATTGGCAATGCTAAATTGCCCATAGTGTACAGGGATGTGTAGGTTAGATGGATTAGCCATGGGAAATGCCAGGTTACAGGGATGGAGTAAGACTGGGTGGGATGCCTTTTGCAGGATCAGTGTAGACTCAATGGACCAAATGGCCTGCTTCCACACAGTATGGCGTCTATGATTCTATGATATAAATACAGTGGATACAAGAGCAGGTCAGAAACTCGGATTACTGCAATGAGTAACTTATCTCTTGATTCCCCAAAGCGTGTCCACCATCTACAGGGCACAAGTCAGGAGTGTGATGAAACACTTCCACTTGCCAGAATATGTGCAGTTCTAACAACACTCCAGCCAGGGTAAAGCAGCCCGCTTGATTAGCACCATATCCACTCTCTCCATCACTGACACTCAGTAGCAGCAGTATACACAAAGTGCAATGCAGAAAGTTGCCAACAATCCTTAGATAGCACATTCACAAACCACAGTTTGAACATGTCATTCATCTCTCTCTAGTCTAGTTTGCCCTGTGCCAAATTACATGTGTCTAAGGGATTTAGAGATTATGACCTTTGAGATTCTGCTTCTTAATTTTGTGCCTAGCTCCTCATACTGACTGTGGAAAACCTCTTCTATGTCCTGTCTATGGTGTTGGTACTTACACAGACCAAAATGCCTTTAAGGTGAGAAGAGAGAGATTTATAAAAAGACGTGAGCGGCAAATTTTTTACACTGAGGCTGGTTCGCGCGTGGAATGAACTTCCTGAGGAAGTGGGTACAATTACAGTGTTTAAAAGACATTTGGAATAAGTACATGAATAGGAAAGGTTTGGAGGGATATAGGCCAGGAGCAGGCAAGTGGGACTAGTTTAGTTTGGGATTATGTTCAGCATGGACTGATTGGACCAAAGAGTCTGTTTCCATGCTGTATGACTCGATGACTCTAAGTTCCTTTCCAACCCTGAACAAATGTGCAGAAACACTGATGCCAGGCACTGACAAACATGTTTCTACTGAGGTTCTCAAATAGTACAGGGATTCTTCACTGCCAGCATTGAAAGGTTAAAATACAAACAAATAATTGGGAAAACATGGGTGGAATTTGATGGAACTGCCTTAGTTTCATGCCTATGCTTTCTTATGCAAATTATTTAGGATGCATCTCAATAGATTGTTGATAACAGGGTATCGAGCTGGATGAACACAGCAGGCTAAGCAGCATCAGAGGAGCAGGAAAGCTGACGTTTCGGGTCTAGACCCTTGGAGGAAGGGTCTAGACCCGAAACATCAGATTTCCTGTTCCTCTGATGCTGCTTGGCCGGCTGTGTTCATCCAGCTC
>JAHRHZ010000266.1:45491339-45510733 GCA_024137785.1 Ginglymostoma cirratum
AGGGTCTAGACCCGAAACGTCAGCTTTCCTGCTCCTCTGATGCTGCTTAGCCTGCTGTGTTCATCCAGCTCCACACCTTGTTATCTTAATAGATTGTTGTGTCTTTCTCTGTGTTGCTCTCCCAATTACCACTGAGTCTTGAATTTTCTAGTGCTGAACCCTTCGAAAACTTAACCTAAATCCATTAAGTTTTGCTTGTCTCCCTTCCCTTTCACTCTCCTTTCCAACCAACTATCTGTGTTCACACATCCTACTCAAATAAAGTTATTGTAGAAAAGAAATCAATAAACATGCACTTAATCCATGAGAGCTATTGGTATTTGACACATATTCAAATGAATAATGAATGTGCACAACACTTGTGTATATCTCAACCAATACATTAATGCTTGTTTGTCATCACAGTTTCATCTGTTCCCTTTCTTTGGAACTACTTAGTTGTATATTTATTTTCCACTTACCCTAAATGTTGAAAGATAATTCATACTTGTGAGACTGTTAACTGTGACAAATGCATTTCTGGGTTCAAAATAACTACTGAACTGTTAAAGTAGAAAAATTTGCATTTATACTGTATTTGATTATATCTCAAAGCACTTCACATACAGTGAAATACTTTGAAATGTAATGACTATTGTCATGTAGGCAAAAGCAATAAGATTATTTGCAGCAAGATTCAAACATCAGTTAGATACATAGTCTGTTAATTTCTTTTTCTGCTGATAGTTGAGGAGACCACAACTCCATGTGAACTGCTTACTCATTTGCAATGATCTGGGTCTTCAGATGTTTTTTAACTGCATAATCCAGCTGCTGTCAATCATCAGCAAGGTGATAGATGTCATCAACAGTGCTACTGAGAGGCAATTACACATTAATAACCTGCTCATTAATACTCAATTTGTATTCCACTAAAACTACTCAGTCCCAAAGTTCATTACAGCAAAATTCCAACAGTGAGGAGAGAGTGACTGTCAAGATAGCATTCAACCAAGTGTGGCCCTAAAGAGCCCAGGGAAAACTGAAGCAGATTGGGATTGGGAGAAAATTGTGCAGCGGCTGGAGTCAATTGAAGATTGTTGAAGGTCAGCAAACAAAGCTCCAGAACAGGATTATTCTGGGACATAGCAGCTTCGTCAATGCTCTTTTCTTCATTATAAAGTAAGAAGTAGAGGGCTCCTGTGAGACAGTGGTAGAGTCTCAACTTCTGACGTAGGAGGCCTGGGTTCAAGTTCCACCTGCTCTAGTAGGGTATAGAAACATTTGTGAACAGGTTAATTGGAAAATATTGATGAAGTAAGGCTGTTCACTGTGTTCAGCTCCATAGCGGACTTTCATCCATGCTCCTTCACATGTGCATATACCTGTGTCTCTACAAATGTGACATCTGTTCTCAACCTTTTTGACAAAGACTTTGAAAATGCTGGAGAAACTCAATGGGTCTGACAGCATCTGTGGAGAGAAACAAAATTAATGTTTCGAAAAACTTGTAACTCTTTCTTATGGCACAGACTCCTTTAAGGTATCTCTGCAGTATCAGTCAAAATGCAGTATGGGCAAGCTTTAATCAGTTAATTAACACATTATGTGAGAAAACATGGTAATTCCAGTACATCACCTGTGTAAGCTTAGCGGCTTTCACAAAGTCCAGGGTGCAAAGTGTGATAGAATTATAGAAAATTTTCTCATTCAGCTCAAAAACTGGAATGTCCATTGCTTTAGAGCGCAAATTGTGTTAACATGTGAAGAACACTATAAAATCAGGAGTGTAATGGAATACTCCCCACATGCCTGCATGAGTGTAGTTCCAACAACACTCAAGGAGCTTGACACCATCCAGGTCGTCCAATTACCATTCCATCTAACACCAAGCAGCTCATCGAATTACCATTCCATCTAACACGTTGAGATTTACTTCCTCCATCATTGAAATGCAGCAACAACAATGTGTACGATCTACAAGATTTACTGCAACAGCTCCTTAGACAAATTCACAAATGGTTACCAACTAGAAGGACAGGGGCAACAGACACATGGGAGCATTCACCCCCTGCAAGTTTCCATCCAAGCCACACACCATTCTGACTTGGAACCATATTATCTTTCCTTCAGGTGTACTGGGTCAAAATCCTGAAACTCCCACTTGAACAGCATTGTCAGTGAACCTACACCACATGGACTCACCAGTTGACCACTTCTCAAGAGCTATTAGGAATTGTGAAGAAATGCCAGCCTTGCCAGCGATTCCTATAACCCGCTTAATAAAATTCTTAAAAAGTGATTACCTCAGTATGTAACAGTCATTCGCAATTGATGCAAAAGTGGAATAGTTCAGCTTATGGGAATTCCGGACATTTATATTTTATATTATGTAAGCAGAACCGCAAATTTAAGCAGATACATGTGAACAACATAGACATGTTGAATATAAAGCACGTTAAGTATTATTGTAAATAAGGTGTAGAGCTGGATGAACACAGCAGGCCAAGCAGCATCAGAGGAGCATTAAGGCTGACGTTTCGGGCCTAGACCCTTCTTCAGAAATGGGGGAGGGGAAGGGGGTTCTGAAATAAATAGGGAGAGAGGGGGAGGCGGATAGAAGATGGATAGAGGAGAAGATAGGTGGCGAGGAGACAGGCAGGTCAAAGAGGCGGGGATGGAGCCAGTAAAGGTGACTGTAGGTGGGGAGTTAGGGAGGGAATAGGTCAGTCCAGGGAGGATGGACAGGTCAAGGGGGCGGGATGGGGTTAGTAGGTAGGAGATGGGGCTGGGACTTGAGGTGGGAGGATGGGATAGGTGGGAGGAAGGACAGGTTGGGGAGGCAGGGACGAGCTGGGCTGGTTTTGGGATGCGGTAGGCGGGAAGGGAGATTTTGAAGCTTGTGATGTCCACATTGATACCATTGGGCTGCAGGGTTTCCAAGCGGAATATGAGTTGTTGTTCCTGCAACCTTCGGGTAGCATCGTTGTGGCACTGCAGGAGGCCCAGGATGGACATGTTGTCTATGGAATGGGAGGGGGAGTTGAAATGGTTCGCAACTGGGAGGTGCGGTTGTTTAGTGCGAACCAAGCGTAGGTGTTCTGCTAAGCGGTCCCCAAGCCTCCGCTTGGTTTCCCCCATGTAGAGGAGGCCACAACGGTAACAGCGGTGAATAGGCAGGGCAAGAGGCATGCAGTTAGTGGTGTCAGGGGTTAAGATGCGTGAGAGGAGTGGAGAAGATGTTGCAGGCAATTGTGGGAGTGGTAGAGAATGAGCCTGGATGGGAGGTGTGTACAGTAGCAGAGATAGAGTGAATGTGAAGTATTGGAGATAAGATGGTAGCATTTACGCTGGCAGAGTGGAGAGGGATATTGACCATGTGGGCACTCTTCCAGACAGCTGAAACTACTTCAACATGGGTGGCAGCCTTGGACTAGGCCGGCATGGTCTAGTGCTATGACCTCCACTGATGGTCCTATGAAAGCCCATGTCAGCACCAATCCATCGAGCAAGATGTCTAAGACCCTGCTGACTTTCCTCTGTCTTCCATGTCCAGGTCAACTATCAGCAACCGTGCAGGACTGCTTGGGATTGATATTACTTGTCCGGGTGCACAACGGCCTTTTAAACATGGCACAGATGCAAGGGATGCTCTTGAATTCTATGATATCTGCTGAGTGGTGAGGAACAGAGCATGGCAGAAATCAAGCATGAGGGGTGCCACAGGAGCATGGCAGGGCATTTAATGCATCAAGTTCGGTAAGATACTGTAAGATAACTCACAAGATCTTGGGGTAACAAATCCTCAAAAAAAAACTCCATGCAACGCAGACTTAGCCAAGCAATGTAAGATTCAGCCCAGAGACACCATTCTGCATTTGTTGTTAGTCAGTATTAAAAGCTAGTGGTTTAATTTTTGTCTCTGTGAAGTGCCTTGGGTCATTTTATCACATTAAAGGTGCAATTTAACTGCAAACTATTGCTGTAAATGAACTTCATTACTCAATCAATTTAGTGATGCGGGGTTTTATGAAAAAAAATACTTTTCTAGTTCCAGGTGATAAGATGTAATTTGCAATCTATATTCAAAGGCCCTTAGCATTTTATTTTCTGGTATAGCTTTTAGCTCTTGTGAATGAAGTGAGGTCAACACTGAATACATACCTTTATAGAATAGATTGCTGTTCCACAAATATAAAGGTTTTAAATGAAGATAATAAATAATTGAAACATTCTGAACTAGTGTCATATTACTATAGGGATGAAGATATATAATTCCATCTCCATTTTATGATTCCAACAAAGATAATATACTTATTCCACTTCATAACTGAAGAATCATCTTATTACAAATTAAATTCTTATAACTACAGATATGATTTCAGTGTTTTATTTCAGAATTAAATTAGAATAGTAGTTAGAAGTTTTAGTTATATCTAATGACCCCTCAAGATGTGCCCCTGAGGTCTCATGAAGAAAATCACAGCAGTGTGCACGGTTTTAGTATGAATAAAATGAAGGTGTGTGTATGGTCCTCTGTACTGGACAGGATAAGTGATATATCCTGTCTTATCATAATTTTCTGGTTTCATCTAACGTGCGAAGGAAAATAGTTTGCTCTGAAGATTAACATGTTTGCATAAAATATCTTTGCATGCAGTTTTAAAACCAACATATAGCATGGTTAAAATAAAATAGACTGTCACCTGTTTTAGAGTAGTTCGCAAGTATATTTGGGGGTGAACATATCAATTGCTTGAAGGAGTTAAATACCTCCATATTTATTTATCACTTTCTAAATAGAATTGTTAATTTCCTTTAAATTACCTGTATGTAGAAAAAAATTAGATATCAAAAATCATACACAATCTATTTTATTTTAAAGCCAGGAAATGTTGAAACCATAGATTTCTTTGCTTCAGAACAGAAAAGACTAAAAGAAGACCTGAAACCACTTGAGGGGAGTTAAGTATAAAAGGGCATTATTATCAAATAACCACTAATAGTTCAAATGGATAAGTGAAGAGGAATTACTTAATATGTAAAATGGTGAGCCACATTTATTTTACCAGAAGTTTGGTTAAGCTTGGTAAGTACATATATTTACAGCAGTACAGTGGTAGAAAGTCAAAAAGAAAATTAGAAGTAATCTTTTCTCTGCACCCAGTGAAGTTCCCTCTGAATCACTTTGTTATTTTTCTCCACTGTGCTTATTCCTTAAGGGCTTGAGAACAGTAGAAAGTGATCATATCGGTAGAATTAAATACAAAACTAAGTGCAGATGAATTAGAACATTCAACTCATCGATCTCATGACTCTGAAAGTCATGATAATTAACTATGCCATCCACTAATGCCCGTTGAAATGACTGAGGCATTATTTCTACCACCATAACCTAGCAGGCCAGTCTAGTCTTTGTCACTCTTTGAGCAAAGACTGATTCTGGGTTAATGTTTTGAGTTCAGTATGACTCTCCAGCATTCTCTTTTATTTTCAGATTTCCAGCATCCACAGCATTTTGCTTTCATCCTGATTTTGATTTTGCATTTCACTAATTAGTTCTCTTTTCCTGAAGGCATGATTTAGCATGACAAGCAGTGCAATCAACAGGAGAGAGGCAATCAAGAAAGAGGAGATACAATCCAAATGAAACTGGTCTAAGACCAACATTTATCTCCTACATTGGAGAGAACATAGAACATAGAACATTACAGCACAGTACAGGCCCTTCGGCCCTCGATGTTGCGCCGACCTGTGAAACCAATCTGAAGCCCATCTAACCTACACTATTCCATTATCATTCATATGTTTATCCAACGACCATTTAAATGCCCTTAAAGTTGGCGAGTCTACAACTGCTGCAGGCAAGGCATTCCATGCCCTTACAACTCTCTGAGTAAAGAATCTACCTCTGACATCTGTCCTATATCTATCACCCCTCAATTTAAAGCTATGTCCCCTCGTGCTAGCCGTCACCATCCGAGGAAAAAGGCTTTCACTGTCCACTATCTAATCCTCTGATCATCTTGTATGTCTCTAATAGGTCACCTCTTAACCTTCTTCTCTCTAACGAAAACAGCCTCAAGTCCCTCAGCCTTTCCTCACAAGATCTTCCCTCCATACCAGGCAACATCTTGGTAAATCTCCTCTGCACCCTTTCCAATGCTTCCACATCCTTCCTATAATGCGGTGACCAGAACTGTATGCAATACTCCAAGTGCGGCCGCACCAGAGTTTTGTACAGCTGCAACATGACCTCACGGCTCCGAAACTCAATCCCTCTACCAATAAAACCTAACACACTGTACGCCTTCTAAGCAACCCTATCAACCTGGGTGGCAACTTTCAGGGATCTATGCACATGGACACCGAGATCTCTCTGCTCGTCCACACTACCAAGAATCTTACCATTAGCCCTGTACTCTGTATTCCTGTTACTCCTTCCAAAGTGAATCACCTCACACTTTTCTGCATTAAACTCCATTTGCCACCTCTCAGCCCAGCTCTGCAGCTTATCTATGTCTCTCTCTAGCCTGCAACATCCTTCTGTACTATCCACAACTCCACTGAGAGGATCTGAGAAAGCAGTCTTTACAAGGGCTATTTTGCAAACATTTGGAAACCATGTTTTCCTAAATGCTCTGTCCATAAGCTTGCCACTGTTCAAGGCAGCACCAATATTCAAAGGGGTCTTTAAAAGTACTTGTGCCTCTAATCTGTAAATGGAAAAAGCCCAGTGTAATTTCAGACATGGTGGGCAGTGCGGCACCATCAATTTTCCAGGCCCCTCCACCAGGGAGATTGGACTTTTATTCACCTTTAAACCGGTGTTATAACCGAAGTACTTTTAAGGAAAAGTTTATTTTTTAAATTATAATTATGGGTCCTTTAAAGAACTAAGTTTCACTGGAAGATTCCTGTATGTGGTCCGATGTGGTTCAAGCAGTTCACTTTCAAACAAAGTGGCTGCAGTGAATCCTTTATTCAAACAGAATTCAGTGGATGTTCTTTGTGTTGGTTAGAAAGGTTTAAAACTTTTAATAACTGAAGGACCCTACAAATAGTAACACCAACTTCTATGATAGCCAAGTTGAGAAGAAATATAGAGTTCCTTGATGTATGATCATTAGAACCAAGGCAGTTCTAGCCTATGTTAGCTATGATTGAGGGGGTGTAATGCATGTGTTGAATTGGCGTCCACGGTGATGGGGCAGTGAAGGAGATTGCAAAGAACAAGCTTTGAAAACAGAAATCCAAATAAATCTCAACCCTTGTATGAATCTTTGAAATAGTGATCAGACTTGGTCATTCACCTTTCAATTTCTGGGAAGAAATCTGTTTATATTTTTAGAGTTGTAAGACAAATTGGAGCAGAAGGAAATTTGAGTTAAGAAGTTTGGCTTAGAATAGAAGTAACTTTGCTCATTGTACTTTTAATATCTTTAACATAATTGACGATTTACAATGTAGTTGTTAGTATTCACATTCTTTGACTTTTGCGCAGTAAAATTACTTGTTTTAAAAATTAAACCTTGTGATCTCATCCTTTTAGTAAATACGTAGGTTTCTGGACACAAAAGAAAAAAGTGGTCTATCGAGATTACAACAATGTGGAGATTAAAAATCCTTGAAACACTTTGATGTTTGCATGTATTGACTCAGATATTGATGACACATATTTTCAATATTGTTTGCCTATCAGGAAAGGTAAAGAAATATCATGTCAAATAAAACAGTTTAAAACTATTTATGTTTTAAAAATATGCTGATAATACAAATTATGAGCATGTTCTCGTGACATGTACGGCTTTAATTTGACAAACTTTCAGCACGATGAATAATAGTATATTCAATTTTATACTGACATCATTTTTTAATAAGTGCTAGAGGATCTTGGCAATGATTAATATTTAAATGTATAACTTACATCACATTCTTATTCCTTTTTCAGCACACTTTAAACACTATTATAAACTCTGTCATTCATTTGAACTCAAACAGAAACATATGATTTAAATTGCTTTTTAATTTGATTGTTGTTTTAAACTTAAAAATCAGGACTGTTATTGTAATTAGCTGACAGCACATGTACTGTTTGCCTGGCACTTTACAAATCATTAATCAATGTATATTTGACAGTCACACAGCAACTGTCAACTCTCAAGCTTACACTGCACTTTGCCAAAATGATTGCACTACATAATGGTGTTGTAAATACTTGTTAAATTACATCTATCTAGACAGGCTTTGGAGGAAAAGATCATTGTAGCATTCATACTCCAGAAGGTCAAACAGTCTTTAATTACATATTTTAAAGAACGGCTTGCTAAAGTTTGTAAAAACTGAAAGAACTGCACGTGCTGGAAATCAGAAACAAAAACAGAAATTGCAGTTCTGAGGAAGAGTCACTCAGCCCGAAACATTAACTCTGATTTCTCTCCACAGATGCTGCCAGACCTGCTGAGTTTTTCCAGCAATTTGAGTTTTTGTTGCTAAAGTTTGTGTTATGATTTCAAGTAGTATTGCCCAAGCCTTTTCAATGCATCCATATAGAAAAAAAATCATGCTTGTATCTAGCATATGTAAAAAAAAAGCCTGCATTAGGTAAATGGTTGAAATCCACAAAACTCGTGTTAACCATGCAATTTATTGAAGAGCTGACCCCTCTGTGATTTATATTTGTCAAAATCAAAAAGGCCGCATGCAATGCTGAATGTCACATTTCCAGTTTTGCAGGTCACTAAAATTTGATTGAAGATCAGACTTAGAAGTAAGGCTTTCTTGTGAAAGCTGGCTGCGAAATATATTTTTATTTTGACTCCTGAGCAGTCTGTAACCCAGCAGTGAATTAGTTCTTGTGAGTTTTTCAAACAATGAAAACTTAAATAGAGGGAAATCTATTGTGTTAATTCCCTCTGGAACACTTCTGAAGATTTGTAGGGAACAATCTCATTGGTTTCATACCCAAAGCAATTCCATTAATTTTATCTTTTGGCAAAAATGTACTTTGCACTTTATGTTACAAGCATACTTTGATGTAATAAACATTTTTTCATGATGTTCAACTACAGTATATAAGAACAGATTCTTTTTAAAAACAGTAGATCTGAAGAAAGTTCTCATGTGAAAGATTAGACTGGAAATGCTTTTTGGCCCAAATATCAGTGTGGCAAAAGGGACTGCTGGCTGAGGCGTATCTTTGGCTAAGCCTGAATTTCCAGGTGGTTACTAAACTGGACAAAACAAGGTGTATTGACTGAGAGATGTGGCAAAGACAATTCTTTACTTGATTTTCTCAATCCCTTTACGTAAATAGCCAAGTGACTACATATTTTAAACTTATGGGGGACAGTGTAGAGGGAGCTTTACTCTGTATCTTTCAATATAATAAGTGTTGCCACAGAGCACCCTTGCCCGCTGCCTCCGTCCTACACACCCCTGTCAACAGAACTGCTCTCCCATACAGGTAGCCGAATTGAGCCAAGTGTGAAATGAATGCCCGACAGTAAAACAAAACTGAAAAATGTCCCTGAGACTGGAATTTCTGGTGTGAGCAGTGTGGCCATTGGCAGCAGGCTTATTCAAACAAATGTCAAGGTACAAATTTTGAGACGCTTTTACTTTGGCAACCAGAAATATTTTGCAGGTTAAATGAACTATGATTGTTTAGTAAAGAGAAAAGCTTGCAAGTGCATGGATTGTTATCACATACTCAGGTCATCACAAAAAAAAGTTGCAGTCAATTAATTACTTTTGAAATGTAACCATTGTCTCCATGTAGGTAGCTAATGTGCATCAGGTTTCACAAGAAAAAAGCACAGTGAATAAGCAAGTAACTTGTTTTAAAGGTTTAGGTCAAGGGAGAATGGGTAGCAACATAATTTGTTGACCTTTGAATTACTATTCATAAAAATATTTATGTCCAACTAAAACACTGGAAGAGACAATTTAATTCATCATCTGAGATCACACTTTCAGCAATACAGCAGCTATGCACTGTCTTGAGCTATGTGTTCAGATCTTAAACAGACATCAACTGCAGACTCAATAGGAAAAGTGCTACCATTGAGTCAAGCTGACATTTGAATAGGTGGGATCAAAATTGCATATCAAAGTATATTGAACATGATATTGTTCTTAGGATTTTACAACTTGTCTATTAATTCTTAAATTTTTTTTTAGGTTCATTTTTCCTTTAAGAATTCATGTAAAAACAAATTATGTTGACATAAAGTGGCTGAAAATCCATAGTTCTTTCAATGCCATCTGATGGTAACTTCAACAATAATTTACTGGAAGAATATAAATTAGTCTGGGTCCCAATTATATTAGCCGCTGGCCTTCCATGGAAATTTCCCCTTGGCAAAGCCGTCTACACTGAATAGGATGGGATAGAGGAGTGTCAGCATAATGGAGAGTTTCAAAATCTAGTAGTGTCAACAGTTGAGATCTTAGATAGATGCATCCTCATTTAGATCTGATAATTTTGATGACAGAGACTGCAGAGGGAGATAAACAAGTCAAGCAAGTGGGTGAAAACTTGACAGATGGAATATAATGTGGGGTTATGTACTTTGGTAGGAAGAACAGACGGCTGAATATTATTTAAATGGAGAAAGACAGCATAAAGTTATGGAACAGAAGCATTTGTGAGTCCTCGTCCATGTATCACAAAAAGCTGACATCAGAATGGGTGATAACGAAGGCACATGGAATGTTGGCTATTATTTCAAAGGGAGTGGTGCATAAAAGAGGGGAGGTTTTTCTAAAACTATGCAAGGTGCTACTCAGACCACAGTTGAATATTGTGAACATTTTTTTGGCCCGTTATATAAGAAAATATATGCTAACATTGGAGTCTCTCTAGAGAGGGTTCAGTAGCTGATACCTGTTGAGGGGGTGACTGTCTTATGAAGAGACATTCAGTTAATTGGCCCTGTACCCATTGGAATATAAAAGAATGAGAGGTGACCTTACTGAAAGATACAGGTTTCTTTGGGGATTTGACACGGTAGATGAAGAAAGGTTGTTTCCCTTTGTGGGAGAGCCTAAGAGCAGAGGACATAATCTCAGAATAGGGGTTGTACCTTTAAGACAGATATGAGAAGGAACTCCTTCTCTCACTTAGGTAATGAATCTGTAGAGTTCTTCATCACAGAGAGTTTTCAAGGCTGGGACATTAAGGATATTCAAGGCTGAGATAGACAAAGTTTTAATTAGAAACAGAATCAAGGGTTATGGGGGAAAGGGCAAGAAAGTTGGGTTGAGGATTAGTTGATCAACCATGATCTCATTGAACGGCAGAACAGACTCAATAGGCTGCATCGCTTATTTCTGCTGCTCCATCTTATAGTTTTATGGTCACATGATAATTTTTTACATCCACATATGCTGGATTTTCAGATCTGTCAAACTGAACTATTTGCTTATCCACTAATCTATGCCATCCATAGCTGTTAATTGAAAGTAATTAACTGAGAACACCAGGAATTCAGTAAAACAGTCTTTATAATTACAATTTTTATAGAATTATATGCAAATAGAACCTATTTATAATAGCTACAAATAACTTAATTTCTAAATTCTCCCTATGTTATTTGAGTATACGTATGTGTTATAAAACTTTTGTAACTGCTTACAAAGTCAAATAGAGAGAAACTATAAAGAGGCATAGCAATCAAAAAATCGGCATCACATTGTTCCAATTAATATCTCTGAATTATTTTCATTACTATTTTAGTTCAAAGATTCAATTCAAGTTATAAAAGGGAAGCATGCTGACAAACAGGAACTGTCAGCATTGATGACATATTTCTCCAATGACTATTGACCAACTCCAAGCTTTAGTTTTCAGTCTCTCAGTGTTATGCTTTGCTGCTTTGTTTAGATGAGAAATTACAGATGTGAGAAGCACAGAGAATACACTAAGACCCATCAAATGTTATTGAAAATGAGCCAATTTGAAATGAGAAGTAAAGGACAAATTGCTATTCTGAACAATGCTGTGTCTTGACATTCTAAATGCAACATTGGTTTTGTCTCCTTCATTGCAAAGTGAAAACACAATCACACATTTCGGTAGCATTGTTCAGTTTCACTATACCCTCAGCTCAGATGAAGCAAAGCCACAGAATAAAAGAGAAAACAGAACAAGGATTGAGAAGTATGAGAGGCATAAGCAGACAGAAGGACTCTGAAGAGGAAGAATAACAATAACAAGTTCAACAACTTGAATTTCACACCTATGTCCTAAAACATCCCAAGGTTGCTTCAAGGAGTGTTATCAATTAGAAAAAAAACACAAACAACAAGCACAAAAGGACACCTCAGGGAACATAACCAACACATTGATAAAAGTGTTACAGAGATAGTAGGAACTGCCGATGCTGGAGAATCTGAGATAAAACGTTGTGGAGCTGGTTGAACACAGCAGGCCAAGCAGCATCAGAGGAGCAGGAAAGTTGACGTTTCGGGTCGAGACCTTTCTTCAGAAATTGATAAAAATGATGTGTTTTCATTGGCGTTTTAAGGAAGGCAGGGGGGCCAAGAAACGTAAAGGTTCAAGGACAGAATTCCAGGACTTAGAATCATTACACCTAATGGTATATCCACCAGTGGTAGGAGATTAACATCAGGAATGTTCAAAAGACTACATTAGATGAGTTCAGGTATGCCACATGGTTATAAGGCTGGAGAAGGTGAAAAGGACGGATGGAGGCAAAGCCATAGAGGGACTGGAAAATGTTTCTGGAGCATTAGGCAAATTTTAAGGTCATACGTCATTTCAGAGCCAGCCAACGTAGGTCAGCAAGCATAGGCATGGCAGGTGTGAATTAAAAGAAGGCCATTAAAGGTTTGAATGACCTTAAATTTATTAGGGTGGTAGAAAGTAGGATGCTAGTCAGGAGTATTTTGGAATAGTCAAGTTTTGAGATAACAAGAGATAGATAAACATTTCAGCTCCCTCCAGCTCAAATATTGATAGCTCAATGAGTATTTTGTCCAGTTTAGAATCAGGTGCACTTACTAGTGAGCACTTCATTGCTACTTTCTCGCAGCTGGTTGAGGCAGGAATGCCCCAGTTGATCAGCACTCAAAAAACTGCTGGGAGATCAGGCACCTGCTTAGCCCAGGGCAGGAGAGGACCCCATGGTACCTGCAATTTGTGAGTCATACATTTGCACAGGCAGACACAGGAGCAGCAGGTCAGGGATGCTAGGTAACCTGACCCAGAGACTGCAGGACTGCAACAACACAGTTGGGACACTGCTATCACAAGCATGTGAGATTCTGGCTGCCTCTGAGGACAGGCTGCCATGGATAGCCACATTCAATAGTCTCAGAATCTGCTGGATATGTGTACAAACCTACATTCCAGGAGTGTACCAATGGGTCAAGGCGACAGAGGGATGAAGGACTTTTGTTTCCTGGAGTAGTGAGGCTTGATTATCAGCATTATCAACCAATCAGAACCATAATGTAGGCCATACTATTGAAGCTATTTTTCAAGGAACAATACACAATTATAGTTTGCATCAGCCTTTGGTTCAACCATATGATTTGAATTCACCCAGAAAACTATCCATCCGTCTTTCCCTTCTCTACTAACTTCTTATTATGTGAATCTCCTTGAAATCAATCTTAAAGAAGAATAGCTTTGTATTTTGATATAACACAATGTTTCATCTTCTCAAAGCCATCTTCATAAATTCAGACACCAATGTCTCTTGTTTATCCACACTATCACGATTGCAGTTCCTATTAGCATTTGTTTCAGTACCACATTTCAGCATGTTCTGCAAGTTTATTTTTGAAAGACTGAAATTTATGCAGGACAGAACAAGTAATAGAGTAAAGCTACTTTTCTGCCATAGTTACAAGGTTTGTTTTTCTTTTATCCTGCAGGTCAGGGGTAGATGCTTAGATGTGCAAAGGCAGGTAGATACAAAATGGTCCTTGGTTTTCTGATCACAACTGAAGACACAAGACTGGAGCCAGGCAAATGTAGTCCCATCCTGCTGGGCAACAGTGAAGGGGCATTGCAGGAGGGTGATGTATTCATAGAGTTTGTAGATAATTTTAAAAAGCATGAGGAGGGATAGTTGCCAGAATCACCCAGAATATCATCTGTGATTTGAACCACTGATGTACTGTTGTAGATCTCAAGTATGGAGTTTCTGGTAAAATGGACACAGAATTGGGAACAACAGCATTTTCAAGGACTTTGAAGAGGTTTGTAACGACAGAGACTCAAACGTTGTATCCTAAAAAGAGAGGAATAATAACAGCACTTTTGAAGAAGGTAATACTTCAGGAATATTATTAATATCTGCTAAACTAGGAGCCAAGAAAGGACATTAGGTGGTTTGAAGTTTAGTAGAAATAGGGTTGAGGAAAAGTGAAGTTGGTTTCATAGACTGGAAGAGCTTGAACAAGACATAAGAAGAGGTTGGAGGGAAATAAGGAAAAAATGTGATTTCAGGGCTAGGACAGGAGATCCTGCTGAGATGTTTAGCCAGTTGGACTATGAAGGCAAGATGTAGCATAAACAGTTGACCAGCTGGCGCCAAGCTTACATTTTCAAAGTTTGGAGTTGAGATCCTGTCATTAATCACACCCACAGATGGGTTTAAAAGTGAGTAGGGAACTCCAGAAGACGACTATCATTGAAGGACTCTCACCCCATTCCAAATTCTGTACTTGTCCTCAAGTTTTGCAGCTTCCACTTACATACAAAGAGAAATCAGAGAGTCATGAGTGTCAGAAATGGATTCTGTGTGGACAAGGACAGCATTTGGGGAGGATGTCTATGAGTGATGGGTGAGAGAAGGCGCAAAGATGACCATGAGAGTTGGTTGTCCAGATAGGGATGCAAGGAGGTGTCTAGAGAGAGAAATAAGTGGAGTATTTTGATTTGAAAAGCAGTGTGCTGAAAATTGCTGAGAAGACAGACCGTGAGCATTGGCAATGGAAACTGTTATCTCACTCACATTTTCTGCTCTGTTGGGGCCCTAGAGCCTGTTGTTGCACTGTCTCCAAGCTGGTGTAACCACACTGCTGCTGCTCATTTCCTCAAGCACTTCTATCAATACATATTTGATTTGAAAGTTGGCTCCTTTCTTCAGTTCTTAGCCAACTTCACCTCAGCTCACTACACCCCTCAGATCCTGCAGTAGGCTGTCCATACAAAGGGAGTGAGCATCATTCCCAGGTCTTCTTTCAATGCCTATGCTTGTTGCAGCCCCAGTAGTCCATGCCCAGTTCAGCCATTTTCAGCCATTCTTGTGTCCCTTTAATGCAAAATCTTTACTTTGGTAGATTTTGTCCATCATTTTTGCAATTCCTTGAAGTTGGAAACATAGAAGTAGGATCCTGATGCTGTGGTTCAGTTAAACAGCCGTAGCAAAGCTTATTTCATTGAGAGCTTGGTTCTGATCTGTTACATCTGATCCCTCCTTGTTTTGTGTGGATCAAATCAAATTCTGCCCAAGGTACAAGTGTACAATTTCGTCACCAGCATTTTACTTTTACCATTATCAACATAAATATCTCACAATGGCTCATGGTAAAGCAACATCTTGATTTTAAAATTTCTCATCCTTGTTTTCAAATTCCTCCATGGCTTCATCCCTCCCTATTTCTGAAATCTTTTCCAGTCCTCCAGATTATTAGCAGTCCCCAAAGTCTGGTCTCTTGACCATTTTCAGATTTAGTCACTGCAACATTGGTGGTCACACCTTCAACTGCCAAGACTCTAAGCTCTGGAATTTCCCTCCTATACTCCTCGGTCTCTCGATGTCAATTCCTTCCTGAAGATATTCTTTAAAACCTATCTCTTTGACCAAGCTTTTGGGCATCTGACCCAATATCTCCTTATGTGACTCGGTGTCACTCTTAATTTTAGAATGTTCCTGTGTAGCACCTTAGGATGTTTTCTGACATTAGAGGCTGTATGTAAATATAGGTTGTTGTTAGCAGTGTAACTCGAGCAAATCATTGTCAATCAACCACTGTGGCACTGAAAATTAACTGCTGAAATTGGCTTAGCTGTTTTGCTTTAAAAGTCAAATTATTAGTGTCAAGTTCCTGCGTTTAATTGCTGTCTCTTATTTTTCTCTATCTTAAGCCAATCTTTACTTCCCTCCCTTTATTATTTCCCTGTATCTAACTCAAATTGAATTCGTACAATCTAATGTACTCTCTTTCTCGGTCATAGAGTCAAAGTTCTACAGCACAGTAAAGGGCTGTTCAGCCCATCAAGTCTGTGACATACAAAAATAAGCAAACAACTATGATAATCCCATTTTCCAGCATCTGACCCAGAGCTTTGTTTGCTTTGGTATCGCCAATGCATTTCTAAATTCTCCTTAAATGTTATGAGAGTTTCTGCCGCTAACAACTCAGGACCAGTTTCCCACAATCATCTGGTGAAGAAAAATTTCCTCACATCCCCTTCAAACATTCCGCCCCTTATCTTAAATCTATGCCTCATGACCATTGGTCCTTCCACCAAGGTGCGAAAGTTCCTTCTTGTCTACCCTATCTACTCATCTTATAGTTTTATACATCTTTGTTATGTCACCCCTCAGGCTCCTCTGCTCCAAGGAAAACAATTCCAGTTTATCTATTTTCTTTACATAACTAAAACACCCCAGCCCAGGCAATATCCTGGTAAATCTCCTCTGTACCCTCTCCAGTCCACCCACATCCCTTCTATAATGTGAATTCAAGGACTGAGTCCATAA
This sequence comes from Ginglymostoma cirratum, assembly GCA_024137785.1. NCBI lineage: Eukaryota > Metazoa > Chordata > Chondrichthyes > Orectolobiformes > Ginglymostomatidae > Ginglymostoma > Ginglymostoma cirratum. Next base: position 45,508,064 of record JAHRHZ010000266.1, read on the forward strand.
CTAATGTTATATACAGTTCCAACATAACCTCACTATTCTTAAACTCTATGCCTCAGATAATAAAGGCACATATATTATATGCCTTCTTAACCATTTTATCGACCTGTCCCACTATGTTCAGGGGCTGATGGATATGCACATCAAGATTCCTCTAATCCTCAGTATTCCCAGCGTCCAACTGTTCATCATGGATTCCCCTGTTTTGTCTGTCCTGCCCAAGTGCACCATCTCCCACATATCCGGAGTGAATTCTATTTGTCATTGATCAGCCCATCTTTATCTTCTTGTCACCTAAGGTTATTCCCCTGTTATGGACTAGACTAAAGCACCTGCAAATATATAGATAGCCTAGACCCTAACATTTTTTTTATTATTAAAGGCAAGTGTAAGGTACAGTGTCCCAGATGTAATTCTACATCTACAACTCAGCTTTAAGCAAAACACACTTTATTCTTACCTCCAGTAAAAATACAAACAAAAGAAAGAAAAATTTCTATGACGTTAACTTTATTGAAAAATTTGACAAAATAACAAATTATTTATCTACTAAACAGCAACTGTTCCAATTTAGTAACATCCCACAAACACACCCGTGGCAAAGGCAAAGTCAGTAAAACAGGTTGTCTTATATGCAATTCTAGCAGCAGAGAAACGACCTGAGCTTCTAGCTACAACAGAGTAAAAGATGCAACATCTTCCACAACCAGCTTCAAAATCCCAGAAAATACTGAAAGTTAAACTAAAACTCTGGTCTGTGGTAACCTGACTCTACCAATTCACGCTGCTTCTGTTGTCCTAAATTTAAATAAAAAGTCAAGGCCTCACAAGCCATTTACTTTATTGGCTTCAAATAGACTGCTCATCATTTATGGCTCGAAACTTCTCTTCAAAAAAAAGGGACAAAATGCATCTCTTAAAGCCAGAGTATCATCACACTCCGCATTATTTATCACCCACCAATTTTCATTTCATTCATGAACTGAGTGATCACCCTCCTACATTCAAGTCTAAATCATTTACATATACCACAAACATCAAGGGCCCCAACACTGACCTTTGCAGGACCCCACTGGAGACAGGTGTCCAGTCACAAAAACACCCCTCAACCATCACCCTTTGCTTCCTGGCACTCAGCCAATTCCAGATTCAATTTGCTAACTTTCCTTGGTTCCCACAAACTCTCATATTGACTATGAGTCTCCAATGCAAGACTTTATCAAAAGCCTTGCTGAACTCCAAGTGGACTACATTAAATGCATTGATCTCATCTACACACCCTGTCACCTCTTCAAAAAAAATTCAATCAAGTTGGTCAGACATGACCTCCCCTTAACAAAACTGCGCTGACTGCTCTTGATAAATCCCAGTCTCGCCAAGTGCAGATTAATTCTATCCCTCAGAATTGCTTCCATTAATTCCCCCTGCCCCTGTACCTTCCACACTTCTTTATTTTGCAATTACTGCACCATATTATTGCTCCGTTGATTCACCTAGATCGTGGGTTCTTTATTCCAAATGGCTGCACGATTATCAGCTTGTGCACTCAGTAAGTCAGTGAGCATTTTTTGAGATATGCTGGCTAAGTATACCTAATGGTAAATATCATTAAATACCTACTGCTACAGCAAAAACTTGGCTCATTATTTTCTGAAAGAGATCAAAATTGCATTTGAATGAACATTTTCTGCCTTCACTGTCTCGCGAAAAAGCTGTACCATAGGTTTATTCATTCACTGACTTAACACTCTCAATACTATTCCTACCTCAAGATGGTTGTAAGGTGCAATACAGCAAATTCTGTTTTAACCCGCACTTTATCAATCAGTACTCTTGACAAACCAACAAAAATTATGTCGCACACATATATCGACGTTCGAGTGTTTATGCTATAAATAAAGCATAACAGTGATGGGTATGTCCTCTGAATTACAGTTCCATTACTGTGTGTTTTTAGGAGGTGTGTTGATGATTATACTTAGATTTTTTGAGGAATGTTGATGCTTCAAAGCTTCGCTATACCAGGGATTACTGTGGTCATGAGTACCTCTTGATTATCTGGAATATTTGATCAAACTGAACACTCCTGGTCCCATAGGAAGTTGAATTGAATCAAAGATCAGAAACCATCTAAATATAAGGTTTCAGTGCTCACAGCTACATTTACAATTCACACTGGGACATGGTTTGGTGACAGTACCTCACATGAGAGAATTGCTTGGAGAAGTTTGAATTGTTCAGAAAGGGAATAGCTTGATAGGTGACACCATGACTGCATCTGACTTGATTTCAAATGAGGAGGAGAAAGAGAATAACTGTAGTTCTGAGGAAGGGTCACCGGACCCGAAACGTTAACTCTTTTTTCCTTCACAGATGCTGACAGATGTGCTGAGCTTTTCTAGCAACTTTGTTTTTGTTCCTGATTTACAACATTCCCAGTTCTTTTGGTTTTTATTTAGCTGTGAGGATGTGTTATGGAGGCAGCTGTATGGGGCAAGAAAAGGGAGCAGAAATGTTAAGGTTGCAGAATGGACTACCCATTTAGCAGTATCAGAGATAGCAGGGACTGCAGATGCTGGAGAATCTGAGATTACAAGGTGTAGAGCTGGATGAACATAGCGGGCCTAGCAGCATCAGAGGAGCAGGAAAGCTGACGTTTCGGGTCTAGACCCT
>JAHRHZ010000266.1:45515733-45563797 GCA_024137785.1 Ginglymostoma cirratum
GGCAATCCATCGCAACGGACCCCAGAGTTTAAAAACCAGGCAGGAAAACACACCGACGCTTCATCAGAGGCTGCACTGCATATGTTACCAAGCACGGTAACGAAACATCTGCGGAACAGCAAACCAGCTCGGCGAGCCAACCAACCTCAACACCCACAACCCGAGCTACAAATCTACTCCAAAACTTTTCACTGTATTTTTAATGTTGCAGTATACATGATAATAAAATTCTATTCTACTGTAACAATGGTGGATTTTGAATTTAGTCATGTAGCGGTAATCCAATAATGGAAATCTTCAGGTTTACATCAACAGACAGAGTCTGATAGCAAGAAGGTTTATTTTTAATAGCAGACATTTTATTCAAATACTTATAGGAAGGGCATCTAAATCTCTTGACAGCTTGACAAGTCCCCACAATACTTTTAACAATTCCTCTTGACCGTGGCTTTTGACAGATCTGTTGGCAGGTCAAGAACCAGATTGTAACTTCCAGGCTTATCTGCCATTTTCACCACAATGGAGAGGTTCTCTGCTGTGATGAAAATCCAACAGAGAAGTTATGGTAAACCTTTGCAACTCACTGGTTAGACCCAAAAGGAATATTGTGTTCATTATGGGCTGCAAACATTCAGAAGTATCTCACAGAATTAGAGATGATATCAAGAAAACTTCTGAAAGTGGTACCTGGGGTACAGGATTCAGTTATGTAGACTCACTAAGGAAGTTAAAGTTGTCTTCCTTAGACTGGATAAAGTTAAGGAAAGATTTATAATAGTGTTCAAATTCATGAATAGTTTTGATGGAGTAAATATTGAAAACTATTTTCAGTGGCAGAAGGATAAGAAACAAAAGAACATAGATTTAAGGTGAATCATAAAAGAAACCAAGGAGAATCTTTTACCCATTGATTTATTTGGATAAAAAATGTTAGTAAAAGGGATTGATGGGCATGGAAGATTGACAATTGTGCATCTAAACTTGGCAATCAGAATGCAATGTCAGTCATCTCAAACTGAATTGGAATGTGATCAGATCAGAATCCAGTTTTTTTTTTTAATCAGGGTGACTTTATTTAGCTCAGATGACTAGAGAAAATGAGGTTTTGGCCAAGAAAAACAAGGAAACATATGTCAGGTATAGACAGCAGAGATCGAGTGAATCCCTAGAAGAGTATAAAGCTGTAGGAGTATACTGAAGAGGGAAAGCAGGAGGGCAAAAAAGGGACATGAGATAGCTTTGGCAAATAGGGTTAAGGAGAATCCAAAGGGATTCTACAAATATATTAAGGACAAAAGGGTAACTAGGGAGAGAATAAGGCCTCTCAAACATCAGCAAGGTCACCTATGTGTGGAACTGCAGGAGATGGCGGAGATACTAAATGAGAATTTTGCATCAGTATTTACTGTGGAGAAGGATATGGAAGATACAGAGTGTGACGTCTTGAAAAACTGTTCAATGTCCAGGCGTGAGAACCCACCGCCGACGCCGCTCCACCGACCGCCCCCACAACCAGCAGCTCCACAGTAAACACCAGCCCTCAGCCCTGCTGGGTCTTCACCATGCCCCCAGACCTCCCTTTCACTGAGGACGAACGGTCAGTCCTCAGTAAAGGACTCACCTTTATCCGTCTCCAACCGAACCTCCCTCTTCCCTCCCATCTAGCCGCCCCTCCCTCCTCACTGACCAACCCCCATCCTAACTCCCTACCTACACTCACCTTTACTGGCTTCTTCCCACCTCCTTGATCTGTCCATCCTCTGTCCACCTATTTGCTCCTCTATCCACCTTCTATCATTGCCTCTCCCTCTCTCTATTTATTTCAGAGCCCCCTTCCCCCTCCCCCATTTCTGAAGAAGGGTCCAGACCCGAAACGTCAGCTTTACTACTCCTCTGACACTGCCTGGCCTGCTGTGTTTATCCAGCTCCACACTGTTATCTCAAGCTCCAGCATCGGCAGTTCCTACTATCTCTGAGAGCTGTAGGTTTATGTGACTGAATGGAATGGCAAAGAACTGGGTAATCAAAATGGTAAAACGCTTATATGTTACTTTTCAAGGACCAGGAAGCCAAATTGTTAAACAGCTGGAGCTTTATTAAGGAAGTGTTCACTCTGCAAGCAGCAAGGTTAGATTAAAGCTGTTTCCTGCCCAAAATGCCAGATGATGTCATTATAATACCACATAAGACCATAAGACATAGGAACAGAAATTAGGCCATTCAGCCCATCGAGTCTGGTCCACCATTCAATCATGGCTGACAAGTTTCTCAGTCCCATTCTCCCACTTTCTCCCAATAATCTTTGATCCCCTTGACAATCAAGAACCCATTAATAATCAATTAACCAATCAAGAACGTAATTGGATAACTAAAGCGACAGTCCACCATGCTTGCACAAATACAAGACATCTCTTCCTTTAACAGCAAAAATCCTTCCAATAAAAACATTCACAGTATTTACGAGAGATAGTAAGAACTGCAGATGTTGGAGTCAGCGATAAACAGTGTGGAGCTGGAGGAACACAGCAGGCCAGGCAACATCAGAAGAGCAGGAATGTTAACTTTTCAGGTCAGGACTCTTCTTTAGAAATGGGGAGGGGGAAGGGAGCTCAGAAATAAATAGAGAGAGGAGGGCTGGGGCTGGAGAAGGTAGGTGGGATGGTGATAGGTGAGTGCAGGTAGGGAGTGGTGGGGATTTGTCAGTGAGGTGGGAGGGGTGGATAGATGGGAAAGAAGATGGACAGGTTGTGTCAGGTCCAGGAGGCAGGGATGAGAGGGAGGGTTGGTCATGGGATGAGGCCAGGTGTGGGGAGATTTTGTAACTGGTAAAATGCACAATTAGGCCATTGGGCTTTAGGCTTCCGGCGGTGGAATATGAGGTGTTGCTCCTCCAGTTTGCAGGTAGTGTCACTGTGATATTGGAGGAGGCCCAGGATGGACATGTCACCCAGGGGGTGGGAGGGGGAGTTAAAATGGCTCGCGACCAGAAGGTGTTGTTGTTTGAGGCAAACAGAGCTCAGGTGCTCTACAAAGCAGTCTCTGAGCTTCCGCTTGGTCTCACCGATGTAGAAGAGGCCACATTGGAAGCAGTGGATGCAATAGACCAAGTGGATGGATGTGCAGGTGAATGCCTGTCGAATGTGGAAGGTTTGTTTGGTGCCTTGAATGGATGTGAGGGGGGAGGTTTAGGGGCAGTTATAGCACTTCCTGCGGTTGCAGGGAAAGATGCCGGGGGTGGTGGAGTTAGTGGGGACTGTGGAACAGACAAGGGAGTCACAGAGACAGCGGTCCCTTCGGAAAGCAGATAAGGGTGGGGAGGGATATATATCCGTGGTTGTGGGGTCAGATTGCAGGTGATGGAAGTGGCAGAGAATGATATGTTGCATGTGGAGGTTGGTGGGGTGATGTGTGAGGACAAGGGGGATTCTGTCTATGAACATAAGAACATAAGAACTAGGAGCAGGAGTAGGCCGTCCGGCCCATCGAGCCTGCTCCGCCATTCAACAAGATCATGGCTGATCTTTTTGTGGACTCAGATCCACTTGCCCACACTCTCACCGTATCTCTTAATTCCTTTATTGTTCAAAAAAAATCTACCTTAGCGTTAAAAACGTTTACTGAAGTAGCGTCAACTACTTCACTGGGCAAAGAATTCCATAGATTAACAACCCTCTGGGTGAAGAAGTTCCTTCTCAATTCAGTCCTAAATCTGCTCCCTCTAATCTTGAGGCTATGCTCTCTTGTCCTAGCTTCACCTGCCATTGGAAACATCCTCTCTACTTCTATCTTATCTATTCCCTTCATAATTTTATACGTTTCTATAAGATCCCCCCTCAATCTTCTGAATTCCAATGAATATAATCCCAATCTACTCAGTCTCTCCTCATAAGCCAACCCCCTCAACACTGGAATCAACCTAGTGTACCTCCTCTGCACCCCCTCCAGTGCCAGTACATCCCTTCTCAAATAAGAAGACCAAAACTGCACACAGTATTCCAGGTGTGGCCTCACCAGTACTTTGTACAGCTGCAACATAACCCTTCTGCTTTTAAATTCAAACCCTTTAGAAATGAAGAACAAAATTCCATTTGCCTTCCTAATTACTTGCTGTACCTGCAGACCAACCTTCTGTGATTCATGCACAAGGACACCCAGGTCCCTCTGCATAGCAGCATGCTGCAACTTCTTACCATTCAAGTAATAATCCTTTTTACTATTACTCCTACCAAAATGTATTACTTCACATTTATTTACATTGTATTCCATCTGCCAGACCTTTGCCCACTCACTCAATGTATCTATGTTCCTCTGCAAAGTTTCACAGTCCTCTGCACACTTTGCTCTGCCACTCATCTTAGTGTCATCTGCAAACTTTGACACCCTACACGTGGTCCCCAACTCCAAATCATCTCTATAAATTGTAAATAATTGCGGTCCCAACACCGATCCCTGAGGCACACCACTAGTCAGTGATTGCCAGCCAGAATAGCACTCATTTATCCCCACTCTTTGCTTCCTATTAGTCAGCCAATCCTCTATCCATGCTAATACTTTACCCCTAACGCCATGCATCCTTATCTTACGCACCAGCTCTTGTGCGGCACCTTGTCGAAGGCCGTTTGGAAATCTACGTACACCACATCCACTGGGTCCCCATTGTCCACCTTGCTCATAATGTCTTCGTAGAATTCCAAAAGATTTGTCAAGCATGACCTGCCCTTCATGAACCCATGCTGCGTCTGCCCAACGGGACAATTTCTATTGAGATGCCTTGCTATTTCTTCCTTAATAATAGACTCAAGCATCTTCCCCACTACAGAAGTTAAGCTAACCAGTCTATAATTCCCCATCTTTTGTCTACCTCTCTTTTTAAACAGTGGTGTCACATTTGCTGTTTTCCAATCTGCTGGGACTGCCCCAGAGTCCAGCGAATTTTGGAAAATTACTGCCAGTGCACCTGCTATTTCTCCCGCGATGTTTTTGTTGTGGGGAGATGTGAGGGCAGAAGTGCAGGGACTGCAAGAGATGCGGTTGCGGGCATTTTTGACCACCGAAGGGGGGAAATTGTGGTCCTTGAAATAAGAGGACATCTGGGATGCTCGGAAGTGGAACGCCCCATCTTGGGAGCAGACGTGGCGGAGGACTTGGAAGTAAGGAATAACAATCTTGCAAGAAGATGAGTGAGAGGAGGTGTATCTTCAGGCTGACCATATAACTGAACATTCACATTGATACAACCCCCTAAAGGCACCACTTTGTGTCCATACCTAGTACAATTTTTGAGGGTTGCAGTACAATGTGATTCAGCTGCTTCTCAAACACATTTTCAGGCTTCAATAAATCTGCTGCTCCAGGGTCCACTTCCATCCTTACAGTTTCCCATTCAGTGAGCGAGCCACCCAGTATCAGTTGGTATCACCAGCAATGGCCAATGTGTTTAATAACAGCTCCTCTTCAGACTGAGAGTCTGGGCTTTGCTTTTGCCCCTTTTCTACCATGTAGATTTTTTTTTTCTACACTCTCCATTTCCATACTTTTGCTGTGTGTTGTTCATGTTTGTTCCTCAAGCACACTGGTTCAATACGCCCTCTTTTTGCTGCAATTTCCATATACAGCTTCTATATTCTGGCAATTTCCTGCTACATGACCTGTTTTCCAAGGTGATGCCAGTTTTGAGTCTGTATTGGTGCTTGTCTCTCAGCTGCCATACTGTGAACTCTCTCTGTCACTATTTTTTAACTCACATTACTTGAGTTTAGCTACTGAGTTTCCTTGGCTGCTAATTCCATTGAAAGTGGTATTCCCAGTGTTTTCCTTTAGGTCTAGGTTCCTTTCCTTCAGTAATCTCTTCTGGATTGCTTCACATCTTAAACCACACTCCAGTCTGTTTCTGATAACATCATTTATCCCTGAACTCACACAAAATTGCTAACTTGCTTAAAATTGCTATGAACTGGGAAATAGATTCACAATCATGCTGGTTGCTTTTGTGGAATCTGAACCGTTCAGCAATCAATTTTTGGTGAAAAATGGTTCTGTAGTATTTCTGCCATTTCATCATAACTGACTGTACCTGCTTCAGTGTAGTGATATTGTCCTTTGATTTATTTTCATCGAAGTACCTCTGAGATCTGCAGTTAGGATTATGATTCTGGTTTTCCCTTGATGAAACAATGGAGTAATCTCATGGATCTCACAGCAATTTTTATCCTCATCGCCAGCTTTCTTCTCGAGTTAGATTTCAAGAAGGACCAGGAGGCTGAAGTGTTAAACAAACAGCAGGAGCTTTATTAAAGGAAGTGTTCATTCTGCAGACAGAAAAGTTAGACTAAGCTGTTTCCTCCACAAAATGGTCAGTGTCTAGATCATGACGTCACTTGATTGGATTTCTAAATGACCGTCCATCATGTTCACCAAATACACAATAGAATAATCTATAGACATTTCAGGTGACTATACATGTATTTGTGTTCTGACACAACTGGCAGCAAAAGGTCCAGAACAATGTTGCTTTTTGGGATAAAAGTCCGTTTTTATTGTTCTATCTAAAATGCATTGTGTAAAACTCCAAAAAGCCTCAGTTTCAAGAGTCACATTAGAACCTAAACTTGCTTCTGTAGCTAACAGGACAGTGCTTGACTGTTATGAAATGAACCAATTGAAGACATTCTTAATATCATGACAAATACTTTTCAACCTTTATATTGGTATTGAATATTCTTCCTTTCTGAACTCTTTAGAGGCAACAAAACAATTGCAAACACAAAAAAACTGATAGAAATCACAAATTGTGCCTAGTTGAAATAATGGAAGGATAAAAGATTGATTCAACTTTGTATTCTTCCTGTCAGTGGTTGCATATGGAGTCAAATCGGAAAAAAAATAGCCCTGGGTGAAACAGTTTCCAGTTTAAATAAATACATTAAATCTTCTCGATGCTTTTCTTTGAGAGCTGGGTATGGAACATGTTATGCAGCATGTTACAAGGGATCGCTTAACAGTATTTTCCAATACCTATTACATCAGTTTAAAATATATTAGTATTTTACAGTGAAGTGGTACTCTATATCTTTAAATTTGAGGATGATGTTTATGAACATTACTAGTACAGAACAAAATAATAATTTGCCATCACTCTGTTTGTCAGGCCTAGGGTAAAGGTAACAAAGAATTCTTTTTAGATTTTTTTTTGTGATTTCTATTCTATTGTTCAATTAGTCATTCACATGCTTAACAAAACATTTTGGACATGTATCTCCGCGTTCCCAAAGCTTAAACAGTGTGGCTTAATGATGTATTGTGCTGTTAATAATAATCAATATTGTCATATATGCGAATGATTCATTTGCACTTAAGCACACTTCATTGGTGGTTGTGAAATGCCATCAGGGACTAAAGATATATAATTGATTAACAGCATAATTTACTTGAGGGTGTTTATAAATCTTTAACTAAATAACACAGCAACTGAACATCAACGGGACCAGACCAAAATGATTATCTTAATATGGACTCCATTTATTAAACATAGCAAGTACTTTTTATTTTATCTTCCATTTAGCACAATCCATGAACTTGAACTCATCCAAAACTCTTTTTTTATTCTTTCATGAAATGTGAGCATTTCTGTATTGGCAAATATTTGTTGTCCATGTCTAACTGCCCTTGAAAAGGTGAAGGTGGTGTTCCCATGTGTCTACTGTCCTTGTTCATCTAGGTAGTACAACTTGCGTGTTTGGAAGGTGCTTTAAAAAGATCCTTGTTGAATTAGGGTTAGATACAGTGCACCTTATATATGGTACACACTGCTGCCGCTGTGCATCAGTTATGTAGGAATTAAATGTTTAAAGGTTGTGCTGATCAAATGGGCTGCGTTGTCTGGTGTCAAGCACTTTGTGTGTTTTTGGAGCTGCACTCACCCAGGCAAATGTTGGCTTGTGCATTGCAGATGCTAGACTGGCTTTAGAGAGTTAGGAGGCGAGTCAATCACCTCAACGTTTCCAAATCTGCCTCCTTTTGTAGCCACGGTATTTATATGGCTGATTCAGTTAAATTTCTAGTTGATGAAAACCTCCAACAAGTTGATGGTGGAGTATTCAGTGAACCAGCAGCACAGGGAGAGGCAACAGCGAGGACCGGGGGCTGTCGGGAAGGTAAGTTTCCCTCTTAAAGGGCTTACGTGTCAGCGGCCTTCATTTGCAGCAGCACAGGGAAAGGCGACAGCGAGGACCCCGGGGCTGTTGGGAAGATATTTGGGCAGAACATATTATGGTGCAGAAGACCATTCAAGAGGGGGGGAGCAAAAAGACAACTGGTACTTATAGGGGATTCTATAGTTAGGGGGATAAATAGTATCCTTTGCAAGACGGATCAGGAGTCCCGCATGGTGTGTTGCCTGCCTCGTGCCAGGGTGCAGGACATCTCTGTCCGGCCTGAAAGGATATTGGAGCGGGAGGGGGAGGATCCAGTTGTTGTGGTCCACGTTGGGACTAACAACACAGGCAAGACTAGGATGAGGACCTGTTTGGAGATTATCAAGCGCTAGTAACAAAATTAAGGAACAGGTCCTCGAGGGTCATAATCTCCGGATTACTGCCCAAGCCACGTGTAAATTGGCTTAAGGATAAGAAAATTAGGGAAGTAAACATGTGGCTAAGGGAGTGGTGTGGGAAAGAGGGGTTCCATTTCATGGGGCATTGGCATCAGTTTTGGAAACGGGGGGATCTGTACCGATGGGACAGTCTCCACCTGAACCGATCTGGAACCAGTGTTCTGGCGAAAAGGATAAATAGGAAGGTCACTAGGACTCTAAACTAATGGGTCGGGGGCAAGGGAAAGGGAAAACAACAGGGAATATGATGGTAAATAAAAAGGTAAGCAGCAGGTTAGCATGTGTGCAGGAGAGTTTAAGTTCAAGGCAGACTATGAAAGAAGCAAAAAGGAAGGATAACTCAGGAGATATTATTAGAGATGTTAGAATCATGAAGGTAAGAAGATGCTTGAGTCTATTATCAAGGAAGAAATAGCAAGGCATCTTGATAGAAATTGTCCTGTTGGGCAGACGCAGCATGGGTTCATGAAGGGCAGGTCATGCTTGACAAATCTTTTGGAATTCTATGAAGACATTACGAGCAAGGTGGTCAATGGGGACCCAGTGGACGTGGTGTACCTGGATTCCCAAACGGCCTTCGACAAGGTGCCGCACAAGAGGCTGCTGCATAAGATAAGGATGCATGGCGTTAGGGGTAAAGTATTAGCATGGATAGAGGGTTGGTTGACTAACAGGAAGCAAAGAGTGGGGATGAATGAGTGCTATTCTGGCTGGCAATCACTGACTAGTGGTGTGCCTCAGGGATCGGTGTTGGGACCGCAATTATTTACAATTTATATTGATGATTTGGAGTTGGGGACCACGTGTAGGGTGTCAAAGTTTGCAGATGACACTAAGATGAGTGGCAGAGCAAAGTGTGCAGAGGACTGTGAAACCTTACAGAGGAACATAGAATGGTAAGAAGTCGCAGCATGCTGCTATGCAGAGGGACCTGGGTGTCCTTGTGCATGAATCACAGAAGGTTGGTCTGCAGGTACAACAAGTAATTAGGAAGGCAAATGGAATTTTGTTCTTCATTGCTAAAGGGATTGAGTTTGAAAGCAGAGAGGTTATGTTGCAGCTGTACAAGGTACTGGTGAGGCCACACCTGGAATACTGGCCACCTATGGGCTCACCCTGAGAGTGGAAGAGAGTCATCCTCATCTGTGAGGAATGACAAATAATAATGATGGTGATTGGACAGCTTTTGCATATCGAGGGTAGCTTATCAAATTGGACATGACCATTGCCTGGTACTCGGACCCTGCAAATGTTACTGTTCATCATAACTTGCACATATATGCTCACTGACTCCAGGTTTGGCATCATCCCCCATTTAAATTTTATGTCTTTGTTGTCAAATCCCTCAATGGGCTCCCTCCTCCTTCTGTAACTTCCCTCAGTACTACAATTCTCCAAGATCAATGTAGTCTTCCAATTCTGGATTTTTGAATATCCCTGGTTTCATTTGCTCCACCACTGGCAGCTTTTCATTCAGCTACCTTATTCAATGCTGCAGAGTTAACCACCTCTAGACCTCTATCTCACTCTCTGTTCCTTTAAGGTGTTTCTTTTAACCTGTCTCCTTGAGCAATCTTTTGGTTATGTCACCTAATATCTTATGGGGCTTCAATTTTTGTCTCATACTCTTCCTGTGACAGAACTCAAACCTTTTATTACATTGAACAATAAATACAAATGCATGTTATTGTTGCTTCCTTAAATGAGAATGATCCCTTTCGTTGGTGGCTAGCTGTACATTGATCACAAGGCAGAAACTTTCTAATGCATTTGAATTTACTGGTATTTCATTTAAAAAAATCATACATTTAAACTATAAAACTACATCATTAATATGACATTGAACGTAAGATCAGGATTTTATACTGATACTGCAGCCATATAGAAACACAGAAACTGGGAGCAGAAGTAGACTATTCGGCCCTTTGAACCTGTTTCACTATCAATAAGATCATGGCTGACCCTCTATCTTAATGCTGGTAGAAGGACCAGAGAGATAGACAGCAGTTAATTTGGTGGGGAAGATCATACACTCAGTGTGGAGGAAACCCCACCATCTAACTCATTGTGCCCCCAGCTGGATAAGCTCTGCAAAATGTGATGGAGCCATGCCTCTCCTCAGTGGGTGTGGAACACTAGGTGGGACAGCATGGGACGGCCCCTGGGAGATGGCGAGGTAGAGGGCCATCCTGTCGAATTCTTGTGGGACATGGGGCTGGGGTGGGCGAGTTCCTGCACAAACCTGAATACAGAAATCAGTACATTGTGGTGCACAAAGAGAACAATCATTTTTAAGTGGGTTCACTGGGCATTTACAGGAAGGAGCAGAGACGGATGCTTCAGAATTTAAACGCCCCATCAGAGGTATCAAACCCCAACTATGACTAGACTTGTCACAGGCCACGGTCATGGTCCTTAGCCACAAGAAAACTGTAAAAACCTATTCGACAATGTACAGGATACACAGAAGGCAGCAGCTGTCAAAATTGCAAAGAGGAAGAAGCAGAGTGAGGCTTATCTTGAAAGGAAATTGAGCCCAGTAGAATATAAAGTAGCAGAAGGTCATGTTGCAGGTCTTCCAATCAGGAACATTCCTCACTTCCTGGTATTCAGCTCCCCATTCTATTGTGGATAAGGCAAGCCTGCCAGTGTGTGACATTTTATTGGACTCTGAGGAAAAACCGGATGGCATCGTGTGAACCAGTTAAAGGTACATGCAGCCCAGAGCAATAGCCATCAGTTTCACCCGTTTTTGGCGGTGTTAGGAGGAAGCAGATCCTGATCCTGATCCCAGGTAAGTCACAGTCACTCATCCCAATCCTGATCCCAGACAAGACACAGCCACTGATCCAGGCATTGATCCTGAACATTGTCCCTTCCAAGGCATCGACATCAGAACCGGAATCACAGATGGACCCACCTACTCCAGCCAGGAGAGTGAGGCCTCAGTGTGCAGCAACCCTGAAGTAAAAAAGGTGGATAAAAGCACCTGAGGAAGTGTCCAGCACAGTGTTCTGGCTTGGAGGCCATGACAGAGACAGTCTCTTTGTTGAAGCATTCACTCTGATACTTCAGCCGAGACACTGTGGTGGAACAAGTCCCTGACATTCAGAGACCTCCCACTGAGGCGGGAGCCTCCCTCAGCGCACGCACAGGCACAGTGAGTCCGATTCAGACACTGAACCCTAACCTGGTACTGTGGTCAACACACCCTCAACTACCCTTCATCTTATGTGAAAAGTGTGAAGTGACTCATTTTGCAATGTCGAATTTGAATGCAGAGTACAGGGTTAATGGCAGGATTCCCGGCTGTGTGGAGGAACAGAGGGATCTTGGGGTCCATGTCCATAGATCCCTCAAAGTTGCTATCCAAGTTGATAGGGTTGTTAAGAAGGCTTATGGTGTGTTTGCTTTCATTGGCAGAGAAATTGAGTTTACGAGCCATGAGGTTATGCTGCAGCACTATACAACTCTGGTTAGACCACACTTAGAATATTGTGTTCAGTTCTGGTCACCTCGTTATAGGAAAGATGTGGAATCTTTAGAGACGGTGCAGAGGAGATTTACCAGGATGCTTCCTGGACTGGAGAGCAGGTCTTATGAGGGAGCTAGGGCTTTTTTCATTAGAGCAAAGAAGGACGAGGGGTGATTTGATAGAGGTGTACAAGATGTTGAGAGGCATAGATAGAGTGGATAGTTGGAGACTTTTTCCCAGGGCAGAAATGACTATTACGAGGGGGCAAATATTAAGGTGTTTGGAGGAAGGTATAGGGGAGATGTCAGCAGTAGGTTCTTTACACAGTGGTGGGCGTGTGGAATGCGCTATCGGCAGACTTTTAAGTGATCCTTGGATAGGCACATGGAGAATAGTTAAACGTAGGATATGCAGGGTAGTTTGCTCTTTGTTAGATAATAGGTCAGCACATCGTGGGCCAAAGGGCCTGTACTGTGCACTACTGTTCTATGTTCTATGTTCTATGTTTTATGTTCTTTGTCTGTTTTCTTTAAAACCGGCCCAGACCCTGCACAGGGAGGCAATGGCATAGTGGTATTATCGCTGGACTACTAATCCAGAGACCCACAAAATGTTTTGGGGACCCAGGTTTGAATCTCGCCATGGCTAACTACTACCTTCTTTTTTGGACAGACTGGTATGTTTCAATAAATATCTGGAATTAACAGTCTAATGATAACAGTGAATTCCTTGTTGATTGTCGGAAAAACGCAACTGGTTCACTAATGTCCTTTAGGGAAGGAAACTACCATTCTTACCTGGTCTTGGCTACATGTGACTCCAGACCCACAGCAATGTGGTTGACTCTATTGCCCTCTGGATAATTTAGGGATGGGCAATAAATGTTGCCTGGGCAGCAACACCCTCATCCTGTGAATGAATAAAGAATAAACTCTCTCTTACTCTTTTATGTGGTGATTTGTATCCATAACCCCTCGACAG
This sequence comes from Ginglymostoma cirratum, assembly GCA_024137785.1. Lineage (NCBI taxonomy): Eukaryota > Metazoa > Chordata > Chondrichthyes > Orectolobiformes > Ginglymostomatidae > Ginglymostoma > Ginglymostoma cirratum. The sequence goes on from JAHRHZ010000266.1 coordinate 45,528,801, forward strand.
GTTTCCATCTTGGCCATACAAGGGCATGGACTCATGCTCTCACATGTTGCCATCATACCACTCATGTATGATTGGTATTGATTACCAGCAAACTATAGCACAATTGGTAACCATCATTACCCTGCACTCATCCAAAGCCTGTGTACGTCTGCCATCATTTCTCATACTTATAACCTCATAACATGGCTCATGAGTCTGTGAGATATGTCCATTTTTTAAAACTTAAGCGCCTTTTCATCTCATTATTCACATTGTCATTCCCATGGCACTGCTCTGGTGCCTGTGGACTTAAAAATAGGTATTCATTCATTAAAATTTTCTCACACACCAACCTGCTCCAACTCCAAAACTTTGGGTTAAATCCCTGAAACCCTGATCCAGAGAAATTGGCACCTGACCAAAACTGGCAATTTTAAAATAAAAAGGGGAATTGGGAGGAAGCAATTCTTAAAGAACAAAATTGAAACAATGGGGAAAAGACTTGATCAAGGAGCATGGGACATTGTCATGTCTCCAAGGGTGGAGTAAATGGTAATCTGTATAGGTATTAAATAGGACAGTTACAGATGCTGCCTTAATCTCTTTCAAGGATCAAGTGGCAGGCTGCAGGCAGCCCTTTTTATTATCATCTGCTTGGTCTTCGAGAATTCTGTTGAACCAGGAGAGTACTACCCTGGCTACACGTGGTTCCCTCATGCCACAGCAGCTGAGTGCAATGATGGTATTCTCTGGGTCCACTTTTATCACACCATGATTAAAAATTCATCCATTGAAGGAAAAAACCACGACAGAGACTAAGTATGGAGACGATGATCAATCAACCAACTGCACACATATATTACAGACCCATTTGTATGTATCTTAAATATTCACTTTGTATTTGAATTTCCAAAAGGGATGGTATAAACCTTTTTGTATTTTTTGATTATACAATGTTTGAGATTTGTATTGCATTTGAGAAAATGTTTAGTATTAGGACACATTTTGTCTCGACTTTTTCAATGTTTAAGTTTCCTGTGTATGAAGTTTAAAATTAACGTTTTTGTAGTACCTAATTAAAGATTTTTGTTTAGTGAGATGGTTAGGGATTTTGGGCTAACTGTCTGAGACTGAGATGTTTGCCTGCGAAGGGAATTTGACTTGGGTTGTGTGATCCTATTCGCTGACAGTGGTGGGATCAAGAGGAGGGACTGTGGCCGACAGCTTAAGCAACTAGGCTCAATATAAAATTGGCTGAACAGTTTCTGCAAGCAAGGCCTGATGGAATGCAAAAAAGCAAAAGGTACCACACGTCAAAAGCAAATAAGGATAAGTCCAGGCCTGTATTGCATATTTAACAATGGGAGAACCATTATGACCCAAAACTCATGGAGAAGCACTCAACCAAAAGAATAGGGAGATACATTATGTATGTGTATTCCCTAGTTTCAGCCAGAGTCCTTGGCGCCATGGAAAAGGGATGGGTATACCTACAATGACTTGGCCTACCTTCATTGGACACTGTGACACTTGCCCTGTACCTCATTGGGTGAAGTCAGAGAAAATTCCAGAAGGGCTGAGAAAGGGGGTATGAGATGGGATACCTGACAGCTATTCCCTCAGCAAAGACTCAGCTGGCAAAGACTCTGTGTGAGATCCACATTTGTACTAAGGAGATCCCGAAAGCACCCAACGACGGAGCTCAATGAATTGAATTCAGCAGCCTAATGAATTTCACCACAGCAGGTAGTACGTGTGTTTTTCAGGCAGTAGCCTAGTTTGGGAAAAGTTAACTTAATTTGTGTAAGAATTTTTTTCTTTAACTTGCAAGTGTTTTAATAAACCTAAGCTTGAACTGCAATCCTTTATTTGTCTCATACAATAAAAACATCTGGGTAATTGTATTTTATGAGGAAGAAACTGGTTGAAGTGTCTGCATAGAATATTTCATAGGCAGCATTAATGTCTTTTAGGGAAGGGAACTGCCATCCATAACTGGTCTGGCCTTCATGTGATTCCAGACCAACAACAAGGTGGTTGCCTCTTAATTGTGATCCACGTTACAGACCATAGGAGGATCCAGCACCAACACTGCACAAAGCGTGCAGCCCATCCTGTCCAGAATGAAATTATTTGTTCACTCATTCAGGACGTTTCTAAACCTAACCACATCGACCATTTGCATCTGATGACTATTTCTAGGTCAGCTTGCTACCATGTAAGTTCAAGCACCTGCCATAATGATGGTGTTTAAAGAGGCTTGGAGAGTGCTACAGCAATTCACTATACTGTCTATCACTGATTACCATGACTGGCCAGGTCAGTTTACCAGTGGCTCCATGGAGTCTGAGCTGGCTGACTCTCTCAGGGTAGCAGAATTCATTGTTTCACCCATCACAAATCCACCTTATTGTTGCCTGTCAGCCAACTAGCCCGAACTATTACCTTCTTTTTTGGACGGTCTGGTATGTTTTCATTCAGAAAATTAGTTTGAAATGCTTATTTACTATTGGCTTTTATTTCACATTTTGGGCAAGAGACAATTGTCAGAGACAAAAGGAAGCAAGGAGCTTTAAGAATTGGAAATTAAGATTGTGATTATTGGCATCTCAATTGAAATAGTTCTTTACATACAGATAGGACAAAAAATTGTCTAGGTTATCACCTCACTTCCTCTTTCTCCCCTCTCTTTTCATTCGTTCCTCCTCTTCACCAGTCTTCTAATAATTTGTCCTACTCTGCTTGCCTTCACTCATTTTCCTAGTCTAACAGGAACTCCATAGTACATCATGTCTAGCAACAAATAATTCATACAGAAGCCTTGAATTCAGGAAAGAAATCTTCATTGCCTGCCAAATATTCTCTATTGGATTTTGCAACCTGAAAAAATGATAGCAAGCACCAAACACTTGTAGAATCATACAAATAGCCTGCAAAAAATCAATAAGCAACCGATGAATATATATTGTAGTGATCCCTCTAAATATAGTCATAGAATCATACAGCACGGAAACAGGCCCTTCAGCCCAACTAATCCATGCTGACCAGGTTTCCTAAACTGAACTAGTCCCATCTGCCTGCATTCAGCCCATATCTCTCTAAACCTTTCCTATCCATCTACCTGTCCAAATATCTTTTAAATGTTCTAATTGTACCCACCTCTACTACTTCCTCCGAAGTTCATTCCATGTACACACCATCCTCTGTGTGAAAAAGTTGCCCCTCAGATCACTTCTAAATCTTTCCCTTCTCACTTTAAACTGTGCCCTCTAGTTTTGGACTCCCGTACCCTGGGGAAAAGACCTTGGCTATTCACCTTATCTATGCCCCTCATTTTATAAATCTCTATAAGGTCACCCTTCAGCCTCCTATGCTCTGGGGGAAAAAGTCCCAGCCTATCCAGCCTCTCCTTATAACACAAGCCCTCCAGTTTTGGTAACAGCCTTGTAATTTTTTTTTTCACTCTTTCAAGTTTAATAATATTCTTCCTGTAGCAGGGCAACTAGAAATGTATGCAGTGCTCCAAATGAGGCCTTACCAATGTTTTGTACAGCTGTAACATAACATCCCAACTATCTAATGCATGGGATCTCTCTTGCTATTTAACATGAGTTCAGACATGCAAGGTTAACGCAAAATATGCATGGAACATTGAGTTCCAACATTACCTTGCTGGCTCCCACCAGAGTCTTTGTTGCCTTGCCATTTCTTATCTTCACCCAACACTATTGGAGTACTGCTTGCAATTCTGGTCTCCCTGCTATATGACAGATATTGTGAAACTTGAAAGGGTTCAGGAAAGATTTACAAGGATGTTGCCAGGGTTGGAGGGTTTGAGCTATAGGGAGGGGCTGAATAGGCTCGGGCTATTTTCCTTGGAGCATCAGAGGCTGAGTGGTGACCTTATAGAGTTTTATAAAATGGATAGGGTAGATAGTCAAGGTCTTTTCCCATGGGTGAGGGAGTCCAAAATTACAGGGCATAAGGTGACAAGGGAAAGATATAAAGGGGATCTAAGGGACAACTTTTTCACGCAGAGGGTGGTGCGTGTATGGAATGAGCTGCCAGAAGAAGTGGTGGAGGCTGGTACAATTGCAACATTTACAAGGCATCTGGATGGGTACATGAATAGGAAGGGTTGAGAGGGATACGGGTCAAATGCTGGCAAATGGGACTAGATTTATTTATGATATCTGGTTGGCATGGACAAGTTGAGTCTGTTTCTGTGCTGTGTATCTCTATGACTCTAAAGCTTGATCTTCCAAGATCATTTGCCACTATTGTACTGATCTTATCATTTATTGACAGACCTACTCCGTCACTTGTTTCTATCTTCCTGCCCTTTTGAAATGTCAAACACTCTTAAATATTCTAGCCTTGGTCACCTTTCAACCGTAGCCCCAATTTTCATTCACAGACGGGAGCATAGAGGCAGAAGCAACCTAGCCTTATGGTTCTTCCCATTTTTGACCTGGTGGTGTAGATTGGATTGGGAGTCAGTTCAGGTGACTCAGGAAGATCCTGAGAGATTATCAATTTCAGAGGCAGACTGGGCAAAACCCTGCCTCAGAGCCCTGCACTATGTTCAAAGTTTAAAAATGAAGGTTAAAACAAAAGCCATTTGTCCTGTTCTCATCTACTCTCACCCCTGACCCTCCATATCTCATTCTTGTCAACCTGTGCCACCTTACCCTCTGTATCATCATTTGCCCATCCAACCATCCACATGCCTCATACGCTTATGCCAAACTTTATATTTCCCATTGTCTTTCATACCCAACATGCCCCAAACATTATCAGCGCTCTATATAGCTACTACGACTCAATGCCAACTCACATCCTACACACTACTCATTGTAATTCACGTTCCATGCCAATCACATTAATCAGGATGCATCCTGACAGAATCTAAAATTACCAGTTTATTGATAATGTCACTATTAATAAAATAAAACATACCCTTATTGATAGAAAAAAATCCAATCCATTGAAATTGTTTCAACTAATCCCTTACGAAAATAAGCAATTCACTCAAATACTTAAAGACTTATGTGAGCAAATGTTTCACTTAAGTGCTTAATCCTGTACATCACCTTTGATGTACAATTTTCTCCACAGTTAACTACCTCAAATAGCACCCAATCATCCCCCAAACAATTAATCTTCATCCCCTTTCTAAAAGGAAATCTGATGTCCATCCTCTGAAAGACCCTGAACTCCCATCTCCAAGGTGTCCAGGGATCACATCCACAGAGGAATCTCTGCAACTGTGTACCCTAGCTAGTCAAAAAAACATTGAGAACCGACCTGCTTTTACCTGGATTAATTTCCACACTCCAGGTACCTGACACCAGGAACACAAACATTCAACTTCAGACATGAACTTGATCATTCAAATGGCCAGCTGTTTCCAGGATCTGCACTTGCACATAGTACAGTGACCCAATCCCACCCCCGGGAAAATGAAAACTGCTGGGTTCAAGACGTATCTTAAGACTCTCAACTTCTTCCAGCATTTTCTCTGTAACAAAGAGGCTCTCCATCATGCTGAAAGGTCAAAGTCCACATCTCAGGAAGACCCATTACAGCATACCCATATTTCTACCTGTGTGATCATTTCAACCATGTTGTTATGAATGTTGCATGCAAATATACAGAGATCCTTTAATTTTTATTTCATTTTTGCTGACTCTTTACCTTGTATTTTGGTGCACACTTATGTTCTCTGCTCTGTCCCCTTCTGTTGCATTCTGGTTATCATTACACACATCACTATGTTGTAGTTTGCTTTCTTTCTCTTTAATTTACTAACTTCCCCTCAGCAGAATCCCCAATATTTAGTTTAAAGTCTTCTTTGTAGGCTTGTTGTTCAATTTTGCCAGGATACTGTTCCTTGTTCAATTCAAATACAGCCTGTCTCAATGGACCAGCTCCCTCTTTCCCCAGTACTGGTGCTGGAGCCCTATGAAATGAAATGAATTTTTGCCACACCAAACTTTGAACAACGCGTTCAGCTCTTACATATTATCCAGCCTTGTGAATTTGATTGAGGTTCAGGTGGTAATCCAGAGGTTTAAGGGGGAATGGAGGTCAGCACTGAGCCCACTTTCTTTGGCTTGCTTGAGGTCTGCATTTTGGGTCCTCTCGAGGTCTGCGCATGGGGTCCTCTTGAGGTCTATGGTGAGCTTGCTCGAGGTTTATGGTGAGCTTGCTGGGCAGTCCGTGCTGGGCTCTCGCCATTACCGATGTAGAACAAGACGTAAGCAAAGGTATAGAGAGAGGAAAAACAAGAAAAGAGAGAAAAAAAAAAGAAAGAAAAGCAGTAGGATCCGACAAGTTCCAGCTCAGGAGTCCTACTCCAATGCCATCTTTCTAACCTAATCTATATCTCATAGAAACATAAGGCATATGGTAAAGGAGCTAGTGTAGGCCATTCCGCCCTCAAGGTAGCTCCATCACTAGATCATAGCTGAACATCTACCCAAAGTTATTTTCCCACATTATTCCTAAATTCCCTTGTTGTCATTCATAACTAGAAATTTATCCAAGTCTGCCTTGAACATATTCAATGACAAGCTTCTCTGGTCCTTTAGGGTAGAGATTTCCAAAGACTCACAATTCTCTGAGTGAATAAATTCCTTCCTCTCTCATACCTAAATGACTTGTCCCTTATTCTGAGATGGTGTTTGCTAGTTTTAAAACCCCACCCTGCTGGGAAAATATCCACCCTCTCAAGCTTTTTATCAATTTTGTAATTTTTTTTGTTAAAAAAACACGATTGCCTCCAATTCTTTTAAAATTTTGTAAATCTAGTCCCAATTTCCTCAATCTTTCCTTAAGGTCAGTTTTAGTCTGCTGAACCTCTGCTGCACCCCTTCAAAGACAAGAGTGTCTTTTCTTTACTAAGGTAACCAAAACTGCACAGACAATTCCACAACAGCCTCAAGCTTAACTGCACACTATTCTGTCTTTGATGTTCTTACTGTCTCACTCAATCTATTTAAATCTGCTTGAAGATACTTTGCATCCACCTCACATTTGAAGATTGATCTAATATTGCATTTATCAAAAAAAAACTTACATTTATAGTCTGCAAAATATTTACAAGTTTTAGAAACATTTCATGAATGGGATATCTGCTGAGAAACTTCAAATCATGTCTTTGTTATGATTCTAATAATCTACCCATTCATTTGAGCGTATTTGACAACAGCAAACCATGTTTAACTATCTGCCAGAGGCAAGGCTGTGAATGGAAGGATCAATGAGACGTCCACTTGTACACCTGAGCCTGACAAAATGTTAAATTTGATTGAATATATTTTGAACAACTGCTGATTAAATTTAAAAACCAGTTGTAGAAATTAGATTCATTACATTTAATGGCCAGGTTTTAATAAAATTTACAGCCTGTCCTCTGAAGCTTATTGAACCTTTATAGTTCCACCTTTGATCTTGTAGATTTCTTTAGTTTGAAATAATTTAGCAAATACAAAGGGGTAGTTCAATCAGCTGTCATAATCGCTACTGCTTACTTATGAAAATAACACATTTCAACTTGTTGACAGTGCTTCATATAGGCAGCAGTGCTCAGGCACATAACTTGAATTTCAAAACTTACATATGCAAAATTAGCAGCAATTTCATTAAAATTTTGCACTGCCATGATAGCAAGAGCAATGAGAAGAAATTTAAGGCATAGGGTTGAATCTTAGATGGATCTGAAGAATGTGGCAATGCCAAGTTGTGTGGCAGAATCAGATGAGAAGTCCAGTGAGGCCAATCTCAAAGGCGAGAGCAACACACTCCATTTATAATGCCTTTCACAAATGCTGAGGTCAGTTTCTCATGAGGCAGATGTGATAGATGCCAAAGGTGAGGGGTAAGTAACTAATGTGGTGAGTTATGTAAGATATAGCAAAAGATGCTCACTAGGCTTCACAGTAAAAAAATCCTCCAAAATACTCGCCACAACTCCATCTAGTTCATTAACGTCCTTTAGAGAAGGACATTGCCAACTTTACCTGTTCTGGCTACATGTAACTCCAGAGTCATATCAATGTGTTGACTCTTAAATGCTGTCTGGAGCAATTAAGGATGGGCAATAAAGCTGGCCTAGCCAGCAACACCAACAATTCTGCGAATGAATAAAAAACAGTTATAAGATATGAGAAGATTACCTCTGTTTATGTTTCTTTATTTTTGATTGTGGACTGAATTAGGAAAAGGACTGCTTTATAGCAAAGGACTGAGCAAGGAATTGCTGTATTTTTAGAAAGCAAGTTACCGAAACTCACTTAAAACCAAAATACTGTGCATGCTGGAATCACAGAGAATGCTGAAGGAACTCACCAGGTCTGACAGCACGGTCTATGATGGAAAGGACTGACATAGGACACGAAACATTAACTCTGTTTCTCTCTTTACAGGTGCTGCCAGACGTGCTGAGTTTTGGCCAATATTGTCTGTGTTTGTTGCTTTGCAAGCAGTGGAGAAATGTGTAAGAAAAGATAACATGGCTCCGCCATGTGTATACAAGTGAGATTCGGCCGACAACAGGTTACTAATTGGTTTGTGGACTTGTGACCAATTGTTGGGTGCCAAAGATCATCACCCTGACAACAACTATCTGTTTAGCTCCTGAATACCTGGACAGCTTGGTATCTTCTGACTGTGTCTCTCTCTCCAGGAAAATGCCTAGAGCCTGAGAAAAGCCAGTTTATTTTCTGTCCCCAGTTGCTATGACCTGTAGCTTTTAATAAATAACTTAGGGACTTTCTTATTTATGAACCAGTTGCTCCGTGCCTTAATGAAGAAGTTAGGCAACCTGAAGGAAAATACTAGGCAATGAAAGGATTTGAGAAACTGAAGGAATCCCTCCACTATTGAATTGCTGTTCCAGAATTTTTTTTTGGACTCTCATAACATTCTTTTTTTGTCTGTCTAGATTTTCTGTGCATATGTATAAATGTGCAGTTTAGAAGGAGGTTAGCATTTTAAATGTTATATATCAACAATTCCTATTTATTTGGAATAAATAATAACTCCTGATAAGGCCAAAAACCTTGTCTGTATTCTATGTTAACCTGAGTCTATCAGGCAAGTAAAACGCATTTTTTGACACAGTAAAGTTTTGTGACTATTCAGGGAATATCAGGGCTTGATTCCCAATGTACTATCTTAGTATGGCGTGACAAATAGTCAATGCAAGTGTCATTCTAAACAGTAGAAACATAGAAAATAGGAGCAGGTGTGGCCATTTGGCCATTTAACCCTGGTCTTCTATTCATGATGATCATGGCTAATCATCCAATTGTTTCTGCTCCTTTCCTTACCCTTTGATCCCATTTAGCCCCAAGTGATATATCTAACTCCTTCTTGAAATCATGCAATGTTTTGGTCTTGGCTACTTTTTGTAGTAATGAATGCCACAAGCTCACCACTCTCTGGGTTAAGAAATTTCTCCTCATCTCAGTCCTAAATAGTTTACCCTGTACCATTAGGCTGTGATCCCTAGTTCTAAGCTCCCCCACTAAAAGGAACATCATTTCTGCATTCACCTTGTCTAATCCTGTTATAATTTTATTGGTTTCTATGATATCTTCCCTCATTCTTCTGAACTCCAGTGAATACAATCCTAACCAATTCAATCTCTGCTCATACATCAGTCCTGTCATCCCAGAAATCAGACTGGGAAACCTTCACTGCACTCTGTCTGTAGTAAGAACATCTTTCTTCAGATTAGGAGACAAAGCAAGTGCACACAATATTCCAGGTATGGTCTCACCAAGGCCCTGTATAATTACAGCAAGACATTCCTGCTCCTGTATGCAAAGCCTCTAGCTATGAAGGCCAACATACCATTTACTTTGTTGTCTGCCTGCCGACCTGCATGCTTGCCTTCAGTGCCTGATGTACGAGGAAACCCAGGCTGGTTGCACATTTCCCTCTTTCAGTTTATAGCCATTCAGACATAATCTGCTTTCCTGCTTTGCTCCTAAAATGGATAACCTCATATTTATCTACATTGTACTGCATCTGCCATCCTTTTGCTCATTCATTCAGCATGCCATCTAAAAATGCAATAATATTGCATCGACAAGTTGGTACTCGTGACTAAATGCTAGAAAACTTTACCTTTGATTAGTTCTCTGTAGCAAATGATTTAGTTCCACGTATATCTTAAGGTGATTAATTTGTAACTGATTTGACTGCCTTTAAATAGTTTTTGATGATTTGTACATGCACTACCAATTTTGGGCATTTTTGACAGTTAATAATTCAAATGGACAGGAAGGCCTAATCACAATTTTTAGGAAAAATTCAGTGCAGTAATCCCTACTCTCCAAAGGATTATTTTCCAAATGAACAACAGCATGACTTTGCAACCTGGCTCCCAGTAGCTGGCAGCTTGGAAAAGAAGCCCTGCCAGATCTGCAGGTGGGGTTGACCTGTGTAGTTGCCAATGCAAAGGTGGCACTGGAACTCTCAAGGTGAAAATTATCATTAAAAAGGACCTATATCGCAACCCTAGTTAACGATGAGAATCTATAAATTACCATTGGCACCAGTCTCACCTTTGAAGGTCACCTCACAATAATTTTGAGATTGCTGTGTAGAGTGCACTTTCCATCTGTTTTTCAAATGCATGCAAGTCATTTTTCAGGAAAAGTACTGTCTGTGCAGTGCAGTAAGGAACTTTTTGACTTTATGGGTATATTAGTGCTCATGTATTACATATTATGAATTCTTACAATAACCACAGAATCATAGAACAGTGTGAAAGCAGGCCATTTGGCCCATCGGGTCCACAACAACCTCCAAAGAGCGGCCTACCCAAGCTCAACTCCCAATCCTATCCTGTAACCCTGTATTTCCCATTGCTAATCCACCTAGCCCACACATCCCTGGACACTATGGGCATTTTAGCATGGCCAACCCACCTAACCTTCACAGCTTTGCACAATGGGAGGGAACTTGGGTACCCAGAGGAAACCCTTGAGGACAGGTGGAAAATTCGCAGACTCCACACAGACAGTCATCCAAGGGTGGAATCAAGGCCAGATCCCTGATGCTGTGAGGCCGCAGTGTTAACCACTGAGCCACTGTGCCAGTTGTCATTACAGGCCATTATGCACCCTGACTGTATGCTTTCAATGGTGCATCTGTAGAAGTTGGTGAGGGACCTTATAGACACGCCAAATGGTGCAGTTTACTTACATAACTGTTTACCCAAACCTGCTTATTGTTTGATGCCTTAAAAAAAACACTAGTATCGTAAAAGATTCATCAGCTGATAACACGTTCTGCTGGCATCTCATTTGTTTGGAGATGTTGCCACCGATTCTTGTATTACTAGTCCATGGGACTTACAAATAGTAATGGAGAAGGAGTAACTATTAATAAGCATTCAGTACAAGAAGTTTACACTTGGGTAACAAGACATTTATTGCATACCAACGAAGGTCATATAATACACTAAGACAAGGTTATGGTAGCTTAAGATTGGTTAACTATATTATGCTTGGTAAGAGGGATTGGTATCTGATATCAAGCAAACCTACATTTCATAGTTGTTAATGGTAGAAATAAAACTAATACAACAGACATGTAGAAACTAGGAGCAGGAGTAGGCCATTCAGCTCTGTGAGCCTGCACTGCCCTTCAACATGATCATGGCTGATCCTCTATCTCAATGCCATATACCTGCTTTCTCCCAGTACTCCTTGATGCCTTTAAAATCTTGAAATTTATCTATCTCTTTCTTGAATATATTTAGTGACTTTGCCTCCGCAGACTTGTGTGATAGAGAATTCAATAGGTTCATTGCCCTTTGAGTGAAGAAATTATGCTCATCTCAGACCTAAATGATCTACCCTGTATCCTGAGACTGTGATCCCTGGTTCAAGGCTCCCCAACCATGGAAAACATCATCCCTGCATTGAGTCTGTCCAGCCCTGTTGGAATTTTATATATTTCAACCATATCCTCTCTAATCCTTCTAAACTCCAATGAACACAGACTCAATCAAACCAATCACACCTCATAGGACAGATTTGCAGTTCCCCAGTGTCAGCCTAGTGAACTTCTGCAGCACTCCATCTATGTATATCCTTTATTGGATAAGGTTGGATAAGTATATCCTTTCTTGGATAAGGTTGCCATTAGTACACACAATGCTTCAGACTGTGATCTCACCATAGTCCTGCATTACTGCTGTAAGAGACCACTACTTCTGAATACAGGGTTTCTTGCAATGAATGCTAATATATCACTTACCTTCCTAATTACTTGCTGCACCTTCCCTTGGAGGTCCTTTTACTAGTGTATAAATTCCTCTTGTACTTGTACGTTTCCCAATATATCATCATAACCAATGCATCTAACGCAACCAACTAAAACAGACAATTAGGACTGATTAGCTCCTCCCAGGCACTGTCATATGTATCTCAGTGGGAGGAGCTTTACAAAGCCTTCAGAGTTGACCCTTTCAGGTCAACTGCTTATAAAATAACCAGCACTGCCTTTGGCAAAGAATCACTAACTGACCTGGGGACTACAGCAGCAGGTGAGATACCACTACCCATTCCCCAACCCGCGACCCATTGATCTCACAAGATTCCACCCACTACCTATCATCTATTATCTTATCTGTTCCTGTTCTCCCGGATGATGGTACATTTAGAATCCTATGTGAGGTGCTGTTAAAGTAGGGCCAGCCTTTGGAAGGATAGCACTCAAATTGGAATGTTCTTAGTAAATCTAATGGCAAAATGTTAGCTGAAGAAATTGGTTTAGCTTAGCTGGTGGTTGACCCGTTTGCACAAAACAGTTGAAGTATGTGGAACTACTTGCTGTTTGGTAGCATACTGCCAGAGAGACAAGGCTTCTCTCTTCCCATAGCGTTGTGTGGCTGTCAAAAAAGTTAAAGTGTTTAACTATATCAAGTTGGCATGATGAAGCAACATCCAAATGTATTGAACCTTTACTTTCAGGAATCTGCTGAAATGAGCAGTTCAACGGAAAACAGAGCCAAAGGTCCAGTAAATAACTATGTTCAGAAATTTCAGGTGACACGGTGAAAACCAGGCAAGAGTCAGAACACGGGACCAGTATGTAGAAATTTGTCAATGCCCTTACTTCATGAGTTTCTGAACACACAGTTTCTCACATTTTGGGTCATCACCCTCATGGGTGTCACAGAGTTTGCATTTAGGATTGCCAGCTACCTCTACTTCAAGGCATTTATGGCAACAGTGCAGAAAAGAAAACTGGTGGGCGAGCCATGGGCTCACTGACTGCATGCTGTCAAAAAGCAATGGGTGGACAATGAGCTCAATGTTCTCTTTAACTTCAGGGAGTACTTTTAGTATATAGTACTTTTAGCCATATGAGCCTGGTGATGTTAATGTGTTGACTTGGTGCTGGCAGTGACCAATGAGGTTAACTCAGTGAGTGAAACAAAAACAGAAACTGCTGCTGAAATTAAGCAGGTCTGGCAGTGTCTGTGGAAGGAAAGCAGAGTTAATGTCTCAAGTACAGTGACTCTTCATCAGAACTAATAGCAGTTAGGAAAATGTGGTATTTATGCTGAAGATGAGGTTGGGGATGGGTTTGGGTAAAAGCTGAGCCAATAGCTGGAGATGGAGCCCACGGAAGGAGAAATATGAAAGGGGAGGGTGGATAAAGGAATTATTGATAGTAAATCAGGGCAGAAGAGAAGCTGAATAAGTGATAATGAGAGCTGAGAGTAGGAGAGAATGGTGGGCTGTATTGAAAGCTACTCATGTCATGTGATATGGGACTAAGAGTGGGTGAGAATGGGTTGGTTGTGCTACAAGTAACCCATGTCATGAAAGAGATAACACAGTGTGGAGCTGGAGAAATAGAGCAGGCCAGGCAGTATCTGAGGAGCAGGAAAGTTGACGTTTCGTGTTGGGACCCTTCTTCAGACCAGAGTGGGTTAAAAACCCTGGAAGGATACAATCAGGCTCTAAAGTTATTGAACTTGATGTTGAGTCCTAGAGGCTGCAATGTCCCCAGATGGAAAATGAGATTCAAGCTTGTGCTGAGGCTCACTGGAACACCCTATCAGGCTTGTGACAGAAATGTTGCCCAAGAAACATGGTGATATATTGACGTGACAGATGACTAAAAGCTTGGGGTCATTTTTACAGACAGAATGTAGATGTTCTGCAAAGCAGTCACCCAGTCTGCATTTTGTATTCCCAAAGTATAGGAGAATTCACTGCGAAAGCGAGTACAGTAGACTAAATTGAACAAAGTGTAGGTAAATTGCTTTAACACCTGGAAGGTGTATCTGGGGCCTTGTGAGGAGGGAGCAGGTGTTACATCTGCATCTGGGAAGCGGGGATGTGAGGAGATGTATGGGAGTGTAGGAGGAGTGGACCAGGATGTCCCAGAGGGAATGATTCCTGCAGAATGCTAACAAAGGAGGGGAGGGGAATGTGCGTCTGGCCATGGGCTACCGATAACCCCCTTGTCTGCTTACTGCTTTCACATGTCTCTCTTTCTAGGTTCCGTCTCCACGTATCCATTCACCTCTCCCCCACAGTGCACAGCCCCTCACCCCTACCTCATCTTCAGGCACAGCCCAAATATCACTTGTTCCTAGCTGATATCAGTTCTGATGAAGAGTCACCAGACTCAAAACATTAAATCTGCTTTCTTCCCATAGATGCTGCCAGACCTGCTGAGTTTCACAGCAATTTCTGTTTTTGTTTTAGATCTTCAGCACCTGCGGTTCTTTGTTTTATTTTAACTCAGCAACTGACTGTGTGTCAGTAAAAAACCAGGAGGTCATGCAGCTTAGTTGGTAGCAGCTTCAAACCTTAGTGCGTTTCTGTCTCTTGTACAGACTCCTTTCCCAAGCTATTCTCCCAAGGCACCAGCAACCAGACAATAAAGAGCAGATACAGCGTTCAGAGTGGGGGACTGATAGGGATGGTAACGGAAGAGGGGGCTGATTTGTGTGTGTGTGTGTGTGTGTGTGTGTGTGTGTGTGTGTGTGTCAACAAGTGATGAGTAAAGTATGTGTAGGGTTGGGTGGGGAATGGCCTACTACTGTGTGTGTGTCTGTGTGTGTGGGTGGTGTGTGTGGGTGGTGTGTGGGTGTGGGACAAGGGAAAGAACTGATTACTGAAAGTATGGGAGGGCTTGTGTAAGTGTAACAGAGTCAAATGGATATTTTAAGTCTTCTGAGACTAAGGAATATAGAGAAATTGGCTGAAACCTACATTATTACTTTTTTTGTTCATGTTTGGGATATGTATGTCACTGGGAAGGCCAATGTTATCCATGTTACCCACCCAGAATTTCCCTTGAACCAAGTGGTTTGCTCTATCATTTCAGATGGCAGTCAAGAGTCAACAACATTGCTGTGGATTTGGAGTCCCAGGTAAGGATACTGGATTTCCTTCCCCAAAGGACATTAGTGAACCAGATGGGTTTTAATGACAATTGACATCGGTTACATAATTGCCATTAGACTAGCTTTTAAATTCCAGATTTTACTGAATGCAACTTTCACTATCTACTCATCCAATAACATTACCAACATGCCACTGCATAACATTTTACTAATTGTTTTAGGTTTTCATATTTAGTTAAGGTATTGTTATATGTTTATATATAACATGTGAAATGTGATAATAATTATATGCTAAATCTTATTAAACTTTTATATTGCTATTGTCAGAATAGTCATATAATACCGACTATCAATTTTTGACTTTGTTCATCTTATTTTAATACCTGAGACTGGAATCCCATGGACTGAAATGGTTTTAAAGGGAAAGAAAAGTCTGACTTTAAAAATGATCACAGTGATCACCTGACTACAGGTTGAGCCAAGCTTCATGAAACTATCAATAAACAAGTCCAGTCTGAACTGGAGTTAACATTTTATTGAAGAGACTGAAACGAGTCAACAAGATCTATATCTCTTGTTTGATTTACACCATTTGGAAAGTTCACTTGTTGGAAATAAAATATCACCTGCCATTAACCAGCTTGAAAACAATGAACTCAGATTTTGGGATATTAAAAAACAGCTTAGTTTCAGCGAGTTTCTTTTTGGCAGAACAGTAAGATTGATTTGTAACTGTAACTGGAGGAATCTCTCTTTCTCTCTCTGACACGCACATAAATTGTTTTCCCTTGCCTCTCGAAGGACAAAGCATTTGGTGATAACACAAACTGAAGATAAACAACTGATAACTGAGAACTCAAAAACATCACCAGTATTCAAGTCTGCCATTATTCCACGATATCCCTAATTAACTGAAGCCTAATATATGAAGGAAAAACCAAAGGAACTCTGGATGCTATAAATCTGAAACAAAAACAGAAGTTGCTGCAAATGCTCAGCAGGTCCGGCAGCATCTGTGAAGATAAATCAGAGTTAAAGTTTCAGGTCTGGTTCCGAGGAAGGGTCACCAGACCCGAAACATTAATTCTGATTTCTCTTCACAGATGCTGCTAGACCTGCTGAGCTTTTCCAGCAATTTCTGTTTTTGCTCCTAATATATGATAAACCGCTGAAGGACTTTAAATTGTGTTGTCTTTTATCTTCCTCATAGCACTGGCCTCTGTCCCCTTTTTAACTCTGTATACGTGTTTGTGACTGGGTTTGATGCTGCGTCTTTATTATTTTTCGCAGGGGTTAGCAAGTAGCATAATTGCTTTTCCTTTCAGTCAAGAAAATCTTGCAGTTGTTCTTTAATTGTTTATGGTGAACTAGTTTTTACTGAAGTGAAGTAAATCTGCTTGCTAAAAAGATTTTTTTGTGATCAACCAAGAAGGTTGAAAAGAGGGAAACCATTTGATTCCTCCCCCTCTGTTGTGATGGTTGTAATTTTGCTGACATCTGAGGTTACATTAATTTTTAAGTATTAACATTGGGTCACACTGAAAAATAGTTTGGCACGTATTGTCCTAAAATGACAACACTGATAGAATAGAGACAATTTATTCCTGAAGAATGCTCTAAAAATAAACTGAAGTACTCTGTCAGAAATAGAACACATCGGTTGACACATTGATACCACCCTTTGAGAATGTATACACAGGTTTGCTTTGCAGAACTGTTTTGAAGCTGTTTTCCTCACTCCAGTAATGAATGTGTTGATTTTCATTGCTGAGACTATTTCTAAAATTTGGTATGTTTGTTTTATTCATATTGCATTTGTCATATATCAGGTAACAAATACCGTGACCCAACAGCCACAAGCTTAGTTAACATCAAAAACCAATTGGACAGGCTTGTGAAATGATTTAGCAATAATGACTGTGCAGAATATCAAGGAAATATGTTACGGACAAGGTTGAGAATACTGCATACTGAATACTGAAGGGAAGTGGGGTGGAGGAAACTGCAGAATTAGGATGTGCCAAGGCCACAAAGGAACTCAAGGCCACAATGATCATGTTAAACTTATTATGCTAAAAGATAGGGAGCCAGGATAGGTCAGCATGGATTTGGAATTAGGGTTTGGTAAGGATTTATGCAGGAAAAGAATTGGACTGGGGGACTTTGATTGAAGCAGGGTTTAAATAAAATGGACCTCAAAAGGCCAATGAGGTGACTTTTGTAAAATTTAATCAAAAAGGAACCACAGCAGAAACATGGACTTCAACGCATTGACATGAGATAAAGGTGGACTGATATGTTGAAGGTTAAAGGAGGTAATGCACTAGTCGACAGGATAAGTTTGAAGATCAGTTCAGAGTAAAACAGTTCATCAAGGTTGTGCATTTGGAAAGGTAAGATCAGGTGATCGTACAGATATTGTTAAATGGCCAACATGACTATTGTCTTACAGTAATGAATCCTAATTTTTGACTACTAGATGTCAGATAATGGAGCTCAGAGATATAGAGTACAGCCAACCCAACATACATGTTACTTTTGTCATTGACTAACAGAAGTAACATGATGAGATAACACAATTCAAAATGGCTGGCAGCTTTCCTAGAGTATAAGTAGCTGGTGATTGCACTAATGTTGCTACACTATGTTGTACTATGCTTTATACATATAGGAACACAGGAACAAGAGTAGTCCATTCAGCCCTCAAGCCTGTCCCAACCTTCAATGAGATCATGGCTGATCTGTGACCCAACTCCATACATCTGCCTTTGTTATCCCATATCTCTTAATACCTTTGCTTAACAACAATATATCCAAATCAAATTTAAAATTAACAACAGATCCTGCATCCACTGCCACTAATGGGAGAGAGTTCCAAACATTTACCACTATTTGTGTATAGAAGTGCTTTCTAACATCTCTGCTGTACAAACCCAATTCTAAGATTATTCCCCCTATTTCTAGAATCCCCAACCAGTGGAAATAGTTTATCTTTATCTACCCTGTCTTTTCCTTTTAATATCTTGAAGATTTTGATCACTCTTTAACTTTCTAAATTGTAGAGAAAACAGGCCTAATTTATATAACCTCTTCTCAAAATACAACCATTAAAGTTCAGGTATCATTCTTATAAATATACATTGTACTCCCTCTAAGGCCAGTGTATCATTTCTAACAAATGGTGCCCAGATCTGCTCACACTGCTCCAAGTCTAACCAGAGTTTTGTATAACTGCAACATAACTTCTCCATCCTTATAGTTCAGTCCTTTTAATATAAAGGCCAGCATTCCATTAGCTTTCTTGATTATTTTCTGCAGCTGTTTGTGGTATTTTAATGATCTACACACCTGAACTTCTAAGTGTCTTTGGACAACCGTTGTCATACCATCTAGAAAGTACCCTGATTTATCCTTTTTTGGTCCAAAATGGATAATCTCACACTTGCTAATATTGATCTCCATCTGCCACAATTTTGTCCATTCAGCAAATGTATCAATATCCCTCTGTAATTTTATGCTATCATCTACAATGTCTACAGTACCACCTAACTTGGTATCATCAGCAAATTTGGATATATGACTTTCTATGCCATTATCCAAGTTGTTAATAAATAATGTGAATATTTGAGGCCCTACCACAGATCCCTGTGTGACACGATTGGTCACAGCTTGCCATTTTGACTATCTATGCACTAACACTACTTTCTGGAATGGATGTTGTTCGAACTGATATTTGTCCTCCAGCATGCAATATTATTTAAATAGAGAAGAACTACGGAAAGCTGCAGATCATGGGATTGGGGAGTCCTTGTCCATGAATCACAAAAACCTAGCATCTAAGTTCAGCACATAATAGGAAAGGCAAATAGAATAACACAAATAACTGTGGATGCTGTAGATCTGAAACAAAACAAAATTGCTGGAGAAATTCAACAGCTCTGGCAACATACCAACACTATACAAAAAGAACAAAGAAAACTTACAGCCCAGGAACAGGCCCTTCAGCCCTCCAAGCCTGTGCCGATCCAAATCCACTGTCTAAACCTATCGCCCAATTCCTAAGGATCTGTATCCCTCTGCTCCCCACCTACTCATGCATCTGTCCAGATGCACCTTAAATGAATCTACCGTGCCTGCCTCTACTACCTCTGCTGGTAACGCGTTCCAGGCACCTACCACCCTCTGTGTAAAGTACTTTCCGCGTGTATCCCCCTTAAACTTTTCTCCTCTCACCTTAAACGCGTGACCCCTCGTTATTGAATCCCTCACCCTGGGAAAAAGCTTATCTCTATCAACCCTGTCTATACCCTTCATGATTTTGAAGACCTCAATCAGGTCCCCCCTCAATCTCCTTTTTTCTAATGAAAACAATCCTAACCTACTCAACCTCTCTTCATAGCCAGCACCTTCCATACCAGGCAACATCCTCGTAAACCTTCTCTGTACCCTCTCCAAGCTACTCTCCAGAGTAAAACAAGGCTCCAGTCAGTCTGCAGTTGTAATACTGTGAACACTTTTGCATCCCTTATTTCAGGAAAGATATACAGGCACTGGAGCTAGTCCAGAGAAGGTTCACTAGGATCATACTACGTATGGAGGGACTTAAGAGGAGAGGTCAAGTAGATTAGTGCTGTTCTAATTGGAGTTTTGAAAGGTGAGTTAACCCTTTTGAAACATACAAGAATCCTGGAGGCCTTGTCAAAGTAAATGCAGAGAGATTGTTTCCCATGTGGGAGAATCTAGGAGCAGAATGCATAATCTCAGTGTAGGTGGTCACACATTTAAGACAGAGGTAAAGAGGAATTTCTGCTCTCAGATGGGAGTGAATCTGTGGAACAAAAACAAAGTTGCTAGAAAAGCTCAGCAGATCTGACAGCATCTGTGAAGGAAAAAACACAGTTAACGTTTTGGGTCCGCTGTCCCTTCCTCAGAAGAATTCAACCAAGATAGTCAGATTTTTAGTCAGTAATGGTATCAAGGGTCTTAGGGAAGAGACAGGAAAGTGGCGTTAATGATTATCAGATCAGGCACGAATGGCAGAGCAGACTCGATAGGCTGACTGGCCTATCTCTGCTCTTAGGTCTTATGATCAATTATGAAGATAAATGCCTGTTGTCTGGGATCTCCTTTTGTATCTTCTTTTAAGGTAATCATCTGTGTCACACTTTTTGAATGAGCAGAAGAAGTGAAAGCTGTCTATTTCCAGGACAAAGCAAGGAATTAGAATACACATTTGAAGCAAAGATGCTGAAGGCATTGATTAGAACACAATTAGGATAACTGGTGTAATTTTAAGCATACAATGTAAATTCACTAGGATGTGAAAATTGGAGAGAACAGGCTGCTAGCATATGTTTAGGACTGATCTGGCAAAGAACTAACAGTTGGAGCGAATGTCCTTCAACTGTGGTGTAAACTTCTATGAAAGACAAAACTAGCTTTGCTGACAGGTCTCATAATACTTTTGCACCAGCAAAGGGTAAATGAAGAGTGCAACAAAACTCCATGCTGCAGCTCGGATGATTATTGAGCATACCACCGGGATTTTAAACAGCACTTCACATGTCTTCACTGAGAATGCCTCACAGCACAATCTGTCCCAAGAGTCTCACAAATAATTGGTCTCTGGTATACTGAATGAATTTGTCCTACAAAGGAGCCTCACCATAATTGTGGAAAAACAGGATGATGAAAGCAAAACAAAATAAGAAGGTGAAAACTAGAATTGGAAATGCAGTAGGGAAGGCCATTGCTCCAGATATTAATTGACGATGCCTTACGATGAGTGCAATGCTGGTAATATTTCTACAAACCAAAATCCATAACCACAAAATAATTGCCCTACGTTGCACTCTCTTATGCTTTTGTGTGCAGCTCCTCAAATCACACAGTGAGTTTTGCTTGATGGAGGCCTAAATTAAAGAACTGGGTGAGCTTGGTTCTCCTCATTTGTTGCAGACTTAACAGTACAGCCGTTATAAACATGCTGCCAGCAGCTAAGTTTCATTGGTAGTCTAACCTGTGCATAACAAATATCATGAGCTCTGGGAGGCACATTCAGCAATGTGGTGACTGCATGGTTAACATAGAAACATTAAAAAAAGGAGCAGGAGTGGGCCATTTGGCCCTTTGAGCCTACTCTGCTGTTCAAGATGATCATGCTGATCATCCAAGTCAATACACTGTTCCCCCTTTGTCTCCATGCCCTATGATGTCTTTAGCCCTAAGAACTGTATGAACTATGTAACTGTAGGAATAACAGCAAAACGGACTATTATTTAAAGGGTGAAAAATTGCAGCACTCTGTTGTGCAGAGGGACCTTGGTGTCCTTGTGCATGAATCATAAAAAGTTGGTTTGCAGGTACAGCAGGTAATTAAGAAGGCAAATGGAATATTGTCCTTCATTGCCACAGGAATGGAGTTCAAAAATAGGGCAATTATGCGGGATCTGTGTATAGGGTGCTGGCGAGGCCTCACCTGGAGAATTGTGTACAGTTTTGGTCTCCTTACTTGAGAAAGAATGCGCTGGCACTGGACAGGATCCAAAGGAGATTCGCTATGTTGATTCCAGAATTGAGAGGGTTGGCTTATGAGGAGAGACTGAGTGGACTGAAGCTATACTCATTGGAATTTAGAAGAATATGGGAGGATCTTAAAGAAGCATATAAAATTACGAAGGGAATGAATAAAATAGAAGCAGGGAGATAGTTTCCACTGGTGGATGAAACTAGACCTAGGGGGCATGACCTCAAAATAAGGGAGAGCAGATTTCGAACTTAATTGAGGAGGAACTTATTCACCCAAAGGGTTGTAAATCTGTGGGATTCCCTGACCAGTGAAGTAGTTGAGGCTACTTTGTTGAATGTTTTTAAGGCAAAGATAGAAGGGTTTTTGAACAGTAATGGAATTAAGAGTTATGGTGAGCGGTGACTAAGTGAAGCTGAGTCTACGAACAGATGAGCTATGATCTTATTGAATGGTGCAGCAGACTCGACAGGCCAGATGGCCTACTCCTGCTCCTACTTCTTATGCTCTAATGTATATAAATCCTTCTTGAAAACATTCAGTGTTTGAGTCACAACCACTTTCTATGGTAGAGAATTGCACAGCCTCACTTTTTGGGTGAAAAGATCCTCTAAATCTCAGTCCTAAATGCCTACCCTATATCCTTAACATGCAACCCTAGGTTCTGGACTCACCAGTCAATGGAAACACCCTTCCTGCATTTACCCTGTCTAGGTAAACTCCACTGAATATAGTCTAACTGATCCAATCTCTCTTCACACATCAGGCCTGCCATCCCAGAAATCAGTCTGCCAAAGCTGGATTGCACATTCACCACAGCCAGAATATTCTTCCTTGGATTAGAAGAGCAAAACTGCACACAATACTCTAGGTATGGTCTCACCAAAGCCCTATATAACTGCAGCAAGATGTCCCTGCTCCTCTACTCAAATCCTCTCACTACGAAAGCCAACATACCATTTCCCATCTTTATCACCTGCTGCACCTCCAAGTTTACTTTCAGCATATTGTGTATAAGGACACTCAGATTTTGTTATAGCTCCCCCTTTCCCATATCACCATTCAGATAATAATCTGCCTTCCTGTTTTGGCAACCAAAGCGGATAACCTCACATTTATCCACAATGTGCTTCATCTGCCATGTGTTTGCCCATTCACTCAATTTATCCAAATCACACTGCAGCACCTCTGCATTCTTCTCATAGTTCCCCCTCCCACCTAGCTTTGCGTTATCAACAATCTTGGAAATATTACATTTAGTTTCTTCATTTAATCATTAATATATATGGTTAATAACTATGGTCCAAACACTGATCCCTGCAGTACGCCACAAGTCACTGCCAGCCACTCGGGAAAAGGCCTGTTTATCCCACTCTTGTTTCCTGTTTGCCAACTAGCTCTCTCTGCATGCCAGTACATTACTCCCAATCCCAACTGCTTTAATTTCATAGACTAATCTCTAATGTAGGAGTATATTGAAAATATTCTGAAATTCCAAGTAAACTACATTAACTGCCTCCCACTTATCAACTTCATTAGTTATACCCTCTCAAATGTCCAGTAGATTTGTCAAGCAAGATTTCCCTTATGTAAATCTATTCTAATGCTGCCTGATCCTGCTCCTGTATTCCAAGTGCTTTGCTAGTAAATCTTTTATAAGGGACTCCAGCATTTTCCTATGGCATGTCAGACTAACTGGTCTATAATTTCCTGTTTCCTCTCTTTTTCCTTTTTTTTAAATAATGGGATGATATTAATTACCCTGCAATCCATAGAAACTGTTCAAGAGTCTATAGAATTTTGAACAATGTAAACTACTAGGCACTGGGGAGTCAGATTAGATCAGGCCACTTGACCTGACTGACCTGAGTCTCCTGACTACGACACCCCTTAACTGACATGACTACCCCACAACACTCAGTGACTTGACTCTCTCCCATCAAAAATCCTTGACTTGATTTGACAAACCCCTGGACCGACCCAATACAATTCTCACATCACCACCATCCTACCCCGACCCAACCTCCTTTCACACCACTATCCAGCTCTCAACCTTAGCCTACTGACCACGCAACTCGACTCTTCCTCCCATCATCACTGCAACCTTTGAACCTACTTTGATATCCCTCCCCACCTCAGCCATCGCTCTTTCCCAGCACCTATTATGCACTCATGCAATCATTAATTCATTTGTTAAAGGACTTGAGACCTTATAAGCTTACCTGACTACATAAAAAAAAGGGGAGAATGTCCTAAACTTCCTTTGACTCTCCTACATTTGTTGAATTTACCCTGGAGAGATTACGCAGGCTCATTTCTGCTTCAGTCAGGGTCTGAAGTCCCAATTCTCTTCGGGTGCAGGAAACTTGGTGGACCAGGAAATGTAGCCAGCATTGCTGCTGAATAGAAAGTCTGGGCCAGAGGCTGTGATATCAATTTGTCCTTCTAGTTTTTTAGGAAAATGTAAAAGTGCAAAGTATCAATTTATTTTATTTATTCATGGGATGTGGGCATCGCTGGCTGGATCAGCATTTATTACCCATTCCTAATTGCACAGAGGGCACTTCAGAGTCAACCACATTGCTGTGGGTCTGCAGTCACATGTAGGACAGACCAGGTAAGGATGGCAGCTTCCGTCCCTGAAGGAAATATACAGCTTTCTGTAATCAGCCTTAAGAAAAACTTTGGTTGTATATACTTATGCTGTTATGCAACAGTTTAAGAATTGTACTGAATTCAGAACACAGGAGAAGACCATTCAGCCCAACAACGGTGGCTCAGTGGCTAGCACTGCTGACCCACATCGTCAGGGACCCAGGTTCAATTCCACCCTCAGGCAGCTGTCAGTATGGAGTTTGCACGTTCTCCCTGTGTCTGCGTAGGTTTCCTCTGGGTGCTCCGGTTTCCTCCCACAGTCCAATGATGTGCAGGTTAGGTGGATTTGCCATGCTAGATTGCCCATAGAGTCCAGTGATATTTGGGTTAGCCATGGGAAATGCAGTGTTACATGGGTAGGGGCCTGGTTCTGGGTGGGATGCTGTTTGGAGGGTCGGTGTGGACATGGGCTGAACGGCCTGCTTCCACACTGTAGGGATTCTATGATTTAATAAAAATAATCAAGAATGTAGGATTTGAAAACTAAAGTAGACCATTTATTCCTTTGAGCCTGCCCTGTCATTCTACTTCAACTCCAACTTCCCGTATTTATAGTCACATGGGAAGGCAGGGCTCCTGACCATAAGCTGGAAAGCTGGGACACTCCTGACTCAACTATTTTCAGGACATCCAGCTTCATTACATTCCTGTCAGACAACTGATTAGCTATCACCAGGATAACTACCCATCCCCAAGTGCTGCTGGCAATCAAAGAACCACCAATTCAACTGTTTCAACAACATCACATGGAGCAGTGGCCACTGCTGAGCTTGCATCTGAAAGAGGAAGGGTGCCTGGAAGATTATCAATTATGTCCCCCACCCCTAATTAGTCAAGTGGGGTTTGGGGATACCAGGACCATTCTAGCACCCTGGCAATTAGTGTAAGGTGGACCTGGAGAGGGTAGAGGCAATAATTTCCAATAGAGGATCTCCTTCGTATACCACAGAATCCTTGAGTTGGAGCTATCCCCGACCTGAGTGTGCAGGTTTCATTAGGCAGTCTCCTCAAACAGTACAGGGTCCTCCTGCCGCTGGTAAAATGTCAATACCAGTGTGAAGAGGCCTCTAATTGCCCACAAATAATTCAATTGGCCTCTGGGTGGTTGGGCCACCATCTATCTTCTGGCTGACTGATGGTGTAGCATGGCAACAGGAAGATGATGGGCATTCCACCCTCTATTACTCGTTGCCACTTTATGGGACTTCCATCCACTCCCAGAGGTCTGGTAAAACCTACAGAGCAATTATGGCACAGGAGGAGGACATTCAGCCCACTGAGTTCATGCTGGATCTCCACAGAAGAATGGAATCAGTCTCACTCTTTATTCACAGCCCTGTAAACTTATTTCCTTCAAGAGTGCCTATCAAATGTCCTTTTTAACTCATTCTGCATCTTCACTTCTACCACTCACATAAGCAGAAATTCCAGGTCATTACCTCTGCCTGCATAAAAAGCATTCATTCTCTCATGCTCCATCTCCTCTTGCCAAAGCCTTAAATCTGTATCCCCCAGTCCTTATACCATAATGGGAACAACTATTCTCCGCCTTAGCTAAACTTGTAATGATCTTGTATACCTCCAACGAATCTCACTTTAGGATAATAGACCCTGCTTATTATTCCAAATCTCAAAGCTACATTTTCTCCATTCTGATAAATCTGTTTTGTATTTTCTCAAGGACTCTCACAATCTTCCTAACCTTTGATGACCAGGAACTTGGCACAGTAAATTAACGTGGCCTAAACGTGTTTTATACAGGTTCAGTGTAATTTCCCTGCTTTATTATCAACAAAACTAGGGCCCTATTTGTTGACAACTCTCTCAATACATCCTATCACACTCAAAACTGTATGCACATCATACCTAGAACCATCCTTCCATGCATACTCTTTAAAACTGTGTATTTTAGATATTATTGCCTCTCCTTATCCTTTCTGCCAAGGAATTCATGTATCATTCTGAGCCAGTTTGGCTATTGAATCATCATTAGGATCTTACTCTGGATTTGATGTGATGCTTTTAGTTTCAGACTCATCCCCCTACAACAAATCATCTTCCTGACTACCCACTGAATTGGATATTCTACATTTTCCGAATAACCTGATGACACTTTGTGCACCAATAAAGTCCTACAATATGATGACGAATCCCCATTTTTCCACATTACACTTCATCTTCATCTGCTATATTCTTGCCCAATCACTAAGTCTGTCCATATCCTTCCTGCAAATGTTTCACATCTTACTCGCAACACATATTCCTGCTTAACTTGGTATCACGTGTAATTTGTGCTTAGTTCATTGATATCTTTGTATGAATGCAGCATATTTAATTCTATCTTTTTAGAAATTCTATCCTTTTAGAAATTGTCCCTACCTTGAACGTATTTGCTGGTCCATGCTGTTGCTTGTACGCTCTGTCACCCTGATTATTATTACCTGTACTGCTACTTTATACTATTGCCTGATTACCGATGGCACACAGGGCTTTGTGGATGGGGGTGGGTAAAAGGCATCAAAGTATCCAATCAGCCATAATCCTGTTGAATGACAGGGTAGACTTGATGGGCTGAATGTAATGAAACCTATATTTCCCATCGCCATCTTTGAGTCACACTAATCTTATTTCCCCTTCCCCATTTGCCTCTTAATTCATGTAGTAATCCAGAGATTTACTTTTGTGTCAAATACAGGGCTGATAGATTGTACTATTTTCATCCATGGGACAAGAGGATAGGACAGACTGCTGGACTGTAGTGAATATAGAACATAGAACATAGAACAGCACAGCACAGTACGGGCCCTTCGGCCCACGATGTTGTGCCGAACTTTTACCCAAATCCTAAAGTCTATCTAACCTCCACCACTACCTTATGTTATCATCCATATGCCTATCTAATAGCCGCTTAAATGCTCCTAATGAGGCCGACTCCACTACCCGCTCCGGCATGCATTCCACGCCCCGACCACTCTCTGAATAAAGAACCTACCTCTGACGTCTCCCCTATATCTACCTCCACTCACTTTAAAACTATGCCCCCTCGTAATAGCTACCTCCACCCTAGGAAAAAGTCTCTGGCTGTCTACTCTATCTATGCCTCTGATCATTTTGTACACCTCTACAAAGTCACCTCTCATCCTTCGTCGTTCTAAAGAGAAAAGCTCTGGCTCTCTCAACCTTTCCTCGTAAGATCTTCCCTCCATTCCAGGCAACATCCTAGTAAATCTCCTCTGCACCTTTTCCAACGCTTCCACATCTTTCCTGTAAAAAATATGTGCCCAGCACAGATACTAGGACAGGCTGCTGTAGTGTATTACAATTCTGCTGCTAAGGAGGACAGCACAGGACAAGCTGATGGATTGTAATACATTTCTGTCTAATGCAGAGAACAGAACAGGGTGCTGGATTGTAATAAATTATGACCACTACAGGGGACAGGGCAGTTGCTACATTGTAAATACATCCCTCGCTTTACAGATGAAAGACTAATGTGCTGAATTGTAACACATTTCTGTACAGTACAGAGGACAGAACAGGGTGCTAAATTTCAGTAAATCATGTCCACAACAGAGGACAGGTTACTGGATTATAAAATATTTCTGCTTGGTGCAAAGGACAGGGCAGGCTGTGACAGTACAGGACATTTCTATATGGTGCTGAGGACAGGACCATATTCGATGAACTGCATTCCAGAATTCCAGACCGGGAATTGACTCTGTTCCAGTTCGGGTGTAAACTGTAATCCAGTCCGGATTTCCATGATCTCCTGTTTATTCTACACGTGGCGGATTCTCTGGAGAAAATAAAACAAGCGGCTCCACTTCCGGTTGCTGTGTGAGCGCCGCTCGTGCTCCCTCAGTAACAGCCGCAGGCCGGGGGCCTCGAGCCGGGAGCGGGAGGGGGAACTACACTGAGCTCGAGCCGCCGCTTTGCCATGTGGTCGTTGGGGCCTCGGTTACTCTGGCTGTGTCCGCTGATGTGGGCCGGAGACGTGGTGCTAAACGTGAGGATGTCCTCGACGTCGCTGGGAAGCCGGACCTCGTTGCGCCTTGCGCCGCAAATCAACAACAGCAGCAGCAGCCACAATAACGGTAGCACCCCCGGGCTGGAGGCCGGAGGTAAACCCATCAAGGGTGTCGAGTACAACGGCAGTGTATCCGCTGATGAACAGACCATGATGATCCAGCGGGCTCTCTATGTGCTGGTCGCTGTCACCGCCTTGGTCATTGTGTACTTCGTGGTGAGGACCATCAGGTGAGAGAGAGAGTGGGGAGTGGGGGGTGGGGGGGGGTTTGCACCTAGAGCCATATTACTGCTTCATTTCAACACTGATGGTAGCCCAGGATGGACTGGGGAGAACCAGCAAGTCTGCAACAATAAGAGCAAATCTCAAAATCATTGCAGTTCTGAAATGAAGCCTTTTAGCCACATCCTCTGCGCCACATCTGAATGAATAATTCACCTGGTGCCGTTTCCCCCAAACTTCTCCCTATGTACCTTAATTTTAGATAATTCATTTCCCTCTTGAATAAGCTGAATAGATTGTACCTGCAGTACACAAGCAGTATATCCCAGATCATAGATAATAGGAACTGCAGATGCTGGAGAATCCGAGACAACCGCATCCCAAAACCAGCCCAGCTCATCTCCACCTCCCTAACCTGTTTTTCCTCTCACCCCAAGCCACACCCCCATCTCCTATCTACTAACATCATCCCGCCCCCTTGACCTGTCGGTCCTCCCTGGACTGACCTGGCTCCATCCCCGCCTCTTCGACTTGTCTGCCTCCTCTCCACCTATCCTCTCCTCTATCCGCCTCCCCCTCTCTCCCTATTTATTTCAGAACCCTCTTCCCCTCCCCCATTTCTGATGAAGGGTTTAGGCCCGAAACGTCAAGTTTTCCTGCTCCTATGATGCTGCTTGACCTGCTGTGCTCATCCAGCCCCATGCTTGTTATAACGAATTGTAGAGCTGGATGAACATAGCAGGCCAAGCAGCATCAGAGGAGCAGGCAATCTTGACGTTTCGGGCCTAGACCCTTTATCAGAAATGGGGGAGGGGAAGAGGGCTCCGAAATAAATAGGGAGAGAGGGGAGGCGGATAGAAGATGGACAGAGGAGAGGAGTAGATAGGTGGAGAGGAGACAGACAAGTCAAAGAGGTGGGGATGGAGCCAGTAAAGGTGAGTGTAGGTGGGGAGGTAGGGAAAAGATAGGTCAGTCCAGGGAGGGCGGACAGGTCTGGGGGTGGGATGAGGTTAGT
Organism: Ginglymostoma cirratum; assembly: GCA_024137785.1. Taxonomy (NCBI): domain Eukaryota; kingdom Metazoa; phylum Chordata; class Chondrichthyes; order Orectolobiformes; family Ginglymostomatidae; genus Ginglymostoma; species Ginglymostoma cirratum. The sequence continues at coordinate 45,558,616 of JAHRHZ010000266.1, forward strand.
AGGTAGGAGATGGGGGTGCATAACCACTCTATGCAGAAAAGGTTTCTCTTTGATTCTCCATTGCTGCTCGGCCAGTGATCTCGAATCAGTACTCTGTGTCGATCCTTTCACCAGTGGGAACAGTTTCTCCATATCCATCATGTCCAGAGCCCTTGCAATTTTACATACATCTATCATATCTCTGTCAACCTTCTTTTCTCAAAAGAAAGCAATTCCAACTTTGCCAGACATCTTGTGTAATTGAAGTTCTTCATATATGAAATCATCCTCGTGGATTCTTTCTGCATGTTCTTAATGCCTTCATTTTGTTCAGACAAAGTGCAGCACTAAGAACTGGACACAGTAGTTCAGTTCACACTGAGCCAGTGTTTTATGCAAAGATAGAACAGCAAGGAGGTTGTTTTAACAATCTCATAACTGATAACCTACAGAACTTAGGATACATTGTTAATTACTTTCTTTGCCTGTCCTGTCACCTTCAATGATACATGCACACTTAGACCCAGGTCTCACTCCTGCACTCTCGTTAAAATGTACCCTCTTAGTTTATACTGCCTATCTGTTTTCTTTGTACCAAAATGAATCACTCCACACTTTCATCAGGAATTTCTTGTGGTACTAGTCTACACGTTGCACTAATTGCTTGCCTTTTTGAAGTTCTACACTTCAGTGTTCACAATGCTGCCAAGTTTTGTACTATTTGCATATTGGAACTTGCACCCTCATTGAAGTTGAAGGCTAATATTTATCAGGAACAACAAGGGACCCAGCACTGAACCCTAGTGAATCCTAGTCTAAACCTTTCTCCAATCAACAAGCAACAATGCTTGTTTCTTTATTTCCCATTACTTAGACGTCTGCCGTTCCCAAGATTAGAGGAATGCAGAACTGAGGAAGGGTCACTGGATCCGAAATGTTAACTATGATTTCTCTCTACAGCTGTGGCCAGACCTGTTGAACTTTTCTAGCAATGTCTGACTGCAGGCAGTTCAAAATATAAAAGTATATTAATATTTATGCTTATAAATGACCCCACCATTCACATACAAGTAAAGATAACTTAAAACAAGGAACTTTCTCTGAACATTAACTTTAGAAGAAAGTGTTTGACCAGAGTCATTGTTGATTCTCACACAACGAAAGTGTAAGAGGTAAAATGAGCTAGATTGCTTTCAGTCTGGTGGCTGTGTACATATAGACAGGTCACTGGACACAGACAGTTTTCCTCTGGATCTCTTCAAGATGTTGAGGTGAGTCTTCAGGAAGTCTTTTGGGGGAAATAACTTTTTCAATTCTCATACAGGTCCTAAGGAAGGTTTCTCAGCAAGGTGGCAAATATTTTAGGTAAACCCCAAAATGTTATCAAATAGTCACACCTCTGACAGTCATAAACTCAAACATGCAATTTCCAGCAGATAGAAGCAGTTTATGTCACGTCATTTCCATTGTGTCCTTTTTTAGTAAAATAGTGTCCAGTGTGTCTGTTCAGTGACCTTTAAAATCACAATTTTGTACCAATGTTGCTACTGGCCCTTTTTATTCCGAGAGCAGTACTTTGCTTACAAATCTTTTGTGTAGTACTATGTCATTCTGTTTCTTCCTTTCTCTTTATTTCTCTAATTTGATGTTGAGTTCACTGTAATTCATCTTACTTATCAGTCTTGTAACATTAGTTGTAACAAAGCTGTTCGTCTTGTATTCATCAGAGTGCCAAATCTACTGTTGCCTTTTCTGCAGTTATAAACACGCATTGCTAGCAAGTTTTGTGAATAAAATATTTGAAAACTCAAAGTCTAACTGGTTGAAACTCTCTGCTTCTGACAAATCAATTGTGCTCTAGATTGTAATTTACAGCAATGTAGGAAAATTTAAATGCTATCCCTCGTGTTTCTGTGGCTTTATTGATCATTAGAATATTTTTCTCAACGTGTATCTTGTAGAGTTGCTAAGGGGAACGAATATGGTTCACTTAAAATTTCAGAAAGCCTTCGATAAGGTCACACTAGAGATTAGTATGTAAAATTAAAACACATGGGATTGAGGGTAGTGTAGCGACTTGGACAGAGAACTGGTTAGCAGACTGGAAACCGAGTAGGTATGGATAGGTCGCTGTCTGCCTCTCAGAAAAATGAATAGTGGGGTACCACAGGGAGCATCGATCATTTACATTATACATAAATTAGATGAGGAAACTAAATGTGATATCTTCAAGATGGCAGACAACACAAAGCTTGGTGGGATAGCAAACTGTGAGGAGGATGTAGAGATGCTTCATTGTGATTTAGACAAGTTGAGTGCGTGGACGGTTGTATGGTATATGAAGTATCGTGTGGATAAATTAGGTTGTCCACTTTAGTAGCAAAACAGAAAGGCAGATTATTGTCTGAATGGTGTTAGATTGGGAAAGGGCAAGATGCAACGAGAACTGGATGCCCTTGTTACACCAGTTACTGAAAGTAATCATGCAGGTGAAGAAGGTAAATGTTATATTGCCCTTCGAAGCAAGGAAATACAAGTACAGGAGCAAGGATATCTTGCTGCAATTGTACAGCGCCTTGGTGATACTACACCTGGAGTCTTGTGTGCAGTTTTGGTTTCCTTATTTGTAGAAGGATGTTCTGGCTGTGGAGGGCGAAGGTATAGCTGACTGATTGCTGAGAGAGCAGGACTGACATATGAAGAGATTCTAGATCAGTTGGGACTATATCCGTAATAGTTCAGATGAATTGGGCCAGGGAATCTCTTAGAACCCAATAAAATCCTAACAGGACTGGATATGAATGTAAGCACAAGAAGAATGTACCCAATGTTGAGCAGCCAGGTATGGGGTGAACCATTTAGAACTGAGATATGTAGAAATTTCTTCACCTGCAGAGAAGTGAGCCTTTGAATGTTTTCAAGAAGGAATTAAATATAGCTCTTGGGGTTGAAGGGATCAAAGGGTATGGGGACAAAGCAGGAAAAGAGTACTGAATTGGATAATAAGCCTTGTTCATATTGAACAGTGGAGCAGGCTTGAAGGGCTGACTACTCCTGTTTTCTATGTTTCTGTTTCAGTGTAAGAAGTAAGCTTTCAGCATCAATCAACATGGTGATCTGCAGATTCTCTGAATCTGCTTGCAGTTTAAATGTTATTTTTGTTATTGATTGGTGGAGTAGGAGAAATTGAAGGCAGTAATCTTGTCAAGATTTTGAAATCAGTTGGTATGAACGTTACTGAAAAATGTAAGCACTAAAATTTCGATGTGTCTCTATGTACACGAGTAACGTAGCTCAATTTTGTTAAATCCTGACTCAGAGCCTGTGGATGAGGAAAAGAATGTTGACAATAAAAACAAAATGCTGCCTATGTTGGAGATCTGAAGTAAAATCCGAATACTGGAGAAAATCAGTGGGTCTGGCAGCATCTTGGAGAGAGAAACAATATTAATCTTTCAACTCCAAAGACCGTTCTGGAAACCTTGGATGTTGGGACTGAATGTTAACTCTGTTTAACTTGCCACAGGTGCTGCCAGACTTGCTGAGTTTCTCCAGCATTCTCTGCTTATGTGTTCAATGTCGTGTTTAGCAAAGACCCATAAAACACACACATTGTTCAGGACTAAAATTTGAAATAGCTTTTTCTTTGCAAAACTAAACTATTTGTTTGTACAATTATTGTATATTTAATGTTTTGTGTGCGTAATTTTATTTCTTCCCATGTGAATACCCAGTAATAATATAATACATCTCTGCCTTGTTCCTCCTTTCTCTGATGACCTAAAAGTAAGTTGTTTTTTTTCCCACAGGTTATCTCCCTTCTCTTCCATTTTGCTTATCTTGGGGAACCCCTATCCAATGTTGTAGTTCCTTCTTTACTTTTTTTAAAATTCAGTAGTAGCTTATGGGCTTTTTTGTTGCCTATCCCTCGTTGCCCTTCAGAAGTAGTGTTGAGCTGCCTACTGGGTACATAAGAAATAAGAGCAGGAGGAGGCTATTTGCCCCCTCGTGTCTGCTCCACCATTCAACAAGATTGTGGCTGATCTGCCTCAGGCCTCAACTCCTCTTTTGTGCCAGCACAACATAGCTCTCAACTCCCTGATATTTGGAAAAGTCTGTCTGCTTCCTGATTAAATCATTTGTGGTCTCACCTTCAACATTCTGGGATAAAGAATTTCAGATACTCACTGCCTTCACATCAGTATTAAATGTGTATCCCATTATTCTGTAACTATGCCCCCTTGTTTAAGATTCCTCCACTACTGAAAACATCTCAACATTTACCCTGTCAAGCCCCCTTAGAATTTTAAAAACAAACAGAGTGCTAGAGAAACTCGGAGGCTCTGGTGGCACCTTAGAGGAAGGAGCAAAGTTAATGTTTCCAGTTCAGTGACCTTTCATCAGAACTCTCAGAATCTTCTATGTTTCAATAAGATCACCCCTCATTCTTCTAATTTCTAATGAATAAGGTCCTAATCTGTTTGCTGTTCTTAAAGAGGTTGACTTAACATCCCAGGTATCAGTATGGTGAATCTCTCTTTTGAACTGTCTTCAATGCCAGTATATCTTTTCTTAACTATGGGATCAAAACTGTATGCAGCAGTCCAGGTGTGTTGCTCACCAACACCCTTACAGACCTCCCTATTAAATTCTAACTCCCTAGCAATAGGGGACAAAATTCCATTTGTTTTCTTACATATTTGCTGCACCTGCATGCTAACTTTGTTTCACACGCAAGAACATCCAGATCCCTTGTTTTGCACTTTTCTTGAGGCTCTCTCTGTTTAAATAATCTGTCTTTGATTGGAAAAACTATCAAAGTGCATGAACTTGGGTTAAGTTAAACTCCACTGCCAAGTTTCTGCCCACTCAGTGAATCTTTTATGTGACACCTTATCAAATGCCTTCTGGAAATCCAAATCCAAGTTTCCTGTTATCAAATCTGCTATTTATGTATCAAATAACTCTATAAATTTGTCAGAACTGATTTCCTTTGTGAAAAGCTATGTTGATTTTGTTCTATGTTAAGCATTTCTATATATTCTGCAATTTTTTTCCTTAATGGACTGTAACGTTTTCCCAATGACAATTATTAGGCTAACTGGCTCATTATTTCCCCCAAGATAACAAGGTGTAGAGCTGGATGAACACGGCAGGCCAAGTAGCATCATAGGAGCAGGAAGGCTGACGTTTCGGGCCTAGA
>JAHRHZ010000266.1:45564197-45575212 GCA_024137785.1 Ginglymostoma cirratum
ATTTCTGATGAAGGGTTTAGGCCCGAAACGTCAGCCTTCCTGCTCCTATGATGCTGCTTGGCCTGCTGTGTTCATCCAGCTCTACACCTTAATATTTCGGATTCTCCAGCATCTGCAGTTCCTATTATCTCTGACATAATTTCCCCCCTCGCTTCTTGCTCAGAGCATTAGAGTACGGGTACTCCAATCTGCTAGATCCTTCCCAGAATCTAGTGAGGTCTGGAATAGTTTGGTCAATGCGTCAACTGTTTCTGCATCCACTTCCTTTAAAATCTTTGGATACAGGCCATCAGGTCCTGGTGACTTTAATCCTGTTAGTTTGAAATACTTTGACCCTCGTAGTAGAGACTGTTGCAAGGTCTTTCCTCTCCTGGGCACCTTGCTTATCTGCTATCTTTGGAATGTTTATAGTGTCCTCCACCATGCAACTGATGCAAAATATTGGTTTAAATTATCATCCCTGCTCCCTGTTGTTCATTTCCAACTTGCATCTTCCAAAGGTCTCTCAGTTACTTTAGCTTCTCTGTTTTTATGTACCCATGGAAGCTCTTGTGTTTGCTTTTATATTTCTAGCCAATTTATATTCATTGAATAATTTTTTTTCCCTTGCTAAGTTATTTTTTAAGTTATCTGCTGCTGGTTCCTCAAAAATCCTCTGGTCTCCCGTTTATCTTTGTCACTTTGTATGCCTTAGTTTTGACTGGATTCTCTCCTTGTGACCACCTTTGTTAACCACAAATGGTTTATCCATCTCTTTGAGTCCTTTTCTACTATTGCTGCTGTTCATGTGCTATAGTAGACCAACAATGCTGTTAGGCAGGGATTTCCAGGATTATGACCCGGGGATGTTGAAGGAATGGTGATAAATTTCCCAATCTGGGTGGTGTGTGGCTTGGAGATGCACTTGCAGGTGATAATGTCCACATGTACGTTCTGTGCTTCTCTTTCTAGATGATAGTGGTTGTGTGTTGGAAGGTTGTGTCTGAGGATCCTTGGTGAATTTCTGCAATGCATCTTCTAATAGGAGTGAACATTTGGGATATGGTGTCAATCAAGCAAGCTGCATTGTCCAGGTTGACCTAAAGCTTTTGAGTGTTTTTGGAAATGCAGTCATCCAGGCAAATAGAGAGAATTCCATCAATCTTGCCAAGTACGGTATACATGATGTACAGGCTTCAGGGAATCACAATAGGATGCATAGCCTTTGACTCCCTCTTTGTAGTCACAGGATTTATATGACTTGTCATTCCCTAGGATATTGATAGTTGGGTGTTCAGTTAAAGTAATGGCATTGACAGTCTAGGGGTAATGGTTATGTTCTCTGAGATGAACATTCCCTGGCATTTCTGTGGCATTAATGTTACTTGCCACTCGTCAGCCCAAGCCTGGACACTGTGGTGATTTTGCTATGCTTGGATATGGCTGCTTCAGTACCTAAGAAATTGTGAATGGTACTAAACATTGTGCTGTCCCAACCTCTGACCTATGATGGATGGAAAGTCATTCTGTCTGTCTTTGTGCAAGGTGTGACAATTTGGTTGCTTGTTATATGCAATGTTCATTATTGGTAATGCACGTTGTATTGTGCTTTTCTGTTTCTAGTTGTGTGGAGCTCAGCAATTCAGCTGTGTTGAGATGACTCTCATGTTATGAGAGGTTCCATAAATTTCTTCCGAAGCATTTTACTGCATTTGAGGGAAATGGTTGACCCAGAAAATATTTCAATATTCAGCCCCACTAATTTAAAAATAAACATTAAATTCTGTTTACATTTAGGAAATTTTTTTAAAAGTTGCCTTAGATTGCTATGCTTAATAATTTAAAAGTGGTGAAAGGGGAACTGGATCTCAAGCCTCTAGAGCCTAAACTAAGAGATATTTGGTTTTTATTTTGAACACGATTGAAGTTAAAGATAAAAAGCAAGGGGCCAAGAAAGGCAGTGTGCTAAACGGCTGCCCCAAGTTACTGTCACAGTTTCTGGATAACACATTTCTGTATTTTAACGAAGGTTACAAAGAATTTGACAAGTGAACACTTGCAGAATTTATATTAAACTCCATTTGAAAACAGAATCAACTTTTGAGATGCTGATAATGATTTAACATAGAGATATTATGATTTTGTGATATGGATGCATAAATTTCCAGTGTTATCATAAGTCTAAATGCAAACTTGGTGCTACTACTTTCATAGTGTTTCTTAGGACAATAAATAATCTGCAATTATCTTTTCCAGGCCAGTTCCCATAAACAAACATCAGTTAATTTGCTCTTTCCTCCTCTCCAAAACAAGATGCTTTTCAAAGTTTGATTCTGAAATTAGGCTGGCAGTTCCAAATCAAAGATGAGAAAATAAAGAAAAACAATAATGATCTCAACAGCTTAAAAGAAGTTTTTAAATTGTGCACCATATTCATCATGTAATTGCATGTATGTTGACAAGATGCATGTTGACATCACTAATATGGTGATTGTGAATCTTGGAATGCATGAAAATGAGGGAAAATTTTGTATTTAGTGTCAAATTGAGTAGCAATCATTACCATTCACCAGCCCAGTACTATTCTAAGTAAAGCTGACAGTTTGAGCAGAAAGCACTAACTAGTAGTCCTGAGGGATTGTTATAAACTTAAGTTGGAAACAAATTTTCTGTGGCTAAAACAAATACATAGTTTCTAGTATCGTGCTGTTAAGCCCCTCATTAAGTAAATGCATTAAAAAAAGTCTATACACGTCCATACTTTACAAGTTTAATGGTAGATGTGAAAGTGTTGAGGCTCAAACGTTTATGGCAAATCAGTAATCAGTAATAGTGTCTGGACTGGCTCCTCAAAGCCACAGACAAATCAGAATTGGGTGCATAAAGTCAAGCAATTAAATGTGTGACTTAAAGATTGGTGTGTGTGGAATGGGCTTCAGTTCCTGTGATACTGGCATCAGTACTGGTATAAGGAGAAATGTAGTCATCTAAGAGGGGTGTTACAGGGCAGCTATTTGGATAACAATACCCAGAGTGGAACAGAAAGTGACAGTGTACAGACACAGAAGACAGTGATAAATATGATTAAAGGAGGAAAAAAATGATAGAGACAAAATTAATGGTTTTTTGCCCATTATTTGAATGTGTTTAGTTTTCAAAACAAATTAACAGCATAAATAGAGGTTAATTAATGTTATTAGCCATTATGGAGTTGTGGCTACGAGGAGATCAGAGCTGAGAACTAAATATTCAGGGTATGTGACTTTTTGAAAGGACAGGTAGAAAGTTAGAGTGATGTGTTAACATTGTTAGTACAGGATGGAATAAGTATGATAGCAAGAAATGGCTTTGGATCAAAAGATGTAGACCCCACCTGTTTGGAGGCAGGAAGTAACAAGGGGAAGACACACGGGTAGGAGTAGTCTGCAGGCCCCTTCAGAGTAGCTATTCGATAGGACTGGGGATAAACTAGGAGATAGTGAGGGCATGTAAAGAAGGTACTGCATTAATCCCAAGTGACTTCAATCATCATATAGATTTGGGTAGTTAGATTGGCAGAGGTAGCCATGAGGAAGAATTCATAGCGTATTCAGGAAAATTTCGTAGAACAATTCATTGTAGATCCATCCAGGGACCAGGGTATTTTGTATCTGCTGATGTGTAATGAGGCAAATTTAATAAATAATGGCAACCTATAACCAGTGAACTGCTAAAGGGATCAGTGGTGGGGCCACAATTATTTACCATGTATCGGTGGTTTGAATGAGTAAAGTGAACATACTTTAGCAAAGCTTGCTGATGACACAAAAATGGATGGGAAAGCAAGTAGCGATGATGTCACAATCTGCACAGGGTAAGGAATAAGCTAAGCGAGTGGGTAAAAACGTGGCCGAACATAATGTGAGAAAATTAGAATTAGATTTTATTCTCACGAATACTGAAGTATAGAAGTACACGAGTGCCATGAAAAATGTACAAAGTTGCCATTCTCCGGCACCATCCTGGTTACAGAGCTAAGAAAGCATCCAGATCTTAAAGTTTAAAGTCTTATCTCCAATAACATTTTTGGAATGCTCAGCCACTGATGTAGACACCCAAGCCTGCAGTCATGGTTGGCCTGCAAGTCTTATAACGGAGGGAAGTTTATTCATGAAGTAGCTGGAGCTCCATTGCACATCAGGAATCGCCCTGACAAACTCCTGCAGCATCTCCTGGTGTAAGAAGTTTGCCTCTGGCTGTATTCCAGCCAGCCCCGGGTTTTCCATTGACTTAAGTTAAACTGGGGCTCTTTGTCACAGTTTGTCAAATGCTGCCTTGACGTTTGTGTTTGGACAAAGCTGCAATTAAATGTGGCACTCAGCGACTCTGGTGGAACCCAAGCTGAACATCTGAAGACATGTATTTGGTGACTAAGTGCTTCTTGATGGCACTATTAAAAATGCTATTCAGTTGATGGTCCGCTAATTATGAGATTGGATTTGTCCATTTTGTAGACATGGCTTAACTGGAATGTTTTTGTTTTGTTACATAGATGCCACCGTTGTAACTATACTGGACTAGTTTAGTTGCAACATAGTTATGAGTCAGAATGTTGTTGGGGGTCCATAACCTTTCCTTCTATTCATTGTGCTTAGCTGGTTCTTGATATCATGTGAAGTGAATTCCATTATCTGGAGAATGGCATAATGATGGTGAGGACTTCTTGAGGAAACAGATCCACTTTGTAGTTCTGTTTAAAAATAGTTGCAAATATTCAGCCTGTTCTTTTCCACTCATTTGCTAACCTCTGTTGTAATTCAAGATGGAGATATTCATGAAACCTCCTCCTCCAGTTAGTCGTTTTACTGCTTACAATCATTCCTCACAATTTGACAGATATTCAGAGCTTTGATCAGATCCATTGGTTTAAATATGCTGCTGGCATGCATGTAATCCTGTGTTGTATCTTCACCAAAGTGTCATCTATTTTGTCAGGTATGTTAGTGCTGTCCTGGCATATTTTACTGCACACTCATTGAGACAGGGTTTATAGCTTGATGATAGTAGTAGAGTGGGAGGTATGCTGTGAAATTATGGATTGTGGTATACTAGGTGTGCTACTGCTTTTTGATCCAAAGTTGCTCACTGTTGCCAAGTTTTAAGATCTTAATCTGTTCTGAATATCATTTTACTGAATATAAGTAATATTGCTATTGAACAGTTCTGGCAACTGTTCCAAGCTCTGTGTGTTGGTCACGCTGACCAAGACGCTAATGGGCAGAAACTCCTGAGATTTAAATTGGTAACAATGAGATCATTTCCTGCACCCCCCCCCCCAGCCATTGTTGGCTCTTTCAACCTGTCAACCATGTCACTTGGGATCGTGCTGGCTCCCTGAGCAAGTCTGGGAGATTGGCATTGAAATTCTCCGTCCTGAGTGCATTCTGTGACTTTTGTTGACAAGTTGTTAATGTAATAGCAGCAACAGGATGGGATGTGCTGATTGCTGCTGAACTTCCAAATGTTCTGCAGAGTTGAACAGTCACATTTCTGACTATTACGAATGAATACCTTGTGTTATGTCATCCATCAAAAATGAGCAGAGTTGCTGAAATTAACTGCTGGTATTTTATTATCTGTATGAGATGATTATAATAACGCATAATTTTGATCTAGAGTGAGAAGGATTCACAGAAAGAACCGGAAATATGGTATACTGAATTCAAACCTCGAAAACATGGAAATGCGGCCTTTAGATCAGGAAGATGATGATGAGGATGACACGTTATTTGATATTCATCAGTCAAGAAGGTGAGTAACTGAAAATGTATTCTGTTAAACAGAAAATCCAATCTCTGAAGCTTGGAAATTAGTTAGATCTTATAAAAGCAAAATATTACATATTCTGGAAACCTGAAATAAAAGATGAAAATAAAATGTGGAAAATGCTGGAGAAATGCAGTTGGTCTGGCACCCTTCAGTGGAGAGAGAAAGTTAACTTTTTAAGGCCCATATTACTCTTATTCAGAATTTTTTTGATTATAGTTATGCCTCAGTCAAATTTTAAACATCATAAAGACGCTAATTAATGAGAAAAGAAATAAACTTAGGTGTATAAAGAATTGCACATCAAGAAATGAAAAGCAGCTTTGGCACATAAATGAATTAATCACGCATCAGTGTTTTAATATAGTCAGTTGAAAACTCCATTTTGGCACTTTAGCGTGATGGAATTGCTTGTGAAGTATGTTAGTGAAATTGCGGTAATTTACTAATAATAGGAAACACTGAGTGTTCAAGTAGGCTTGTTCACTTCACTTGATTGAATAACTAAGTGAGTGCTCCAATTGAATGACCAGAAATTGAAAATTTGTAATCTCTTTCCTATGAACATGTCATTCCTGCAAGGAAAGTAGATCACAAGAAAAGAGAATTGTGGAATGTCTCCGAGATGGCTTTTTGGAGCAGCTCGCTGTGGACCCCACTAGGGAAAAGCTAATTCTGGATTTAGTGATATGCAATGAGGCAGACTTGATAAGGGAGCTTAAAGTGAAGGAACCCTTAGTGACCATAATATGATAGAATTTACTCAGCAATTTAAGGGGGAGAAGCTGAAATCAGATGTAATGGTATCTTAGTTGAATAAGAGCAACTACAGAGGCATGAGGGAAGAACTGCCCAGAATTCTCTGGGAGAGGAGCCTGGCAGGAGTTTCTGGAAGTAATTCAGGAGACACATCAAAAATTCATCCCTAGGAAAAAGAACATAGTAAAGGTAGGACAAGGCAATCGTGGCTGACAAGGGAAGTCAGAGATAGCATAAGAGCAGAAGAGAAAGTGTATAATGTGGCCAAGGGGATTGGGAAGCCTACAGCGACCAACAGAGGACAACTGAAAAAAAAAAGGAGGGAGAAGATTATATGAGGGTAAGCTAGCAGTGATATAAAAGATTGCAAGAGTCTCTTTAGATATATAAAGGGCCAAAGAGAGGCAAAAGTGGACATTGGGCCACTGGAAAATGACGCTGGAGAAGTAATAATGGGGAACAAAGAAATGGCAGAGGAACTGGACAAGTACTTTGCATCAGTCTTCATAGTGGAAGACACGACTAACGTTCTGAAAATTCAAGAGCGTCAGAGCGGGGTTAGGGCAGTGATGAGTATGCTGGCCATCACCAGAGAGAAGGTACTGGAAAAACTAAAAAGTCTGGACCCAGACGGATTACACCCCGGAGTTCTGAAGGAGATAGCTGAAGAGATAGTCAAGGCATTAGTGGTGATCTTTCAGGAATCGCTGGAGTCAGAGAAGAGGATCCCAGAGGACTGGAAAATTGCTAATGTAGCACACACAACACGCGCCTCCAATTTAAGAAAGGAGTGAGGCAAAAGACGGAAAATCACAGGTCCATTAGCCTGACTGCAGTTGTTGGTAAGATTTTGGAGTCCATTGTAAAGATGCGATTTCTGGACGCTTGGAAGTGCATGGTAAAATAGAGCAAAGCCAGCATGGCTTCTTCAAGGGGGGGTCATGTGTGACAAATCTGCTGGACTTATTTGAGAAAGTAACGAGTAGGTTAGACCAAGGAGAGCCAATGAATGTTATCTACCTGGACTTCCAGAAGGCCTTTGACAAGGTGCCACGCAGGAGGTTGCTGAGTAAGAAGGGCCCATGACGTTAGAGGCAAAGTACTGGCATGGATAGAAAATTGCTTTCTGCCAGACAGCCAGAGAATAGGGTTAAAAGGGTCCTTCTTGGGACGACAGCCAGTGTTGGGACCACAACTTTTCACTTTCTACGTTAAGGATCTAGACGAAGGAACTGAGGCACCCTGGCTAAGTTTGCAGATGATTCAAAGATAGGTGGAGGGACAGTTGGTATTGAGGAGGTGAGGAGCCTGCAGAAGAATTTTGACAGGTTAAGACAGTGGGCAAAGAAATGGCAGATGCAATAAAATGTGGGAAAGTGTGAGGTCACGCATTTTGGTAGGAAGAATAGAGGTACGGACTATTTTCTAAATGGGCAGAAAATTCAGAAATCTGAAGTGCAAAGGGACTTGGGAGTCCTAGTCCAGGATTCTCTTAAGGTTAACTTGCAGGTTGAGTCTGTAGTCAGGAAGGTAAATACAATGTTGGAATTTATTTCAAGAAGACTAGAATATAAAAGCAGGGATGGATTTCTGAGGCTTTATAGGGGTCTGGTCAGACCACATTTAGAGTAATGGGAGCAGTTTTGGGCCCCACATCTTAGGAAGGATGTACTGGCCCTGGAGCGGGTCCAGAGGAGTTTCACGAGAATGATCCCAGGTATGAAAGGCTTAACACATGAGGAATGTTTAGAAGGATGAGGGGGTACCTAATTGAAACTTACAAAATACCGAAGGCCTGAATAGAGTGGCCAATGGGAAGATGTTTCTGTTGACAGGAGAGACCAGGACCCAAGGGCACTGCCTTAGAGTAAAGGGCAGACCCTTTAGAACAGAGATAAGGAGAAACCTCTTCAGCCAGAGAGTAGTGAATCTTTGCAATTCGTAGCCACAGAAGCCTGTAGAGGCCAGGTCATTGAGTATATTTAAGACAGAGATAGATAGGTTCTCGATTGTTAAAGGGATCAACGGTTCTTGATTGTTAAAGGGATCAACGGTTACAGGGAGAAGGCAGGAGAACAGGGTTGAGAAACTTATCAGCCATGATTGAATGGTGGAGCAAACTCAATGGGCTGAAAGGCCTAATTTCTGCTCCTATGTCTTATGGTCTTGTCCCTAAAACCACCTATTTCTACCTCTAATGTCACCCCACTTCTGTCTCCATTAAACCCTCATTCATTGCCTATAACTCAAGTATTTCAGTACACTCTTAGCTAATCTTCCATGTTTAACCTCTGTAAACTTTGGGGCATCCAAGGCTTTGTTGCTAGTTTCGTAATATGCATCATGCCCAGATCCCCATCACCCTGAACCTGCTACTGCGTTTGCTCATGACCAAGCAATGGCTTGGTTATGAAAGTCTCATCCTTATTTTCCGTGTTTCACCCTCCCTGACATTGTTAATCTCCTCCAACCCCAACGCTGTCTAGATATCTACCCTTCTAATTCTGGAGGCTTATCTAGATTACCCTGATTTTAATAGCTGCTTTATTGGTAGGCCTGCCTTTGGTTTCCTTGGATGATAATCTGGGAATATCATCCTTGTATGTCACCACCAGCAGCTGTGGCCAGGTGCACTGCAGAAATTCACCAAAGATCCTTACTCGGCACCTTCCAAACACGTGATCCCTTCCATCTAGAAGAACAAGGGCAATAGATACATGGGAACACCACTACCTGCAAGATCCCTCCAAGCCACTCACTATCCTGACTTGGAAATATGTCACCAATCCTTCACTGTTGCTGGGTCAAAATTCTGGAATTCTCTCTAAGTGCATTGCGGGTCAACCTACAGTGTGCAGATTGCAGCAATTCAAGAGGCAGCTCACTACCATCTTCTTAAGGGCAACTAGGAATGGGCAATGAATGCCATGTCGCATAAGTGAATTTTAAAAAAAACACTTTTTCCCTGCATTCCTCCTTTTAGAAAGCTGCTTAAAAATAACCCATTCTGTCATCTGACCTAATTTGTGTGGCTCCATTTCATACTTTGATCTATAATGCTCCCGTGGAGTGCCTTGGAATGTTCATTGTGTATCATGCTTAGTGTTGTCTACGTAATTAAGTGTGGCAAAATGACTTTTTTAAGTTAAAGTTGATCTCCGTAGAATCATAAAAATGTAAATACAGAGGAATGTCCTGTAAATGATTTAAAATTACAGATCCTTTAATGGTTTTATAAATTTATAATTGTAGAGACAACAGTTCTTCCTTTTTGGAATGAAAGAAAGAAATTATAGGATGTAGGCAAAGCATTTGACGCAGGAGGCTTTCTGATATTAATAAAGAATTTTGCTGTTACTGTCTTTGAACCTTGAACTTTGTTCCTCATGCTTTTTTGCTGTTTGGTAAGAGATAGAATTCAGATTTTGGGATGTTATTTTAGTACAAATAACAGATCTCTGTTTGCATTGAGGAAGTTATAAAATCTCCCATAAATAGAGGTCAAAATAACTAAGGAGAATGAGAAGCTGAAGAAAATTGGAATTAGTAAGTTTATACTGGAAAAATTCATGGGGCAGAAAGTGTAGGCTAAAAGGAGGAAGGTTTTGGGGGGAAGGAGACGGGGGTGTGGTTGAGGTGGGAAGAGACAGTGGTGTAGCGAATTATGTCACTGGATTGGTCATCCAGAGATCCAGAAAAATGATCAGGAGTCATGGGTTCACATTCTGCTATGGCATATGGTGAAAGTTGAATTTAGTAAAATCTAGAATTAAAAGCTAGTCTAATGGTAATCATGGTAATGACGATCTCACTGTTGATTGTTTTATAAATCCACTTGATTCGTTAATGTTCTTTTGTGGGGTATTGCAAGAATCCGTACTTGAGCCCCAGTTATTTGCAGTATATATCAGTAGTTTGGATACAGAGGCTACATGTAATATTTCCAAACTTGTGAATTATATGTGAAAAAATGGTGAGAGGCTTCAGGAGGATTTGAACAGACTTAGTGAGTGGACAAGAACATAAGCAGATGGAATATAGTCAGAAATATTGATTAGTTATCCAGTTTGGTAGGAGTAACAGAGATAACAAGGTGTAGAGCTGGATGAACACAGCAGGCCAAGCAGCATCAGAGGAGCAGGAAGGCTGACGTTTCGGGCCTAGACCCTCCTTCAGAAATGGGGGAGGGGAAGGGGGTTCTGAAATAAATAGGGAGGGATGGATAGAAGATGGATAGAGGAGAAGATAGGTGGAGAGGAGACGGACAGGTCAAAGAGGCGGGGATGGAGCCAGTAAAGGTGAGTGTAGGTGGGGAGCTAGGGAGGATGGACAGGTCAAAGGGGCGCGATGAGGTTAGTAGGTGGGAGATGGGGGTGGGACTTGAGGTGGGAGGAGGGGATAGGTGAGAGGAAGGACAGGTTAGGGAGGCGGGGACGAGCTGGGCTGGTTTGGGATGCGGTAGGGGGAGGGGA